>QNUK01000059.1:805000-1340000 GCA_013621035.1 Clarias magur
TAGTCATTGTACCTTCACACAGTGTTTTGTTTGTCCATTGTGATGAGTGTTTGAGTGGACTTTCACTGCAAAGTGTTTGTGCTTCATTGCCTGGATATTGACCCATCAGCATAATAGCATAATGACTCAGAACCTGAATATTCCTGCTTATTTTATGTTCACAGAAACCACAAGTTCATTCTGAGGCTAAATCTATAAAACATAGCAGAGGTGATTTAGAATAAATATCTGTGAACAAAAATGAAAATAGGTTATCCAGATGTGTTGAAAGTGCTAATCAAAGATAATTATTCTAAATCAAACATACATTCATGAAGTGTATGTGTTGTATAATTGAATGTGGTGTGTATATATATATATATATATATATATATATATATATATATATATATATATATATATATATATATATATATAGAGAGAGAGAGAGAAGACTATATATATATATATATATATATATATATATATATATATATATATATATATATATACTTTCACTAGTTGAATGTGGCTAGCACTTTATCAGAATTGTGGAGAGAGAGGTGAGAAATCGTTATCACTGGACATCACAGGAAGGGACTTGTTTATTTCCAGTGAAGTAGAGGAAGATTACTTGCATCAAAGGCTACAGGAAGTAGACTAGATTTTTTTACACACAGACTAGAATTTATCAGACAATTAGATCTCAACTGCTCTCTAGCATGGTATGACACAAGTTTTAAATAGAAAATGTTTCATGCTTGCAGGTTATCGGCGTAATTAGTATCAAGTAGTAGTATCAGGTTAAACATAAATGTTGCACCCTAACAGGACCTATTAATCAGTTATGCCAGTGACCTATTATACAGATTTGTTTCACTTCCACTTAAGGCGTGCAATCAACATACTAAGTTTGACTATGGCTCATTTGTGTTTAATGTTGCTAAAAACTCAACTAGACATCAAACGTGTCTGAAGTTGGCATTAGCTGTTCCTGCGTGACAGTTTCCTGGATGTTTGGCCTAAGGGCTGTCTGTGGTATGACTTGCGAAGTCACAATGCCATTGAAGTGTTGTTGGGGAAGAACCTTTGGTCTGACATCTTATGGTGATGGCAATTGTGCCTTTCCTCTTAGCTGCATTAAAAACTATATTGTAGAAAGTAAAAAATAAATGCTATCTAATGAGGATTGAGATCAGCCTAAACAGGTGGACTAAGGTGTGCACCTACACTGGAGCTTTGCTGACAACATTAGACACCTCTGACATTCTTATACATATAATCATCATGAATCAGCTTTAACATCAACACCACCACCAGGTGATAACATTGATCACCATCTACTGTATGCACCAGTAAACTGCTGACAGGATCATGGGCAACCTAGGCCTGCATGGACCAAATGCCAGTCTGTCTGGTCTGATCCACTTACTTACTAACTCAAGCGTCTACACCGCTTCCGGGGGGCCTGGAGCCTAAGAGGAGACTTAGGGCATGAGGCGTGGCACAACCTGGACAGGGTGCCAATCCATTGCAGGTCACATGCAAACTGACACACAACAGGCAATTTGGGAATGCCAATTAGGCTAATCTGCATGTCTTTAGACTGTGGGATCAAACCGGAGTAAAGGAAGAAACCCACCAAGCACGGGGAGAACATTTATGGATCGCATTGATACCCCGTGTGGTCTGTCTGGGATGTTCCACTTTTCCATGAAGACGGTCTTGTCCTCGGCTGATGCAGACAGTTGTTCTTTGAGGACTTGTGACTTCAGTCACTCAAGAGTTCAGGTCTAGAGTTTCCTACAGTCTACCTGAGCTTTCAATCGCGGACCCTGGAGGTGCAAGGCGACAGTGCTGACCACTACACCACCGTGCCACCATGTTCTGATCCTATGCAGCATAAATCGCAGAAAAAAGTCAAGGCTGGACATGAAAGAATGGCACCAGAGCACTGAGTGCACCACAGCCTGCCTCACTAACCTGGATCTCAGTTTGGTCCAAACCCATGAGATGTGTCCGATCCACAGAGGCTCCAACCCATGATACCATAAGGACCTGCTGCCAATGTCCTGGTGCCTGACACTGCAGCACCCCCTGACCCATATCAGCCCCCCCCCAAAGGAGCCATGCAGTGCCACGCCCCTAGAGCCAGAGCTTGTCTGTTAACACAAAACCTAGATATTTTTCATGTTAAGGGTTTAACTATATCTGTCTATATCACTTGGTTTGATTGCCAACGTTGAGACATTTACAGTAAATTTAAGAGTGATGTCAGCTGAAACATGAGAACGACCTGAAAAATAACTGAGTCATATCCTTCTTTAGAAATAATACTTTTATCTATCATAACTATGTCAGCACTTGGCTCTACAGTTGCAACAGCACGAAAAGCCCTGAAGCAGCTGAAATACCTTTAGGTCTTCATAAGCACATCCAGCAGTACAGAACTGTAAGAGTGGAAAGTCCAATTTGTGTCTCATAAATTGTGACTACCACACTTTCACGTCACTGTTGCAGCAGCATGTCTGGTCAGCCTGTCTGTTACTGTCTGTCCTCATGTCAGACAGTTTTTGAAGGACTGGTTAAAGGATGCTGAGTCAGAGTAGATAAAGGGTAATTGCTAAAATGACATCGTGTCTAATAACAAATCCTTCTTCTCTTCTTTTGATGATAGTACTACCCAAGTCCACCTCCTGCCTATTATTTTTACTGCTATTGGTGGAACTTCCCGTCTTAGCAACGTCTCATCCAACCCCCATGAGACCTCACAAAGATGGTCTGATGAAGCTGTTTCAAAAAATGCGACGACTGATACATATGGTGCAAAGGGTTGTGGTAAGTTCAGTGTGGTTTCAATATATTTTTTTAACGATTACCACATTTAAAGTCCTTGTAAATCTAAGAATCTGAAGTATTTTTTTTTTCACAAGTCTGCATTCGGAATATTCCCAGACGCATATTTGGCACAAAAAAATTGGCCTCTGTGTGTTACTTCCTAGCCAAATCTCAGTCTAACTAAGTGTCTGTAACTTCTCAGCAGCATCATGACACCAGTTTACCCGTTGTGTGGAACCTTACCTCTCTGCCAGCCTTAAACTTCAGGCCAAAAGACCTAGCAACAGTGGAGGTAAGACACATCCTGTGTCATTTTAACATCTTATAATATATATATATATATATATATATATATATATATATATGTATATATATATATATATATATATTTTTTTTTCCCCTTAACATATTCTTCATTTACACCCAAAAGGCAAACAGCACCCTATCCAAGCTCTCTTCAGGCCTCCACTCTTTCAAGCTGCACTTTGACTGGCTGCTTTACTGGGACGATGAATCAGGTCTAGTGTTGAATAAAATCAAGGAAATTGCTGATGAAATCCAGTCTGTCATCATTCTTACACAGAAACAGGTAAGGGCTAGTCGAGTAGCTGTCAAAATCACTTAACCATCATGTATTATGTTGCTTTTTAAACAAGTTAAAATAAGCCTTATAGGCGTCCTTTAATTTTCCAATTTTCCAACACAGATGCCATGCCTGGTTTTCTTTCTGCTTCACTCAAATGCTTTTTCAAATGTGCTCTTTCAGAACTGTCCACAAATGCCCCCATGAGCAAGTGCATTTCACTAGCCAGTCAGAACGCATGGACCAAAAGAAGCCTATGTTATGTTAGCAGTTTATTAACTATACTTACTGTCGTTCTTAAAATGACATCCAGAGATGATCAAAGCTGAGCATTACTGGAAGGAATTGAACTTTGAGACCGCGGAGGGGATCTTGGTATTTGAGGTGCTTGTTTAAGCCTCATACAAAAATAGGAAAAGGAAAATAGGATTTGTTTTTTCTTTTTGTTGGGTAGGAACATCTTAAGATGACTCAAACAGCAATTTTGCATAATATTGCAGGACATCCTATATACAGTCCTAAGTGACCGTGAGAAGACACACTGTACAATATAGAGCACATCATCATGAATATGTATTATAGTATTATTACATGCTGGAATATTAAAGAAACAGGTTAATTAATTGTAACAATACATAAGCTAAACAGTGTAATCAGTTTAATATATAATAAGCAAGTTAAAAGTTTATTATTTAAAGTAATAAAGTTTAATTTCTTCTTCTTCTTATTATTATTTATTTATTTATTTATTGTTTTGTTGAAATTTCTGAAAGTCAATAAGTGAAACAATTCTCTCTGATCATTGTAAAAGTTCCCATTTCCCTTATGCTCAAGCAGAAATAGCCATCAGATAATGTATAATAATATCCCCAAATCCCTTTAATTCACTCCTCCCCTGAACATGTCTGATTCAGTGTCTATTTAAATGACAATCTAAAAAACAATCTAACTGGCTAGTTTAGGTCCTGGCATTAAAAATAAAAAATATAAATACATCAAAAAGGGCACAAAGCAGGGATCTCAGGTTCCTCCTCAGGTTGTTGTTTATAAATGCAAACTGGAGACCTGCGTGAAATTCTACAAATAACTCAAAAAGAATTTTGCATTATAGGTTCCCTTTAATTTTTTTTCCCTGCACTAATTGCATTTGTTCTTATTTAGACAGATTCACCTGCAGCAAACACAGTTCTCTCCCTCCCTCCTCTTAAATCTGCCTGGGACATACAAATGACATCTGCAGCACTTTCCAGGAGACTACAGGATTTCTGTATATGGTATTCTAGAGCGTTACTGGTCCTCATGTCTGCAAAAAACTGAGGACAAAAAGAAGCCGATTTAAAAAATCCAGCTAGATTTTCCACTGTGACAGCTCTGGATTTAAAGAATTCAACAGCAGCTAGTTATTTCTGTCTTTGCTTTGATTTGACCAAATTCTTATATTTATTTTTTTCTAGCAAAACTGTAACTTTTCTATTTAATATTTAAGTGTATTTATTGAAAATGGTGTTTACAAATGTACTGTAAGTATTTTTCTATTTTTTGTATTTGAAAAAGCACTTTATGGATATTGTTTGATATTATTTGTTTTTGTTTGTTTTTTTGTTGTTTTTTTAAAAGACTTTTTTATTGTTTATTTTGTTTAAAAACAATTATATGAAGGAAACATGTCATGCTAAATATTATAGTATAGTCAAATTCAGACTAAAACCAACAAACAAGAAAGGAAACGTTAATCTACAGTGACAAGTTTTTTTTATAACCATGTGACAGAACCTTTAACACCTCTCACTTAAGTCAAGACCTCAACAATTACACACTGTTTTTCTTTTCATGTCCAGTAGTAAAAAAAAAAAAAAAAAGTGTGTGTGTAGTCCTACAAAAAAAATAAAAATTAATAAAAGCAAATAAATAAATAAAAACAATTCATTGACTTTTTCTTACTTCCCAGTTCAGTTATGTATAAAAGTAATTAACAATTAACACCATGATTATTTATTGTTTATTATCATTAAGAGGCAGTTCAGATCCTGGCCGAGAAAGAGAGAGAGATTTTGTGACTGTGACTTTTTATATTGGATTGTGTATTCTGTTTTTTTTATTATTTATTTAATTATTATTGCCTCCTTTTGACTTTGATTATTACTTTTTCCCTTTGGTTTGGTTGCTTTGCTTTTTTTTTTTTACATATTTTGCAGATAATTTCACTGTATGTTTGTGCACTGGCCTGTAGTAGGGGCGTGGCTGCCATTTATTTTGAGAAGAGGGAATTTATTCACTGTTTTTGGTTTAGGGAGTCAGGGAAGGTACTGTACCTGTAGTTTTTTTGTATTTTTGTTTGATAGGTTAGCTAGTTGTTAAAATACAGATATCTTTTTTGTTTATTATTTTGCCCTGGGTCCACCCTGAAGCTGATCCTGGTGTTGTATATGTACAGTATCTTTATTTGCCTGTACATTTTTGTAAAGCAATACAAACCTCACATTTTTGTAAATTACTGTTTCTGACTTGTTCTTTCCGCTATATACCACTATTTTCATACAGTTAAAACCCCAAATCCATTATTTTGCTTTAGTTAAGACATTAGTTTTTTATGTCAATAAGAACACCAATCAGTCATAACATTAAAACCAGATATGGGCAAAGTAAATAACATTATTTATTCACACCCAGACATGGTGTGACAAGACCCAACTCCAGTATGCTGCATGATCACTCTCATAAGATCAACAGAGCATCCGTTGTTCAAAACCCTTACACTAGCTTGAAGTGAAGTTAATTTACAACATCAGTCATGGATAGATTAAAAACTAAGGAGGAAGTGTTCTGTATATCTCAGGATGGATCATATCTCAGGAGGATGCAAATACCTTAAGATAGACTGATTATTCCTCAGTTCATGTTTTAACGAGGCATTAAAGGGACATTTCCTTTTCAAAAAAGAGCTGAAGCATTCACAGTGATTAAGGATGTTTGTGGCAAACGTTTAATTCTAGTTTCCTGCTTTGCCATCACTTGTGCAATATGGCATTGCAGACAGCACTTGTTCAGTTGCACAATATCATATTGCAATAAGGAAGTTCAGAATAAGTTTGCATTAACAAGGATGCACGCTGGTTGAAATAAAACACAGAGGTAACCCAGATGAGGGACAGAACAGGGACAATAGAGGACAATAATACTGTAAATTACTATGATAAACTCACCAACTAATAGATTTAGTTGCAAGCAATGATGAGCGGGCCCAAGCAACCTGCGCCATCGCAACCCGGGCGCAGCAGAAAGGCAGTGGCAGTGACCATTTAAAGGGGGCATACCAATAACATTATGACATAATTTTAGAAAAGGGGGAATTTTATGTTTAGACCTAAAACAAAAACCCAGATGCTGGAAAAAAAAATATGTCACTCAGTACGATGTCACTCAATATAATGTCATACAGAAAGTTATGAACCACTTTTTTGCACATGATTAAGGCTGATTCACAGCTGACCTATTTGAGATATTAAAAATCTCTTCACCATTTTGCATCCTCAAGGTCTTGAGATCAGAAAGCCCCAGTTTGGTTGCGATTGTATAAATTCCCTGGGAAGAGTGTATTGAATTCCTTCGGGTGCATTTTGCAAACCACCCAAAATAACTGACTTCCTGTTGTGTGGAGTCCATGACATGCAATGCAACAGATGTTCAGCTCAAGATGGTCCCTCAAACACTATGACGGCATGATGATATCATAGTGCTTGGGCCCTAATTAGTTGGGCAAGGGGTAGCTCAGTGGTTAGGATCTTGGACTACTGATCAGAAAGTCCCAAGTGAAATGCAATTTGTTCGTATGTTTGTTCATACTGTATGTTTAAATTTTCTCTTCAACAAAGCAAAACGGAACATGATTGTTGTGTAGGCTTTTTTTGTTACAAAATTCTAGCTAAATCAATGAGTCACATGTTATAAACAGTTAAAACCATCAGTCAAAGTAACAACCACATAAATGCCAGAACTCAAGCTTTCCTGGAAAAAAACATTGCCTAGAAACATGTGACTGGATGTGTGATGTAAAGCTTGCTATTCTGTTTTGTTGCCTAAGCTTAATGAAAGGAAAAGTCATGCATTCTTGCATTTTAAAACGTAAATTTATATAAATTAATTAAATTAATTAAATATTTGATGTCAGATACAGTGGTACCTCAAAATACGAAGGCCACATCTCAAGAATTTTCGCTTGAAAAATCAAAATGCGAAGCATATGAGCGAAGCGAACCAACCATACCAAATGTCAGATAAGTTGTGTGTATGTCTGAGAGCCATTCAAAACTTATTCGCGTCAGTACAAAGCCAAAAGAAGTTAACTTTTTTTTGTTGCATTTTGTGAACTTTTTTTTGGAACTTGAGTCAGACGCTGTGTAGTCATTCAGGGTTCAACAGGCAGACGGTGAATACAGTATATAACACTTTAAAATAAATAAATACTCCATTCACAAACACTCAGCTATTTTATTTATTTATTTATTCACCCAATAATTAATATGAACAATCTGTTATACACACATATACAAGCATTTTATATAGAACTTCTCTCTTTATATTTGTCTTTACAGCAGGAGCAGCAGAGGGTCAAGATACGACATCTATAAGGATTTAAACAATAGACACATTTACATAATGTTTAAAATATGTATTTATATCAAAATACCTCTATAGCATTGCACAGGTTTCGAGTGAAGCCACTAACCACTTATACCAGTGAAGCCACTAACACTCATGGCATTAGATGAGGAATATTTGGTAATGTTTCCTTTACATTCTGTGGAAGGGGTCTCCCGAAAAGAGCGACTGCAGTCTTTTATTACAGACAATTTTTTCGGCACTCTTGATAGTTGAAGAACTGATTAATCGAGTGAAAGCCTGAAGGTCCTTTCTGATTAGGAACACGGGAGAAGATCCCATGTTCTATGGCATATAGTAGTAGTAGTAGTAATAATAATAATAATAATAATAATAATAATAATAATAATAAAAATTTGGTTCCATTTTAGGTTAAAATTATCTCTGTGAAGTATAGTTAGAAATTTCTTGGTGATTAGCCCCCTTGATTTATTAAATTTTTTTTCCAGAAGGCTGTTATAATAAATACACACACACAATAATCTGGCCATCAAGGAGACAAATCCGACACATTAATTGCACATCATCTTGACACGAAAGGCTCACAAGACATACAGGACTATAATTTATAATCACACTTCTGACATTAACACAACTCTATTTTGAGCTTTAAAAGTGAACAGGAATAAATATATTTTCTTCCTTTTTACACAAATAAATCAATATCTCATATTAATATATTAAGAAGCATAAATAAAATAGCAGATAAATAAATAGATAGATAAATAAATAAATAAATAAATAAATAAATAAACGAGGAGCAGAGATAATCAAGGACGTCACTAAGCAAGCACGGTGCAGTTCGGATTTCACTTATTTGTGAACCATAAACTCCATATTTTTTAACTTAATTAAAATTCGAACAGCACAAAGACACTCAAGAAAACATGGAAAAACCTGTATTTCTCTGCCATTCCTCTCTCTCTCTCTCTCTCTATATATATATATATATATATATATATATATATATCTTTCTCCCTCTCTTTTATACCCTCCTACCTTTCATAATTTTAAACCTACTCATTGAATTAACAGTTGTTTGGTGGCGCCAATTATTTTTAAATTAACCCCCACTTGTAGAGTCCACATTTATTGACCGTCATAGTTATGTGCTTAAATTTGAAAGCATTACTACTTACTGCTTACCACAATTACTGTAGCAACTATATTCATTTAAAAGCAACTCCTAAGTACTTTTTTTTTTTTTTAACTGCTTCTTGGTTAGACATGGTTAATTATGACATTTACTTATTAAGGGTGGATAAAATTATAAGAATGTTTTTAGAAACAATTTTTAACCTAAAAAATGGTTTATTATGAACATTTTAATATTAATATAATCCCCCAGAGTCATAATATTAATATAGTCTTAAAGGGATAGTTTGCTTTTCTTATAAGTCTATCTTAAATCAAAATTTAGATTACCATATGTCCTCCCTCCATCCATCTGGAAATCTCTATAGTCCAACCAGGGACCATGGAAGCCAGTGGAGACCATTGTATTTATTCCCATTTTTACAACCATGGTAGGACCTCTGGTCAACATTCCCACATGCATGCACATACTGTGTGTAATTTGGGAACACCAATTAGCCTAATTTGCTTGTCTTTGGACTGTGGGAAGAAACCAGAGTACGTGGAGGAAACCCACCAAGCACAGGGAGAACAGACCAGAGGAAGGAATTGAACCCAGACCCTCGAGGTGCAAGGCAACAGTGCTAACCACTAAGCCACCATAGGTCTTGGTCATTATAAATTTTCCTGCTCTCCACACTGACCGTAAAGTTTGTCTCCCAGAAGGCATGTGCAATGTAAGCAATCAGGGCCTTATTCCACTACCTCGTTTCGGGCAAAAATACATTCCAAAGTTCAGCTGATACTGATGCAGTCCCATTGTGCTCAACTGAATTGGAACCTTTTGAAGTTACAGTGCATTCAGTATAACTTTAACTCCTTCCTTTCCTTGAAAACTTTTGGTTAACTATATGGCTAGTTCCAGTTACTAGTTAGCCATACGGCTATTTCCGGGGAAAGAAAAGAGTTGAATTTGTACAACATACGGTATAACTTGAAAAGATACCAACTCAATCTAGCTTAGTGTGACTGCAGAAGCTTCATGAGTCTCAGGAGAACTTTGGAATGCATTTTGTATGGAATGAGAGTAGTGGAATCCGGACTTGATTTTACTTACACTGTACTCAAGGTCCAGGTGACAAACCTCACAGTCAGTGTGCAACAACTTGTGACTTACAATGACCAGCATCTATAGTAATGTACTGATATTGACCTATAATTTGATTTAAAACAGACATGAAAAAACCTGAATTATCCCCTTAATACCAATCCCGAGTATTGATTTAACCCCTATAAGTAAACTAATTCATAAAGATTTTGTTGCCCTAGGTCCATCAAAACAGAAAAAGGGACTTTGATATATTTTGCTCACACTGTGGACATAGTGTTCATATCTATTTAAGCTAAAAAAAATATATACAATGTTCACTAAACATTTTCCAGGGCAGCAGTACTGGATTTCTCCTCTGTAGAAGACGTAACCAGTGGTTGTGTAGAAGCTTCAGGTTTCTCCTCGCCAGTCGCAGCTTCTGAAGCCAGGCTCCCGGAGGAACTCGGCTTCTCTGTGTCTTCAGAATTCGTCGCCATCAATGGGACTTTCTCCTTCACTCCGGCACTGGGGACTGCGACCACATCGACTTCGACCTGTTCAGCGGTGATTGGAGGAGGCGCAGTACCGCTGAAGACTTGAGCAATCTCTTCAAAGGTCCGCCCCTTGGTCTCAGGAACGCGGAAGTATGTGAAGACGAAGAAGATGATCAGGAAGATGGTGAAGATGATGAAAACATATGGTCCACACAGTTCCTGTCAAGTAGGAGTCATAGCTTGTTAACAATCTTCCAAGTAATAAAACTAGACCAACTTACATAATACTCAAGTGTTAAACTACAAAAATATACTGTATGATGGAAATAATAATAGTGTTCATCAAACATTTGTTCTAGAACAAGCAATAAATGCATGATATACTTGAGCATGTATACCATATAGTGATGGGAATAGCATGTAACAAAAGTAAGTGGTTACTGTAATATATTACTTTTTTAGTAACTAATAATAATAATAATAATAATAATAATAATAGTAACTAGAGTGGTGCTTGCCGTGGCAAAACTTTGGAGTCATGTTAGCAACTTGCTGAGCACTACAGCATCATGTTAGCAGCAGTGTAATGATGTAGCTAGCAACATGCTAATAATATTAGCATAATGCCAGCTACATGCTAATGAACTAAACACCATGCTAGCAACATGCTAAGCACTCTAGCATCATGAAATCAGTATACAGCATAATGCTAACATCATGCTAATATTGCTAGCATAATTCTGGCAACATGCTAATATAATTAGCATAATGCTAACATGCTAATCGCATTAGCAACATGCTAACAGCATGATAATGATTTTGCTAGGGGGCGTGACTTGTGAGCATCATGATAAATGCGAAAGACTGATTGATTGCCTGAGTAAAATGAGCCCTCCCCCGTGTCTCTACGACAGTGGGATCCACAGTTAAATTCAGTTTCAAAGTTCCTATGTAATTTACAATTGTATGTTAATTGCCCCCTTCTGGGGCAGTTTACCACTCACCCCTTAGAAAAGTCATGTCAAGCCCCCTTTCCCCGAATAAACCCACATAAAATACATTCCCAAATGAACCACACAATTTGCCACCTGTTTCATGGGTGTACAACGAATGGAAAGTGACGAGTCATGCACCAAATTCCCCATTATAAGTCAATGGGGCAAATTTGGGCACCTGTTTTGCCCCAGGGGTATAACATATACCCTCGTGTGGGGTATGTTCCAACACAGATTGCAAGCCTCTACAAATGTGGTAAATTTGAGATTTGTACCAAATTCCCACTCGGTGCTTCAATCCGTCAAAGTTAAATCTATGGGATTATGTGGGGAGATTAAATTGCAATTTACTGCCTGCCCCCACAAAAAAGTCTTAGCACCCCATTCACGATTAAGCCGCACGATTTGACACCTCTTTTATGGGTGTATAACAAACGATACAGTTCCAGTTACACTCCAAATTCCCCATTATAATTCACTGGGGCAAATTTGGGCGCCTCTTGCCCCCTCCTGGGGGTAAAACTTGCCCCCCCCCACTTGCGGGGTCTGTTTCAGTAGAGCTTGCCAGCCTCTTCAAATGTGTTAAATTTCAGATTTCTACCAAATTCCCAATCTGCGCTTTAATCTGTCAAAGTTGGTATCAATGTTAAGTCTATTGAAAAGTCTGAGCACCCCAATCCCGAATGAGCCGCACGATTTGACACCTCTTTCATGGATCTACGACAAACGATACTGTACCAGTTATACACCAAAATCTACATTATATGTCAATGGGGCAAATTTGGGCACCTTTTCTGCCCCGGGGGCAAAACTTATACCCTCGTGCGGGGTATCATCTGACACAGCTTGCCACCCTCTTCAAATGTGGTGAATTTGAGATTTCTATCAAATACTCACTCTGCGCTTCAATCCGTCAAAGTTGATCTAAATGTTAAGTCTATGGGATTTTTTCCCCATTATAAGTCAATGGGGCAAATTTGGGGACCTCTATTGCCTCGGGAGTAAAACTTATACCCTCTTGCGGGGTATGTTCTGACACAGGTTGCAAACGTCTTCAAATGTGGTAAATTTGACCAAAATTCCCTCTCTGCGCTACAATACGTCAAAGTTGGTCTCAATGTTAAGTCTATGGGACTTTTTCTACCCCGTAGAAAAGTCATAGCACCCCATTCCCGACCAAGCCGCAAATTTTGACATCTCATTCATGGGTCTATAACAAACGGTGCGGGACTAGTTACGCGCCAAACTTTTGTACGGAAAAAGAAAAAAAAAAAGAAAAATAATAATAAGCCTGTGAGATTATAATAGTAGTGCTTCGCTTCGCAAGCACCATTAATAATAATAATAATAATAATAATAATAGTGTTACTTTTAAATATAGTAATAAATTAAAAACAGTAACAGTAATATATTACTTTGTCTAGTAACAATTAATGCAAATATGCTTTTTTGTGCAACTTTTCCCTGAATCACGTGATTCAGGGAAAAGTTGCACAAAAAAGCATATTAAAAGTTGCACATAAAGCTTTTTGGCACTCCACATACAAACTGTTAAACAACCCTATAGCGGATATGGAGGACATTTATGTTGTATGTACTGTAGCACCGTGGTCCAGAAGAAACGTTGTTTCATTTTACTGTGTACTGAACTATGTGATTGAAATCACAATATAATCCTATTTGACTTGAGTTGATATGTGCAAGTGTTAATTTTTTCATTTTTTCTCATGCTAGTATTTACTCACTCATTCACTCATCATCTATACCGTTATATCCTATATACAGGGTCATGGGGTACCCTATCCCAGGTTGTCACACAATCTATCACAGGGCACACACATACGCACTCATTCACACACTGCAAGCAAATTGGGAACACCAATTAGCCTAATTTGCATGTCTTTGAGTGGGTTTGTGGAAGGAAAGCAAATCCACCAAGCATGGGAAGAATATGCAAATTACAGAGGTGTGAATCAAACCCAGACCCTAGAGGTGCAAGGCGACAGTGCTAACCACTAAGCCTCCATGCCACCCTTGCTAGTATTTAGTATTTATAGTAATAATAAAGTTGATGTTGAAGAGACATCCTAGCGCAATAGGAAAGATGAAATTTTCATGCTGTTGCTTGTGTGAGTAAATCTCAATAAAGCAATTGATAAAGTACTATGCTTGCTGCTTGAAATTCACTTCACTCAACCACAAGTGTAAAACAGATGAGATGCCTTCTGAAGCTCCCTGACTGACGGCCGTGTGACTAGTGTGGATGTGTCACCCGCGTCAATATGCCACAGATGGCTGGTGTTGAGCTTGTTATGTTAGATGGATGACTTTTCTCAACCACCCCTAGCCTGACGTTTGCTATCCAGTTGAAATGCTGCTCATGGCTAGCTGGATTGCTCATACTGCTGATGATGGAGCTGAGTCTTCTGCACTGAACCCTCTTTCATTCATTCGAGATATTTTTCCTTCCTCTGCCTCAGCTCCCTGGAAGCTGAGGACAACCACCACTTATGTTCCCACTGCCTCTGTACTGACCTTTGAAAAACAGTCTCTATACAGTTTAGACATCCCCTGTGCTAAAAATGCATGGTAATGCCAGTAAAAACACAGTGCATGCTGCTGGAAAATTTAAACACTGATTAGAAGCTGATAATTGTAAATATGCCCAATAATGATTGAGAAATTGATTGGAGCCATGTCTGGGAAACATTTTCAGTCTGGCATTGAACCGGCAGTTGAAATGCGATATGTAGCTCTTAAGCAGCATCTGGAATTTCATCTGAATTAGCCTCTAACAGCCTGCACACACTCCCTGCAGTCTCCACAAATGGCTATGACAGTCAGCCTCAAAAAATGGCAACAGTCTAAAGTGGACTGCAGGTTGACGTGTAGCTGTTTTTCTGAACGGCGCCAAACGAGAAGGATTTGACTGAGCCACAGTGTGCAGAGCATGAAGAAAACGTCAAAGAAGGACAGTCTTAACTGTCTATGATACTACTCTACATTCATACATAACTTACATAACAACATACGCTAACCATACAGTACACAAAATAGGAATGACAGCCCCAAAATTGTGATTCTGGCAGTTCATCCTGAAAATGTCACACTGTGGGATTTATGAACATGGCTTATTCTTTTACAGTTTCTAAAGCTTCTAATTTGGTTCTGAAGCTTAAAACTTGCTTGTTTTTACATACCTTGGCGCTTTGGTATCTAGTAACATAGTAACATTACTCACACTTAGTTTTGGGAAGCTGATGCCCACAAGGAAGTTGGCTGTCCAGTTGGAACATCCTGCAACAGCCATGGCGGCAGGCCGTGGTCCTTGGGAGAAGAGCTCAGCAACAATGAACCATGGAATGGGTCCTGGACCTATCTCAAACATAGCCACGAAGGCAAACACTGCTACAATGCTCAGGTAGTTCAGATATTGGACGTAGTCCTAGTCAGGAACAGAGACAATAACAAACAGGTCTTGGTCACTGGAAATAGAAAGTAAGCAAAAGTAAGATGCCAGTATAGAGTATGTGGGACCTACCAGTACAAGGGTGATGGTCATTAGAAGGGCACTGATTGCCATGCCACCTAAACCAACGAGGTGTAGAGTTCTTCGTCCTGCTTTTTCAACAAGGAAGAGCTTCGAGCAGAAAAAGAGTGACATGAAAATAACAGACCATTTTCCACAATTTTTAAAGAAACATTTTTTTAAAGTCTAATTCTGATTATTTCATATGAGAGGCATTCAAGTCATACTTATGATAAATTTTCTCATAAATGAAGGTGTAAACCTATAGTGAGGGGACTCTCAGCTGTAGTAAATCATTTGAATGGTGCAAATGTTTTAAAGAAGGCGGTACATCCATGAATGACAATCCCAGTCGCGGTGGCTCAGAGCCCACTGCAGTGGTATCGCTTAGTCATGAAAGATTGACAGATAACTTGTTGCCAACTTGTTGAAGACCCACATCTGTCTATGGGAACTATAGACACAATCGTTCACTAACACCACTTGCACATTACAGGAACTCGTTGTAACATGATGCTGATGCTACCAGCGTCTCAGCCACACTGAGTACAATGCGTTGTGACGTCATTAGTGTCGCGAGACCATGTGTGTACGAGACTGGATATCGTGATTCAACATGTCGGAGTAAAACACAATACAACGCACGCTGGTCTCCTGTGGTTATTACACACACACACATCGTGCCAAAGGGCAAAACACAACACTCGTCTGGTAGTTACTGCCACATCATCCGTACAGTCCTGACCTTGCTCCTAGCCAATTTCACATGATTGGTCCATTAAAGGGGAGCCCTTGGAGGTCAGTGTTTCAGATGTGAATCGGGCAGTCTGATCATGGCTGTATCAGTATTTTGGGATATAACTTATTCAGTATAGAATATTCAGCTTATTCACGCAACTGGGTTACTTTGCATTTCTGTTAAACCCAATGGTTTTCTGAGAACTTGAAAGAAGAAAGGCTTTTTTCCTCCTGATTTCTAATACCAGTCAGGGAGGGCAGAAGATGAATCACATGTGTCCTCATCTGTTTCCTCAACAACGGCCAAAGACAAATCACATGTTTCCTCCGAACCATATGACGCCAGCCAACCGCATTTTTCAAACTCCTCGCTCATACATCGGTAGGGATGGCTTAACATACTCAGAGGACAGCACTATCTGCAACTTGCACTTGCGTGAGCTCACAGACATCCATGATTGGCTGTAAAGCCATGATTAGTGTCAGAGTGCCAAGTAGCTCTCACTAGACCCCTGGCTGCGGGAGGCTACAGCATCACCCGGGAACTAGCGGGTCTCCGGGTGATAGGGCAAGCAAGCACGCATGCATGCATTATATTGGGGTCAGAGTGTATTGTCAACCCTGACACTGCCCCTGGACAAGGTTAAGGGCTTTATTCTAGTTTTCAACAGCTTCAACCTGGTGGTGCTGGGCATGGCTTCACTGACTTACATCAAGCTTGAGACTTAATAATTTTTTTATTCTGGCCTTGATAATAAAAAATTAATAATTTTTTAATTAGAATGTGCACTGGGCCAGTTCCCAGAGGTGTATGAGTATGCTTTTGTAAATAATAAAACACACTTTAGCCAGCAGACATTGAGGATTTATCCGACACTGAAATGGTCAGTATATGTATCGGTATGAGGTATAACATTCCCAGTAACCGAGTTTGCTACTGTCAGCATTCCTGCCTTAAAAGGAAAGTCTATATTTGGGAGGTGGGTGGAATTCACAATATCCTGACTGCCTGTGAGACAGACAGAAACTCTTGCATAGACCTTGAGCCAAGCTTCATGCATATACACCAATCATAAAATCAACATTATCAACATTATCAACATTATAAGGCAAAACATTAAACCCAATATTATTTATTATTATTGGATGTTAGTGGCAGATCCTTGACGCTGAGGGACATCCATGAATGGGATTTGTCTGTCTGACACATTTCATGGCTGTTTGGTTGGACTGACATCTTGGGAGTTTGAAAGGTACCTTTGATACCTCATTTTGGACCTTTCCCTCATGGCCAGCATTGGCTTTTTTATTGGATTGGACCAGATCCAGCTCCTCCCAGGCATAGATGAGCCTTGGGTGCCCATGATAATGTCACCCGTCTACTGGCAGTGGTGTTAGTGTTGTCGCTGACCAGTGGTAACCTGCACAGTCTGCAGTCCTAGAGTTTCCATGTGATGGCAAGGGCTCTGTCTGGCTTGTCTCTTGGTTCATCTGGCTCTCCTGAGCTACAGTATGCACTTTAATGCATTAATGCAATTTCACAAAGAATCTTGCATTTATCCTGCATTTAACACTGTCAGCACTTCAAATGTAGTAAACACACCTGCTCGTCTTCCATGAAAGTGCTAAGTAACATCTTCTGGTCACCTCCATTCTTCTTTCTTCTTTTACTTGCTTCTTTCCTTGCTGTGGCCATGCAGCAGTTTTTTTTTACAACCTGCGAGCTGTGCTTTTTCATTTTAGTAGTCCCATAATACTTGTCAAATTGCCATTATACATTATGTTTAAGACACAGCTCTGTAAGTGGGTATTGCATACGTTCATAGTCAGTTTTTTATATTATAGTAATTCTCTTTTGCCATCAAGGTTTTTTTTTCCTGACATTTAGTCGTGAAAAGCTGCATCTTGTACAATGTGCACTGCAGTGCTATTGCTATGAATAAAATAGTAGTGTTTTTGTGCAATAAAACATTTACAGTATAGACAGCAAACCGAGAATTAACAACAGAGATAAGCCATGACTCAGATATCAGATTGGAGATATGTGTCTTAATTAAATAAAATAAAATAATTGAAATACTGTGCGAAAAAGGGGCTATACAGTGACATTTCACTCCATAATGCTAATCACAGGTGAAAAAAAAGATGTTGAGATGCAGAAAAATGACAATTTTGAATTTAAATCCCCCCATACACACTTAAATAAACTTTTGAAATGACGAAGTAAATTTCAGACTGAAACCAGGTCTTGGCTGATCAAATACATGTGTAAAAAAATTATAATAATAAATTCCATTCCAAAGCTTATTTACTTACAGATACTACAGTGAAAACTGTGTTCACAACTCCAGCTCCGATGGTAGCGTATATTGGCTGGGTCACACCAGCAGACTCAAAAATACCTGTTGAGTAGTAGAACACCTGAAAAAAAAAATACAGATACTTAAGTGCACACAAGTAGTTGTTCAAAGTGTCTGGTGTGTTTTACTATCTACTTTATATCACTTACAGCATTGATCCCTGACAGCTGCTGGGAGAGCTGGAGCATGATGGCAATTAGGAGTGGCTGACGGTATGTGGCGGTGCGGAAGAGCTCAGGGATGGTCACCCTCTTTTCCATGTTCATTTTTGCGCTTTCCTCTTTCATTTCCTGCATGTCCTTCGACACATCCTCAAAGCCGCGGAGACGCACCAGTGCTGAAAACACAAACCAGTGTTTAGTCATCCTGAATGTTTTGCCTGAAAGAGATATTCCAGTGCTTCTGAAATAGTAAATACTGATTTTATGATTACAAAAAGGACCTTTTTACAAAAGAAAAATATAATAGAGCATTTATGATAAAGCTCCCCAATAATACTAAATTGTAAACAGGTTAATATAAATCTTAAAAGTCTCCAAAATGTGCAGGTTAATATTCCTGCTAAAATTACCTATTACCTTCCGAGAAGTAGTCCAACATCATGACCATTAACCTATTCAAGCTTATAGGGTTGTGCAGGGTTTGGTTTGATAATTGCTGTATTTGTGGTAAGAAAATGCTATGTTCAGCTAAAGATACCCAGTGGAGCAATAGCAGCAATGGTGTGATGCAGCAGAACTGCATTTTGCATCAGGTGCAAGCAACAAATGATATGTATGAGGAAAACTGCCCGAGGCAAGATAGCAACATGTGGAGAGAAGAATAATGGGTTGCCAATCCTCCATGAACCTCTGTAAAGGCCAATGGTTAAGATTAAGATTAATTTATTTGTCACATGTACCTTACAGTGCAATGAAAAGATTTTTTTCAGATCAGTAGCCCATACTCTTAACCAACTGTAAGCTACCTCTTAAGGATGGCCATTGACAGTCAATTACAGTCCTCCGCTCCACCAAGTGAGCTATCGAAGGTCCAGTGGTGCAATAGTGAGTATTGTATTTATTCCCATTATTTTAACCGTGGTAGAGCTGGTTGCCCAGGATTACCTAAATGTTGTCAGGAGATGTGTTCCAATAGTTATCCAGGGAGACCTTGCTCTTGAGATGCTGGGACTCCAAAGATCTCCAAAGATTTACAGCAACTCCCTTGCGTTAGGCTCACAATAGTTTAGCTTTAGATGAACTGCCTTATTAAAATAATGCCTATCTGACTGTTTGAGATTCATGTAGAAACATGAGTGAGAAAAAGAAAGTATGAGTTGGGGCCAATCGAATAACTACACACATGGACAAAATTGTTGGTACCCTTCGGTCAATGAAAGAAAAACTCACAATGGTCACATAAATAACTATACATGGTATGTACCACACTCATCATGGACCAGAGGAAGCGAAGGAAAGAGTTGTCTCAGGAGATTCAAAAGAAAATTATAGACAAGCATATGTTAAAGGTAAAGGCTATAAGACCATTTCCAAGCAGCTAGATGTTCCTGTGACTACAGTTGCACATATTATTCATAAACTTAAGATCCATGAGACTGTAGCCAACCTCTCTGGACGTGGCCGCACGAGGAAAATCGATGACAAATCAAAGAGACGGATAAACCGAATGGTAACAAAAGAGCCCAGAAATACTTCTAAAGAGATCAAAGGTGAACTTCATGCTCAAGGAACATCAGTGTCAGATCGCACCATCCGTCGTTGTTTGAGCCAAGTGGACTACATGGGAGACGACCAAGGAGGACACCATTGTTGAAAACAAATCATAAAAAAGACAGACTGGAATATTCCAAACTACATGTTGACAAGTCACAAAGCTTGAATCTGTGCAGGGTACAATGAAATCTCAAGACTATCAAGGGATTCTAGAGAGAAATGTGCTGGCCAGTGTCAGAAAGCTGGGTCTCAGTCGCAGGTCATGGGTCTTGCAACAGGACAATGACCCAAAACACACAGCTAAAAACACCCAAGAATGGCTAAGAGGAAAACATTGGACTATTCTAAAGTGGCCTTCTATGAGCCCTGACCTCAATCCTATTGAGCATCTTTGGAAGGAGCTGAAACATGCTGTCCTGAAAAGTCACCCTTCAAACTGGAAACAACTGGAGCAGCTTGCTCATGAGGAGTGGGCCAAAATACCTGCAGAGAGGTGCAGAAGTCTCATTGACAGTTACAGGAATCGTTTGATTGCAGTGATTGCCTCAAAAGGTTGCGCAACAAACTATTAAGTTAGGGGTACCATCATTTTTGTCCAGGCCTGTTCCATGAGTTCCGTTTTTTTTTTTTATAATTCCGTTGAAGCATGGTTGAAAAGCAATGTCTGACTTTCATTGGTAAACATTCATAGAATTCTTATTTATTATTACTTTTGTCAGATTAAAGTTATTTCTGTGAACATTGTGAGTTTTTCTTTCATTGACCGAAGGGTACCAACTATTTTGTCCACGTGTGTATGTGAGGATATCACCTCATGAACCATGTGGCCATAAAAGAAGAGCTTTGCTGGACATCTACTGGAGAACCTACCAACCATCCCTCTATGCAGGCTATTCAGGCTGTGACATTAAATGCAAGGCTTGCAATGATGAACTGTAGAGTCATGTGATTAATAGTTTCAGTGGATGCTTAGTAACAGCTAACTCTTTGAAATCATCAAAGAAATCATCATTTCTTAAAGAAATGTAGAAAGAAATTAAAGATACCACTTGGTAAATGTTGATGTTTTAAGACTAGCTGTCAAAGCAGTTAGAAAGAAGAAAGGAACGCTAGAAAGAAAGCAGAAAACAAGTGTTAGGAGGACAGACGTGACAGTTTGCCTGACATGACTGACAGTTTTTGCTTAACGTTATGGTAAATGAAGCTGGGGAAAAAAGAGGGATCAGGATTGAGGATGAAGAAGGGACAGAAGTGCAGGTGTGCCCAGGTTTCCGTTATAGAAGCACGTCATCCCTTGTAGAATTCATATCAGAGAAACTTTGGCAAAAAGGAATGGTATGAGAAGACATCAACACCACTTGAAGGTCCTAAGCAGGATGGCTTTAAAGTACTGTAACACACACCATAACAATGGCCTCTTTCATCATCCTTTGACACAAGCTACATGTTTCTGCATGAATGTCAGCATGTCTTGTCACGGATTGCAATGCATCAGTTGAACCTAAAAGATTCTTTGCTAAAACCACTCATGTCGTGCAGGTTTTTTTTTTGGAACATGAGGAGTGACGGGCCATTTTTATTCACAGTGGACACTCAAGTACTTGTTTGGTCCAGTCACCTTGGGCCTGGACTACTAGTGTCCAACTGGATCCTTGCATGTTTGACCTTGCACACTCTCCAACTCTAACAACCAGGAGGGAGCTCTAAGCACTTAGCCTTATTTTCATTTTTAACGGGGGTAAAACCTTCCAAACAGGGTTTTAGACTAATTATACTCTTAGTCCATTCCTAGTCTGGGGACTAGAAAGCACTTCTCTTCATAAAGATGTCTGCTATAAATATTGACAAAAAAAATCAACCTATGGTTAATATTTCATAAATTTTTGCAAACACCTACTGAACAATCTCTTTATCACCTTGACAATATAATGCCAAATCACTGCTTCTAATGCAGGTACTAATGTGAGCCAGGATACTCTTGAGCGAGTCTGCCTATAGTCACACATTTTAATGTTGTCAAATTCTAACAAGTCCCAAAAGATCACCAAAAAGTTATTTTAGATGAAATGTTAATGTGACATTTTGCAACTCAAAGCCTTTGATTGCTGTCACCGAATACAAAAACATTATACTGTAAATGAGATGATAATTTCACATGTTGGGATTTCACCTTTGCGAGCCTGTTCTTCTTTATTGAGGTTGATGAGAAGATAACGTGGACTCTCAGGGCAGAAGGGTAGCAGGAAGCATTGTAGTACAGCAGGGATCACAGTTAAAGCCAGCAGCACAGGCCACAATTTATCTGAGCCCAGCAGAAACTCCAGGCCAAAGATCTATATGCAGCCAAAAAAGTTAATTAAGGAAACACTCAAAAAGTTTACATAAAGTATATGAATTAGCATGTCAGCAATAGAGAACATTTGGCCAGCTTGGGCCTCAAAAAAGAGATGTTAATCCGTTAACATTGTTACTATTGAAAAATGTATGAATTTTTTGAGGGGGGTTTTAAAAAAGATTTATACATAAATTGAAAAGATGTTAAAGGGTTACATATGAAGAAAAGTATTTTGTAATATGTTTAATAGTGAAAGTAGGAGCATTTTCACACATTTTCACAATGTGAAGTAAACTCAACAGCTGTGTAGCCTTAAGAAAACCACATACTGTATCAGCGAGACTAAGGCTTATATTTTCTACGGGTGGACTATGGAGCATTGGAAAAAGGTCATGTGGTCTGTTGAGTCCAGATTTACCCTGTTCCAGAGTGATGGAGGCATCATGGTTAAAAGAAAGGTAGATAAAGTGATGCAGTAATCATGCATAGTGCCTAGGTTCCAAGCGTGTGAGGTCAGTGTTATGATCTGGGGTTGCTTCAGTTGGTCAGGTCTAGGCGCGACCTGAATGTACTGAATGTCCAGGTTTTTTAATAACTTGGAATTGTTTTACCCTGAAGATGACATTGTCAGGAAAGAGAGGATTGTGAAAGAGTGGTTCAGGGACTATAAGAACTCATTTTCACAGATGGATTTGCCATCACATAGTCCAGACCTCAATCCCATTGAGAATCTTTGAGAGGTGCTTTGAGAAGGCTTCACACAATGGTTCGACTCATCAGTACAAAATTATTGCGAAATTTTGTGACATTGCATAACCTTATCTAAATGATCCCTTGGCCATAATCAAAGCAAAAGGAATTAAATAATGAGTGTTTGAAGGAATGAATGAATGTTTTTTTTTTTCCAAGCAAAGTATATATTTTTAGGTGCTGGAACCATAAATAGAATGAGAATGAGAAATTAAAATTGTGTATTAAGTCACACAATGGCACCAACATCTAATAATTCACCTGTGCAATTAAGATGCCTATTACCACACCGAGCTGGTGCAGAGTCCCAAAAGCTCCCCGAAGTGGAGTGGGTGAAACTTCGCCCACGTACATGGGGGTTAGACCAGTGAAAAGACCACAGAAAAGGCCAATAACCAGTCGGCCAGCAATGACCATCTCAAAAGAAGAGAAAATAGTGGAAAGCCCCATGAGTCCTCCACCGATCAAAGCCAGGATATTCACCAGAAACATAGAATTGCGTCTGCAAAAACAGAAATAAAACATTCACTGTGAGTGTGTGAGATAAAAGATCAGTAAGAATTAATCAAAGAAGAGTGTTCATTGTGAAATAGTGATTAACACTATTAAAAGAGGGATACTATAATAATGATCACTATTACAGTAAAAATAGTAATATGCACTTATGGCACTTGATTGGCATGTGCTTGGCAGAGCAGTGGAGAAATTCAGTTACCAGAATATAATGATGACCATAAAATGGTGTTCAAATAAGATGTAATAACTGTTACATTTAAAAAATATATTAGGCTGTGCCTGGATATGCTTACCGTTTGACTCAGACGCTCTTACCAACCGCTCACCCATTGCTGGGATAGAAACATACACACATTCATGATAAAGGGTTGAATGTTTTCTTTAGTTTATTTGCAGAAAACGGAGATTTTTAAGTCCTGGTTCATTTCTTGAGTGCATACGTGTCATGTCCATCTGCTACATGAGAGCATGAGTCACCCGCATGTTCCAAAGAAATCCAGAGAAAAAAGGTGGGGGGAGGGCGAGTCTTTTATAGACACCTGGCCATGAACCATATGGCTGCCATATAAGGAATGAGCAAGAACTCACAGAGAGACAGAAACCTTCGAAATTTAAAACCATCTAGGTGAATCTTATGTAGAAACCTGTTCTTGAGTTCATACGAGTCATACAATCACCCTGTGATTATTCTCATACAACAGGGTGCTAGGGTGCTACTATGCATTTTTTCAGTGCTACTCAGTTCCACCTGGGTGATTACTTAGATCTGTCATACCACCTGCGAGCCCAAGAAGCACCCTTTTGTGCTTATGTGATTTCTTGTTAGCTCGACCCCTGCGCGATTGCTCTAAACTTGCAGGGAGGTACGTCTCTGTGAAGTTACTGTTGGTAAGCACAGTTGGGAGGGTTTACTGTCAAATGGAGAAAATTTCACAACATGAATCCATCATCATCCTTATAATATCTGCACTGTATTGTCGGAATTGCTCAAGATTTGACAGGATCGCAAAAATCTGATAGGAATAACTTGGCTATCCAGTAGCAGTCTATTCAAAATATTAAGGTGTGATAACATACTGTATGTAACATGATGGGGTAACAGACTAGAAATCTAACAAACCTTGTTCCTTGGTGGATATCCATAATATCCTGTCATTACCCATCAGCCTTGTCTGAGTGTGGCTTAACTCCTATACCCCCTGTCCTAGAGGCAACAGGACTATCTCTGCTCCTGTTACGTGATGGTGAGGCAGATTGGAAATCCAAGGAACCGTGTAGCTTAGTGGTTACCCATGAAGCCTTGTCTGAGTCTGGCTTTACTCCTATACCCCTTGTCCTAGAAGCAGCAGGACTGTCTCTGCTCCTGTTACGTGATGGGGAGAAATCTAACCAGTTTCAACCTTCTTTCTTGGTGGACGCCCATGGAAACCTTGTCTGAGTATGGCTTTACTCCTATACCCCTTGTCATAGAGGCAGCACTACCATCTCTGCTCACTGCTCTAAAGAACTGGTAGAGTAGTAAGGGGAATACAGTACATCTTTCACTGTCTGGAGACAGCATATTTTTTTCAGACAGATATTTTCTGAGCAGTATTATGATCTGGCCAAGCCCTAATCTTCAACAGCTGGTCATCTTAATTAAAGCTTATGTTACTGCAGCTTAGTCATTAGAATCCTTGTCTGAAGTAGACACCATAATTAAAGCTTCTGACCATGAGAGTCTCTTCAGCAACCTCTTCTTGAATGGTTCCATGAGGAAACCCACCAACTCCTGGGAGAACATGCAAACTCCATGTACACAGAGGTGGAAATCAAACCTGGCCGGGACCCTGGAGGTGCAAGGTACCAGTTCTAACCATTAAGCCACCGTGTGGAGAACCTAAAATAAACTATATATGATATATTGCCACTATATTGGCCCACCCTTTGCAGCTGTGAGCCAGGCCTTCTCTTCCAACATCAGTGTCTGACCTGACAAAAGCATTTCTGGAAGAACAGTCAAAAATCCTCAGAAACACACTTCTAAACCTTGGGGAAAGTTTTCCCAGAAGAGGTGAATCACGTTACACTGTAGCTGCAAAGAATGGGCCAATATCATATTAAACCCTATGGATTAAGAATTGGATGTTACTCAAGTTTATATGGTAAACACCTATGGCATGAGCTTCAAAGCATAAAAAATGGTTTCACACTGTTGATCACAATTTCTTCTTTTTATGTTTGTATTGTTTATGTTCTGTTATATAGTTCACAACCGAGACAAGATACTTGAGATTCTGTCAGCGCTACTGCCGCAACAAAATACCACCCTGAGTACTCATCCACCGCTTAAGATGGCTCTATGATCACCTTTATTGTTTAGAAAGGTCAAACAGTGCAGCATTTCTACAGCACAAATCAGTACGACACAAAATAACATGTTTTAAGTAACTGTTGATTTTTTTTCCTGTGAGGCGTGGTGGCTGTATGTCACGGACTAACCGGAGATGAAGCAGAAGACTAGCAGTTAGCCCTGTAGCGTGGATGGTAAACCCAAACGCGGAAGTAGCGCGAGCAGGCAGGATAACCACGCTAGTTATTCTTAGAACTCTCCCGAAGCGAGAGCAAGAGTTTACACAAATAAACCCGCGTTCTAAATACACACACCCAATCAGAAGCGATAACCCAAGAAAGTGAGTACTCACGTTTGGACGAGCGAGGCGACGGCGATAGCACGGGCATAACTCAATGACTGAGCGATGTGATGCGTCATCTTGTTTCCTTTTATGCTTCCTGAAACCCGACCGTATTACTTCCGGGTCCTAGTGCCGGTCGTGTTATGAGTGTGCATGACAGTACCCCCCCGTCCAGGACCGACTCTCGACGGTCCTGGGGTGGAGGATACCCGACGACGGTAGTCCCGGATGAGTTCTGGGTCTAAGACGAACCGAGCCGGAATCCAAGATCTCTCCTCGGGACCGTAACCTTCCCAATCCACCAGGTACTGGAGCCCTCTGCCCCGAGGACGTGAGTCAAGGATCCGGCGAACGGTGTAGGCGGGACCACCCTCAATCATACGGGGAGGAGGAGCAGGGTGGGTGGGTGGAACCATTGGTGAGGTGATGAAGGGTTTGAGCTGGGAGGTGTGGAATACCGGATGGATCCGGAGCGCCGCAGGCAGCTGGAGCCGGTAGGTGACAGGGTTAATCCGGAGGTTGATGCGGTATGGTCCGATGAATCTAGGTGACAGTTTTCTTGACTCAGTCTGCAGGTGTAGGTTTTTTGTCGATAGCCATACCTTATCACCTACTTGGTACATTCGTCCCGGTGGATGTCGACGGCGATGTTGCAGAGTGTAACGGCGGTTGGCCTTTTGAATGGCGTGGTTTGCTTGTCTCCAAAGCCGTCGACACCGGCGAACCAACTGTTGGGCCGACGGCACCTCCACCTCCGGTTCTTGATGGTCGAACATCGGAGGTTGGAAGCCGTAGCATACCTCAAATGGGCTTAGGTTGGTGGTAGAAGATAGGTGGAGGTTGTGGGACAGTTCAGCCCAAATGAGGTAGCGGGCCCAGGAGCACTGGCGATCAACAATGAAGCATCTCAGGTAGCGCTCCAGTTGTTGGTTGGTTCGCTCCGTCTGACCGTTAGTCTGTGGATGGTAACCGGAGGACAGACTGCAGGTGGAATTGATCAGATGGCAGAAGGCCTTCCAGAACCGGGACGTGAACTGGGGCCCCCTGTCCGAGACGATGTCCTTTGGGAACCCATGCAGGCGGACTACGTGCTCTAATATCAGCTCGCTGTCCTTTTAGCTGACGGGAGACCGGAGAGGGCCACCAGGTGAACAGCTTTGGAGAACCGGTCGACGATGGTGAGGATGGTGTCCCTTCCTTCAGAAACCGGCAGGCCCGTGATGAAATCAGCGGCAATGTGTGTCCAGGGTCGGCGGGGAACCGGGAGTGGTTGAAGTTCCCCGGGCGATGGTCTGTTGCTGTCCTTGGACCTGGCACACACTGGGCACGCCTGGACGAACTCGTCTACGTCTTTTTTCATACTGGGCCACCAGAAAGCACGTTGTACAAACAGTAGGGTCCGCCGTTTCCCGGGGTGTCCTGAAAGGGGGGAGGAGTGTCCCCACTGGAGTACTTCGGCCCTGATGGCATTGGGGACATAGAGTCGGCCAGGCGGCACACCTGCTGGTTCGGTCTCCGTAGCTTGTGCCTGGCGAACCCTCGTTTCCAGGTTCCACCTGAGCGGTGCGAGGATCTTGGTGGGTGGCAGTACAGGCGCGGGGTCCGCCCGGGGGACGTCTTCCTCGTGTTGTCGGGAGAGGGCGTCGGCTTTGGTGTTCTTGGACCCCGGGCGGTATGACAGGTGGAAATTATAATTCTCGAACAATAGTGCCCACCGCGCCTGTCTGGGGTTCAGCTGCTTTAAGGTGCGGATTGTGATGAGGTTTTGGTGGTCGGTCCAGACGATGAACGGCTCTCTGGCGCCCTGGAGCCAGTGTCGCCATTCCTCCAAGGCCCACTTTATGGCCAGCAGCTCGCGGTCCCCTACTCCGTATCGCTGCTGAGTGGCGTCAAATTTCTTGGAGAAAAAACTGCAGGGGTGCAGTTTTTGGTCTGGACCTCGCTGGGAGAGAACAGCCCCGGCGCCCACATCCGAAGCGTCCACCTCCACAACGAATGGTTTGTCAGCATCCGGGTGAAGGAGGATGGGAGCAGTGGTGAAGCGGCGACAGAGCTCATGGAAGGCAGAGACGGCAGTTGGGGTGAGGTTGAAGGGGTGAGATGATGGGCGGGTCAGAGCGGTTAGTGGCGCTGCAACGGTACTGTAGTCCCGGATAAAGCGGCGATAGAAATTGGCAAACCCGAGAAATCTCTGGAGCTGTTTAAGAGTCTTGGGTAGGGGCCAATGACTCACAACTTCCAGTTTCTGCGGGTCCATGGCCACACCCTGGGGCGAGATGACAAAACCCAGGAACGTGGTGGAGCGCTCGTGGAAAGCGCACTTCTCCAACTTACAGTACAGCTGGTGGGCGAGCAATCTCTTTAGAACCGCTCTGACATGCTGGATATGCTCGTTGACAGTTCGAGAGTAGATGAGGATGTCGTCAAGGTAGACGAACACCCAACGGCCTAACATGTCTCTGAGAACGTCATTGATGAATTGTTGGAAAGCGGCAGGTGCGTTGCAGAGACCAAACGGGATGACCAGACTTTCGTAGTGTCCTGTAGGGGTGATGAAGGCCGTTTTCCACTCATCGCCCTCTCTGATGCGCACCAAGTTGTAGGCGCTCCGGAGGTCCAACTTAGTGAAGATGGTGGCACCAGAGAGGGCGTCCAGGGCAGAGTTGGTAAGAGGCAGTGGATGTCGGTTTTTTTCTGGTGATATTGTTGAGCCCCCGGTAATCGACACAGGGACGTAGACTACCATCGCGTTTTTTCACGAAAAAGAACCCCGCAGCGGCAGGTGAGGAGGAGGGCCGGATGGTACCATGGCGAAGTCCGCTGGAAACATACTCCTCCATCGCCTGCGTCTCGGTGTTGGATAATGAATAGAGGTGGCCGCGGGGTGGTGTCGCGCCTGGCTGAATATCGATCGCCAGGTCGTATGTGGAGGTAGGTGGGTAGCGCGTCTTTTGCAAAAGACTTCAGCCAGGTCCCGGTAGTCTAGCGGGATTTTGTCTGTGTCGACATCGGGGGCCTCGGACTCCCTAGAGCACGTCCCAGCCTCGGCCCGTAGGCAGAGCTCGGTGCAGGTCGGCCCCCATTGTAGGATCCGGCTTTGGGTCCAGGATATGAGCGGGTCGTGTTGCAGCAGCCAAGGGTGTCCGAGGATGATGGGTGGTGACGAAATGGTGGTGGTGTGAAACTGGATCTGTTCTCGATGCTGGTTGATGATGAGGGTGATAGGTTGGGTCTGAAAGGAGATGGGGCTGGAGGAAAGAGGCCGACCGTCGACTGATGTAATGGTTACGGGCTGGGATAACGCCTCGATCTTTATCCCCAATTTTTTGGCATAGGAAGAGTCAATGAAGTTACCTGCTGCCCCGGAGTCGACGAACGCGGTACTTCCGACCCGTTTGTGGCCAAACTGGAGATGTACTTTTACCGTGAGACGGGAATCACTGGTCAGGGTGGTGGAGAGGGACATGGGACCCGGTGAGTTCCTCCCATTTCTCACCGGGGCTGCGCGTTTCCCGGCCGCAGAGGACAGATGGCCCGATGATGTGCAGAGGATCCACAATACGCGCAGAGCCCCTCTCTGAAGCGGCGTTCCCGTTCTGCAGCGGTTAAGGAGGCGCGCCCTAATTGCATGGGTTCCCCGGCTCCTGTGTCAACCACGGCGGGAGGTGGAGTACCGACGGTTCTGGTGGGTGCTGCAGTGAATGAGGCGTGGACTTCTGGAACTGGAGAGCGGGAGAGGAAGGGCGTGGTGTGAGGTAGTGCTGTCATGATGGTGGTGGCAGGGTACGGGGAGCTGGCTTGGGGCGAACGAGCAGCCGTTGGTCGATCCGGAGGGCGAGTTGAATTAAACCCTCCAAGGTCGCTGGGAGCTCTTGTCCGGCGAGCTCGTCTTTTATCCGTGAAGCCAGTCCCTCGTAGTAGGCCGTCCGGAGTGCGGAGTCTCCCCAGTCGGTCTGTACGGCGAGAGTGCGAAACTCCGCGGTGTAGCGGCTCACGGACGACCCTCCCTGCTTTAGATGGTATAATTTAGAGTCGGTCTCCACCTCAGCAGCCGGATGCTCAAAGGTGAGTTTAAGCTGCCGGGTGAATTCTGTGTAGGAGTAGGCGACGTCTGAGTCTGAACGAAGAACCGCCGTGGCCCACTCAGCTGCCTGCCCGGATAGCAACGAAACGAGAAGAGCAATGCGCAGTCGGTCTGTGGAGTATCTGGTGGAATTAAACTCAAACACAAGATCCAATGCAGTTAGAAAAACACTGCACTTCCCATCCGTGCCATTCCATTTATCCGGTAAAGATAGAAAAACATCAGAAGGTGGAGAGGGAGTTGGCGGCGCAGCAGCCGCTGCGATGGGCGGGGCCACAGCCGGCTGAGCGGCCGCCCCGCGGAGGATCGCATTCTCCTGTCGCAGCTCCGCCACCTCGCGGCGCAAGACCGCGACGCCCTGGAGCTCCGTGCGGAGCGATGCGACTTCACCACGGAGCTGATCGATCAGCTTAGCATGCCGGTCAACCACATCGCAGAGGTGAGCAAACTCCGCTGGGTTTACTGCCGGTGGCTCAGTCATTCTGTCACGGACTAACCGGAGATGAAGCAGAAGACTAGCAGTTAGCCCTGTAGCGTGGATGGTAAACCCAAACGCGGAAGTAGCGCGAGCAGGCAGGATAACCACGCTAGTTATTCTTAGAACTCTCCCGAAGCGAGAGCAAGAGTTTACACAAATAAACCCGCGTTCTAGATACACACACCCAATCAGAAGCGATAACCCAAGAAAGTGAGTACTCACGTTTGGACGAGCGAGGCGTCGGCGATAGCATGGGCATAACTCAATGACTGAGCAATGTGAGGCGTCATCTTGTTTCCTTTTATGCTTCCTGAAACCCGACCGTATTACTTCCGGGTCCTAGTGCCGGTCGTGTTATGAGTGTGCATGACACTGTAGCTTAACAGAGGTTTGTTGATGTAGTGTAAGATGGTAATTCCCTTTTTAACCCGGGATTATATTCCAAAAACACAGACAAAAGGTGCTTTTTCTGAATTTACAACTAATGTGACGGACAAGCTGACTGGTTGAATGCTATTAGTATACCTCACTTTTTTAACCGACTTGTTTTATTTGTAGCATCTAGGGCGATTGTCCTATGTGGCAAACATTGTATCGATGTCGGTTGTAATATACTATCATCAAATTTTTATCTCGATCATGATTTTGGCTTCCTAAGCCTGTGTGTGGTGTGAAACATATCAGAAACATATCGACCTAGTGAAAAAGGGCCTTATGCGTGCATTTGTCTGAAAATTTAGCTTAACACACACTTGTCTTCAGGTTGAGTTTGGAGAGTTTGGAGGCAGAGACAGTGCCTGATGTCTCCGCTTGGTTACCATAGACATCCATACGTAGACACTACAAGACTCGCCGATGAGCAAGAATGAGTAAACAGCGGAACTGCTGGTTTTCAGATTTTTTTTTTATTCAAGGGTTTATGCATACTTATGTGTAATACAAAAAAGTTTTATCTTCAGTTATTTAAAATCGCAATAAGACTATTATCTCTGCTAGACAATGAATCACTGGCACCCAGCTACTCACCTTGGAGGATATTTACAAGTCTGCAAAGGGTGAGAGGCATTATCAAAGATTCCTCTCACCCCAATCATGGACTATTCACTTTCCTTCCATCGGGGAGGCGCTACAGGTGCCTCAGAGCCCGCACCAACAGACTGAAAAATAGCTGGTGACTGTTACCGCACTGAACAGCTGATCATGGCATGTTAACCAATACAACACTGCGCTGTCACTTTGTGTCTATATTGCACTGCTTCACCCACTTTGCACCATCCATAACTTTATATATGTTTATAATTGCACTGCTGTATATTCCACTCATATTCATTCTGTATATACTCTATCATTCATATATTCATATATGTACCTACAGTAGATATGAATGCCATGTTTTGATGTATACCACATTTTTGAAGATGTTATCTTCTAGACACAGGTATCTACTGAACAGTTATACTGTATGATACTGTATACAATATCTTTATCACCTACTGCACCTTCTGTTTGTTATAACACATTATTATTTATAATAAACAGGCCACTTATGCACTTCTGGTTATATGCTGAATGAACTGAATTTCATTTGCTCTGGCCATGTAATATGCACAATGACAATAAAATCTAATCTAAATCTAATCAAAATAACTCTGATCCAAAGGGTTTTAATTATAATAAACATTTTACCCATAATCACGCATCACTAACACTGACTAGGCCAGTGCCGAGAATAATTTAGTTTTGGAAAATTGATTTGGAAAAAGAGCTTGGATTATCCATGCTCTTTCTGTTAAAGGTATTGTTTAGACACAGATTGAGCTGTGAGAATCTATAAGGCTGTAAAGAGCTTTGTGACTCTTTTAACTAGCATAGCACCATAAATGAGTTCCTAAAACAGTATTTTCTACGCTAGGTTTAAAATAAATCTGGTACTAACATGTACTAATGCAGGACATCGCATCACATCATCTATTCACATGGTGTAATGTAAGTGTCTTGCTATGATTTGCATGAAAAAAATTAATAATGCAAACCAGCATGTTTTACCGTAGCATGGGTTTGTTACCATGGTAACTCATTTAAATGTCACTGGGCACAGGCCTCCATCTGACCAAAGAAGCAAAAATTAATAAAATAACCTAAAATAAAATTTTGCTAATAACTAACAATAATACTGACAGAATTACACATATCAACATTAGAAATCGCTTATTTGTGGCCCGGTATAAATATCGGATAGATCGCTGAAAAAGAATCAGAACGTGAGGGCTTAAAGATTTATTCACACTGACCGTCCAAACTTGTTGGCAAGGACACCGACACTGAAGGAGCCCACCATTCCACCCACGCTGAAGATGGCCACTGCTAAACTCCACACGATAGTGGACGTTCCAGACGAGATGGGCTTGCCGTAACGTTCCATCCATGTGTTGTTGAAGAACGCTTTCAGTTTCTGATGAAGTAAAGGACAAAAACAGCTGTTACGACGAGGCTGAGGTGATTTAATTCTCTGATCTCAGGCAAAACCTAAGGAATAAAACTGGGCTTTTATCTAATCATAAAAGCTGATTCATTCTTTAATTGACTTTATAATTGATCTATAATTAATAGAAAGTAACACATTAGCGCTACATGTGAAGGAATAAAATGACATGCTTTTGTGATATAACAATATTATTATTCCTTCATGATATTACATTGCCTGAGTGACCAATTATTAATTATGAGGATGAGTCAAAAAAATTCCAAGACAAATCCATAATTTCTTTTACATAACCTTTCTGTTTTTCAATACACTTTGTCTGTTTTTGACATTGTCTATTCTCTCATTACAAAATGCTTTAAGGCTAAGCTGCGAGCCACGAATGCACCGCACTCTTCACTTCACTAAAACTTTGTCCTCGTAGTTTTGCCTTTAGTGGACCAAACAGGTGAAAGTCTGATGGAGTGAGATCAGGACCATAGGGAGGATGCTTTAACACCCCAAAACAAGGTTTTTGCAGTGTATTTTTAAAGTAACTAAACTTAATAACTTACATTATTCTACCATCATCACTCAGCGAAGTTTGGCCCATAATCTGTTAACTACTAATACCTCTATCTCTCCTACGCGGTGTCGTGCGGTGGCCGTAAGTACGATTCATCATGATTCACCGCAGGTTTTGGTATTGCTGTGAATAGGTTTCCATCTCACTCGCAGAACTCCGCGAAACATAAGGCGGTCACCAGCGATGGCTTACGGAGCCTAACACCACTTCTCATCGTGAGTCAAACCGCATGGTTGGGATAGGGATACTGTATAACAGCGGGAATAACAGAGGGGGGCGGGTTATCATGTAAGATGACTTTCACACACACAAACACTAACAGAATCACTGCTGTCTGGCTCATAAATTACATAAATTGATGAATAACAGAGTACATTTTTGAAAATATAACCAAATAAGTAGGTCCGCCATTACTTAAACGGCAGACCTAACGCATTAGATTAGTTGTTACATCAAAAAAGTAATCCAATTACAAATACAGTTTTACATTAACAAGCACTGTTGATTGTTGAACCTTTTTCCTGATAGTGTTCCAATACTGGCCCTTGAGGATCCCAGAAAACTGTACACGTTGGTGAATTTTCAAGCTTTTAAACTTTCTCAGTCGCCGATTGAAGATGATTTTGTGCAAATTTTGTTTGCAGATATCCAAACGCTTCTTCATACTAGGACAGCCAGTACAGTACAAGGTCTTTGATAAATAATCATTGCATGCTGCTCCTCTTTCGAGGAAATCATGAAAGGGGGTACCCATGTTTGCTCTCACTGCAGTTACAAATGAACTGAGACGTTCACACCTGCACAGCAGAGACTGGGGAGACTTTGGATTGAAAGCATTGATAAGAGAATGCGGCCAACAGGAGTTTTAATATAACCAGATTTAATGCACTTTTGACTCACTCTTCGTATATTACCAGACCTGGCAAGTATTATATGCTTTGCAATGAAGATCCACAGAAACATTGAATTGTTTTTATTTCATGTCTGTAGAATTAAAACTATTGGAATTGGTTTCCTCAATTCTTTTCCTCATTTCTCAATGCTTACAAATGAGATAAAGTCCTTTCTAAGGATAAAGCAACTTAGCCTTTACTCTATATATGCTGAATGCAGAATATCACCCCAAAACCTCTCATCTGACCAAGTCAAATGCATTATTCCTATTAGAGCTCAAGTTCTTATACCATGCGCTGATTCTGTGGCACACAGGAATTTCATGGATGAGTATCTGAGATTTGAAAAGTCCTTTCATTCCACTGACACGGTTCCTTAACGATTCTGCTCACTGGACCTTGCTATAAACATGCCAGAACCATTACACTACACGCAGTTGAGCTGACTCATTATGCATCACAGAAATACAGGCTATGGAAGAATATGTGCATGAGGCATACGCAATACTGTACAGCATATGTACATAATGTTCATACATAATGTACAGCAGCTGCAGGCATAGCGGAATTAGTGTTTGGCCTAGACAATGTTTCGGGCACGGTGGCAAGTTTATGATCAATGTTTTGCATGCACAAGGTAAATATTTGATGATTTATTTCTCACACAAGACGTTTGGCTGGTATTTTTAAGATGCCTAACTTTTTCTTTGCATGCTGATGAGATGCACATCGCTACACTCCACTCATACAAGACTGCATTTATTTGAATAAAACAAGCATTTCTGTACTTTTTCTGTTCACTACATACTGTATATAAAACATAAATGAGGATTGTCAGTTTATTCTCTCTTTAAATAGTTTGACATTAAATATCCAAGTTTATTGCGGTGAGTTAAAGTCTGAAATTAGCATTAGCACCCACAAGGTAGCAGATTAGCTTAAAGATTTGTGAAAACATATGTGGATGACTCAGCTCTATTCTAACACAAAAACAAGGAAATGCCACCTTGTGGTGTTTTTGATATTACCACATAGACACAAATGTAATGTCGTACTAGCGTAAGTACCTGTTAAAGTAACTAATCAGCTTCAATTAGTGATACTGACGTTATTTCAGGGTGAAGCCCATGTACTGTACTGTACATGTCTGTCTGTCTTTCTGTACGGCAGAACTCTCTGCTGAACTCTGACTTATTAATACAAAGAAATACAGTCCCTGTTCGGTAATCGGAGAGTGAATCACAGATGAGAAATCAAAAAAGTAAATTGGATAAAGATTAAGTTTTGTCTCACACCACTTAATAAATTTACACCATATCAGCACTGTTATTTCAGGTCAATTTAAGACGCACCCACAGTTTGGTTTTTAGCAGATGCGCAGTACGCTGTCAAATCTTGCAGTTTATAATCTGGCACATAACTGCTCATAGCTTCCCTTCTACTCAACAGTTTGATTTCATTTATGGTGCAGGTTTAACTTCGGGCAAATACTGAAAAACTTGCAATGTTTCATTCTATACTGTTACTGTTATAGATTTGCGTGATGCCGTGACAAAATCTGGCTGGATAGATATACATACATACAGACGTAAGGACAGACAGATAGAACATTTTTAGAGACTGGTTTTGGATCCTCCAACGGATGAAACGTCATAAAAAGATATCACTGAAGGAGCGAGTCCTGACCAGTGAAAAGACAAAAGCTTTCTTCTTTAATTTCTATAGCTATTGGAATGTATTAGAAAAAGACTTGTCATGTAGGCGTGGCAGGGGGTGGGGAGGGGATTTTGTTGGCATGACCCCATGCCTGTGCTATTATAGGAGAAACACTGGGGGATTGATTTTAGGGGTATAACAGGGAAATGTAAGGAGGTGCTGACATGTACTGTACTGATAGCTAATTATGCTACATGATCATTAGCTACATGATGCTAATACTGATAGTAGGCTAACTAGTAAAAATGATGCAGGGTGTATGCACCTTTTTAAAAAAAAGACGTAGAAACACTCTCTTCCCTTGCTGAATTGCGACTACTGTATGTCACTAGTATCTAAGGCTCTCCTTAGTGAAGTTCTTCCTTACATACTCATACATTATACTCCTCCTCAGAAGAGTATACTTGGACTATTTGGGGCAACAAACTGATCAGGATGTGGACTAAGCCTTCATTTTGTAGCCCCACTTGCAGACTATCCAGACAGACAGCCATCGTGCCGCTTAAGGCCGTACCCCTTCACTCAGTCATGGTCACTTCTCATCAGGATGGTAGTGTACAGTGATGAGCAGCACTGTTGGGTTACAATTCATTTAAGCGACGGCAGAGTGAATTTAGGAAGAAATTTGGAGTTCCTGAAGTAAACTCCAAGAGCTTTAGTCAAAGGATGATACAGAAACTGGAAACGATGGGATCATTGATCCCTTCTAATGGCGGAGGCCACTCGAAAAGGACTTTCTGTCTAGCAGAAAACGGAGATGACTTCCAGAATCGCATGTAATGCAATCATTTACACATACGTCGAGGTATGTATCTTTTTTTTTTTGGTTTAGATTGCTTCATCATAGCAAGAATTATGACAAAATTTTTAGGGCCTCTTTGGAGTGAATATATACATAATATTCATGAATTCTGACAATAAGTTGCCACTTTTAATTCAACTCTTGCCTTCAGAACAAATCACCCTCTTTGTCTCCTTTCCCTTCATCCCTTCTGTCCTTTTCTTATGATATTCATCTTATAATATTCTCAGGTTTGCGCTCTCATTTTCAGTCCGGTCCATGTGCTGTGCGGTTTTAAAAGGCCACTTTATCTCAGTGACCTATGAATCATTCGAGCATAAAAACCATCTAGCTTAAGACATGAATCATTGAGTTATGGCATGAATCAGTGAGAAACATTAGCAGATGATGAGATATGATCAGGTCGGTGATTAGTATACTGCTGATGCTGACTGCTGAGTGGCTCTAATAAACGAGAGGGGAAATAATGTTGCTGCTGAGATTTTTTTTTTTTTTTAATGTTGAGGAGTATCTTTAGGCACTTTGCAGCCTGTTGCAGTAAAACTTTTTTTCCCATTTCTATCTATTATCATATCTATCTAAGTTAATCTACGTAGGCTCAAGACATTTACACAGTGCCTATCGTATTTCCTCACAATATCCCCTTGAATATACACTACATGTACATTAAGCTGTTATTACATCTATTAATGAATACAAAAAACAAAAAAGATTGAAATGATCATAAAGACATATGTTTACCTGCTCAGGTGCATTAATGACCCCTGTGTTATAGCCGAACTGCAGGGAGCCAATAACTGCCGTGGCCAGAGAGAACAGAAGATAGCATGTCACCTCCTTCTATGGAAGAGAAAAAATGAAATAAAAAACAAGTTCAAATACAGTGAATCCTGCCTTTTTTGGTAGTGCTATAGGGATGTAAATGCAATACAAACACTCAAACTGAAGCAAACAAGATAACCAGGAAACCAATACAATCAACTCAAGCATTACATTTTCATAAGCACGGAAACTGTGTTGTATCTTTCTGCTGAATCTAGATATCAATGGGAGATTATGATTCTCAGGGGTTCATCTAACATAACCATGGATTCACAATTTTTCATCTATTATTATTATTATTATTATTATTATTATTATTATTATTATTATTATTATTGAATATTTTAGATATTAGCCCTATTTGTCTGGTCACTTGAATTAAATATGCATTAGTCACTCAACTATGTAGAAACTTGCCATTTTTTTCACAAAAAAAGAAAACATAATCTAACAAGAGCATACTCTACTGAACCACATGATCCTGATGCTACCAAAGCCATTCATTTATGCTCTTACGTTCACCTCTACCTCATATATAATAAATGTGAAAACTTTGGTGTCATGTGGATAAATTTACCATCTCCAGAATTACAAAATTTGATGGAAAATGTCTTTGCAATTGGTCAAGTTAATCTTACAGTGGAAATATGGGAGAATATGTTGCCTCACACTGGGTTTGATTTTGCCTTGAGCATGGAGGTTGTATATTCTCCCAGTGCTTGGTTGGATTCCTCCCACAGTCCAAAGACATGCAGATTAGTTAATTAGCATTTCCAAATTAGCTGTAGTGTGTCAATGAGTCCGTGTGGTGGATGGCACTCTGTTCGAAGTTGTGTTTTGAAGGTACAGTTAAAACTAAGCAAGTCCTCCGGAAACATTCCAGCAAAAGGAACAAGTTGTAAATATGGGAATAAATACAATGGTCTCCAGTGGTCACCATTGGCATCCACTGTCCCAAGTTGGACTACTGTATAGAGGTTCCTAGATGGATAGTTACTAAAAATGTGTAGTAGTTTCTATCTTGCCTTAAAAGAAGCAGAATAAACCAAAGCGTAAAACACAAGATGTGCTTTTATAATTAAAAAAATATGAATTAACTATTAGGTGATAATACATCCTCTGCTTCATGTAACTTAATTTCAGGGTTGATTATTTCCCTATAATGCCATGCTACACCATGTTTTATTACTTACATACGTAATTAATGTACATGCAAGCTGAGGTTCAGCCAAAGATTTTCTAAAATGATCAATAGAAAAACAGCACCTACAATGCCCACTGTTGCTACGGTAACAGCTACACAATGGAGATGGATGGAGGAAATACAGAATATTGAGTTAGAGGTAGAGACAGAGAAAGGACAAACCCTTGCCCAAGGAGAGAAATGAAATGTGATCAGTATGGTATTAACTTTCATATTGCTTTTACAAACTTAGGAAGTAATGCCTCTTCTGCTGTATGGCATTAGTGGAATTTTTTTAACAACCATTTTGTGAACCTTTACAGTATATAGAGTGGAAATAAAAAAATAAAAAAAATTAAACACAGCACTGCACTGTAAAATATCATCTTAGCCCATTTCAGTTTGTTAGTACTGTATTCCTGGTTGACCTACTACATCATTAGAATGGACCAATGCTTGGCGTGCATCAAGCAAAAAAACAACCAAGGGGATTTCTGAAATGACTCAAATTGAGTTAAGAACCGTTAAACACATTTTTTTTTTAAAGTGCAGAACCATCAGTATCATATCAGCAATGTGGGAAAAAAAGAAAAAAGCACATTGATCAGAGATAACACTTAACACTTGGTAAAAATGCATTACAGAAATGGACATAAAAAAAAATCTGAATTGTGTTTAATAATAAAAGTAAGAGCATTTTCACACACACACACACACACACACACACACACACACACACACACACACACACACACACACACACACACACACACACATTATGATGAGAACTCATATTAAGTCAGTATTGAGACTAAACAGCAGTGTGGCCATTAGAAAACCTCTCCATAGTGAAACTACTCATTAAAAAAAGGCTTCAGTTTACTAGGAAGCATAAGAACTTGACTTTGGAGTGATGTAAAAAGGTCACGTGGTCTGATGAGTTCAAATTGACTCTATTCCAGAGTGATGGGCGCGTCAGGGTAAGATGAGATGCACATAACGCGATGATGCATATTGCCTACTGTACAAGCCTCTTACAGTATGTACTGCATAACCAGGTCATCATATCTATGGAGTTGTTTTTTTTCTTCTTCTTCTTCTTCTTCTTCTTCTTTTTTTGGTACATATTCCAGGACGCAAATTGTGAAAGACAGTAAGAGAACTCATTTCCACACATGAACTGACCAACACAGATTCCTGACCTTAACCACATGAACAAGTCTCTGGGTTGGTTTGGAGAAGACTTTACGAGTGATTCAACTCTCCCATTATCAACACAAAACTTAATGATGATTTTTTTACCTCATCATTTCTTCTATGAAGGTGGGGTTCAGCATTAGGTTTAATGTGATTAATTGTGTTTTTAACCCAATAATCAATACCAATAATCTGACCCTTCTGAAACACATTAACATCTTTTCCATCAGCACAGGAAACTTCCAACATGGCTGATTAAGAAATTAGAAGCTACAGTACTCAAAGCATCAGTTAATATGTTTCAGGAATTGTTGCCAGCTGAAACATATTAATTACTGCTGTAATGATGATTGACAGCCTCCTTGAAACGTTTCTTCTTGTCCTCATCACTGTGATGCCCAATTTTCTCTACTTATTGATGATGGCCATCATAATGTTCTATGGTACATCTAATGTTTTGGAAACTCATTAATACAGTATGCTTTTTCTGACAAGTTGACATATTCATGCTTTATACAGTAAGTACTTTGTGTCCATGGTTCTAGCAGACTGATGAAATCAAGAAGATGCCAAGAAAATCCTACAGAAACAGCTCATCTTTATTTGAGGTTAATCAGGGTTATCCATAGGAGTCATGCATAATTCAGAGGCCAATGGACTGCCTTAGCAAAACCAAGCTCATGCCAGAGGCCGTTGGGGTCACATCTCATGTCATGATCAAGCCTGAGACCAACAAAGCAGCCTCCCAAGCCAAACTCATTCTCAAGTCATGCTCAAGCCACCTGGACACCTGAATCCCATCATGCCATCAGCAAACTCCATTTAAAATGTCACCTGTCCAGCTGCATACTCATGGTATGAAGTCAGTCATACAGTACAGTATGAAACTGCACATTTAAAGCTGCACATTATTTACGGAAAGGTATTTCGGAGAGTATAAATAAATTAACAAAATACAATATTACACAGTCAGGTTATTGTATTATAACAAACCATTTCAATATAAAATTATACTGTAAAGAATAAATATTTTGGTATTCTGTCCTTTGTATAATGAGAAACCTCCAATGTAATATTTTCACTTAAGTGTGTGTGCCTCTGGAAATATTTTTTTAGCTAAAGCATTTTCTAAATATAGTGTTACTATTTTAGTGTTATAATTTATTTCATGCTTCTCACTGATCTCCTGTTGTCTTAGAAGCTATTTTTGGGTCTACATTACTCTTCAGTCTACAATACAGAAGGTTTAGGTTTAGGTACTATGGTGCTATGGTACTATGGACTGTTGATGTTTTGGTGTTATGTTATGCTATTTATTTATTTATTTATTGGTGAAACATTTTGCTAAGCAAATTTTTTAATTCAGCCAACTGCATGGCAAGGAAACACACACGCTCACACACACACACACACACACACACACACACACACACACACACACACACACACACACACACACACACACACACACACACACACACACACACACACACACAGGGTACCAGGATGAAACCGGCAAATATTTGAACCCACACTTTTCATAGTAATTCCTACAAAGTGTATATAAATATAAAGCAATTCTAAATACATATTTAATTATTATTTTTTTATTGTAAATAAATAAATAATTGACCAGTATAACATGACATGAATGTGCTCGATTGTAAATGGCATCCACATCACGATGTTCCGTGAAACTTATTCCATTAATTCCAATCAAAACCAGTAGCTGTAATTTTAGCATAATAATCCATGTGTATGAATTCTCTATTCTTGAATGTTTTACAGTAATTGGAATTTGACAAAAATACCTTTAAAGAAAAATATTATTTGTCTTTGAAATGCTTTTTTTTCTTCTTCTTGAAATCAACTTAAATAATAGTAAATAAAAGTTCAAATTAGCAGTTACATTTTGAGGCATTTCCTCTCCTACTATATGTCCAACTCAAAAAAACATTTAAATGATAGTCAGAGATTTTATTCAGATAGTTTTATAGAAGGTTTATTTAAATATTTTTTATAATAATAGTTATTACTGTGATATTTACAAAGATACAAAAATTTATACTTGTATGAAAAATGTAATCTTGTATAAATATTTTAATACTAACTTTATTCATATGTTATATTCATATATCTGATAATATTATGATAATAATATGATACCATTATAAATATTATATTAATATAATATACATCATACTAAGTGTGTATACATTCTTTTTGTCTGACTTTGTGTTTATATTTACAGTATGTACAGAGGTGCCCAAAAAATGTATACACACTTCAACATGTGGTCACATAATAGCATCAATGATGGTGCGACTACTGACATCTTAAGAGGAAAGTATAATAATACACATTGCTGACATAATTCAATTTGAGTTTTAAAAAAGGAGATAGATAACAACTGTTGAAGTGAATACGTTGAATTGTCGGTAAACATCTAATGCATTAAACATGTTCTTGTTGTCTTGATGTAGAGCACCACTCACCTTCTTCTCCCCCTCCATCTTCCAGAGAAATGGGAGTGGCTCACAAGTCACAAGTGGTGAACGCGCAGTTTTGCACGCAGGTTCCGATGCACGATGCACTTAGGCTGGGGAAAAAAAAGATAAAAAAAAGATAAGCACCAGAACTGTAAAGCTCGATGATGCAGATATGGATGGAACATGCCAGGAAGACATGCAAAATAAATAAATAAATAAAAACCCTCAAGATGCTTTTGATTGACATACAACAGGTGCTTGTTGTTGGTGGTGTTTTCCCCCTCCCATAACACAGAAATATTTGAACATTACATTACATTGCATTTGCATTCACATATTACGATCACCTGATTTCTCTTGCGACTCTTATTTAAAAATGATGACAGAATATGATAAGATGACCATGATTTCATCTCGCAGCATCACTTCACTTCATCACAGGCATTCTCATTCGGTTCAACTCATAGCCGTTATTATTATCTTTCGAACGATGCTCTACGTCATAACCGCTCGCGAAGATCAAAAGAATTAAGCCATCGCGCGCGCTTACCTCTTCCCCGGACGTCGTGACCGCTCCTGTGCTGCGCGCGCCCCTCTGATCCGGCGACGCGTATTTCCGTGCGTCTCTGTCACACCGGGAATACGTGGCGAGTCTCACGTTTGTCCCGTGACGTAAAGCAATGTCCCCCCGGGCGCTGCGTTCCGCCAATAACAGCGACAAGCCGCGTGACCTTCCCTCCTCTTCCTCTCTGCTGCTCCTGCATCTATCCGGAGCGCCACCGCATCCCTGCTCCGGGAACTCGTGACGGTTCACCAATGACACGCAGGAAGAATCCGATACTTTCCCGTGATGCTTTGGAAGCGCGACCTTGAGGAGAGCAGGCGTCTGATGCTGCTGCTGATGCTGCTTGGATGCTGCGGATGCGGGAACCAATCAGGGCGAGCCAGTCATGATGCTCGTAGCTAAGCTAAGCCAGACAGGGGTGTGTTCCTTGGGGGGAAAAAATAATAATAAAGTGAATATAAAGGGTATCGCGTCCAACATCAATCCTCCATCATGTTGCATCAATTACACTAATTTATGCTAAGCAATTTCAGAAGATTAATCAACTTATTTTTTAAAGAGATATGTCTACCCCAGATTTTTTTTTCATGAATCAACTTCTTTCATTATTAATTAATTAAAATAAAAATAAATGTTTGGACACATGGTGCATTCTGTTCTTAGATACTGTACACAGACATGCAGTAAGTACAGTACATTAGATTAATCCATCCATCCAGGAATCTCTGTACTCCAACTAGGGGACTGTGGTTATTACCATTGTATTTATTTCCATTTTTAGAACCCTGGTGGGAGGTCCGGTCAAACACGAGGACGTCATGCAAACTTCATGCACATAGACCCCAAGGTGGGAATCAAACCCAGACCCTGAAGGTGACACTGTACCGCCACATTACAGTAGTAGGTATAGTACTGTAGTATTGTTGCCAGTATTTTATGATTGCTACAGTATTTGTTTCCTACTTTGCAGACTGGTACACACAGAATTATACTTCAGCAGAATTAATCATCCGATTAATCGTATTATATATTTTTTTAAACATATATATTTTTTAAGATATGTCAATCCAAGAACTTTTTTCCCATAATGATGATTTTAATCATCTTAATTTTTGTTACTGTGTTTTCATGCTTCAGTGCAGTACAGGGCAGAAAATTGAATTGGATTCATTAGAAGCAATGTGGTCAGTGGTGATTGCCATTGTATTTTTTCCTATTTTTACAACTGTGGTATGTCCTTCGGTCAACATTCACACACTACAGGGAATTTGGAAACATCAATTAATCTGCATGTCTTTGGACTGTGGGAGGAAACGGGACTACCCAATGGAAACACACCAAGCACAAGATTATAGTTCAGTTTAAAGCATTTAAATTATCCAGGGGTGGGTTACTGGAAAAAAAGGTGCTGGAAAAAAATGTTGCACCTATCACATTAATATATTCTAAACAATTTCAGAATATTAACCTGCCTATTTTTAGATATATTCTGAAATATGTCTACCCTTTCTTAATCATTTAAATTTTTGGTTACTGTGGTTTCATACTTCTATGCAGTGCAGAAAATTTTAACTGAATTAATTAGAAGCAATGTTTGGAGACATGGAGCATTCTGCTGTTACATACACAGACACTACTGTACACAAGATAAATCCATCCATCTAGGAACTTCTGTAGTCCATCTAGGAACCGTGAGAGCCAATGGAGATCATTGTATTTATTCCCATTTTTCCAACCATGGTGGGACCTCTGGTCAACGTTTAGGCACTTCAGGGAAATTGAAAAAAAAAAAAGATCATAAATTATGATCAAAACATATTTCAGTGAGTGCCCTACGAAGAGTTAAAAGACTTTTACGGTGTTCTGCTAGCGCTGAGAATCAATCTACAGTAGATAAAATCTTTTGAGCTGTAATGAGGTACTTGACCAACCACAAATTAACCCATTTATAATCTAATCAATATTTGCATTAAGCATTAATTATTAAACAGATAATAAACAGATTTTTTCCTTTTTACAATAAAGAGAAATCAATAGGCCTATAAATTAGGCTACAAACACGCCAAGTACTGTACAACTGATTATGTTAACCAGTTAACCCTAAGAAAAGTTCTTTATGATTCAAAAACATATACAAGTTCAAAAACAATAACCCAAAACAAGCAAACCAAAGAAGAACAATTAGGTGGCCTAGCAGTTAGCTGATAAATTTCTACCATAGTTCTCAAACGTTGTCTTCCTCTGACAACGCTATACTGTACTATATCATGTTCACTGCCTGTGAAAGTGATCCCAACCCCCTGATGTCCACTGGCACTGATTTTATTAATGATATTTGAGTCACAACATGAGATCGATATAACATTTAGGGAGATTGTGCTTGCTGGTGAATGATTCCATGGAGAGAGACAGAGCCATGAATGCTGCCTATTCACCTCTCACTGCTCATCATGTTATGGTATACATCAGGTTTCTATATACAGAAAGTGATTTATCAAGTTAAAATTGTGCCTTAGGAATGCATGCATATTTATGCACACTCCTAATCATGTGTATGCGGAAACCCCATGTGGTAGGAAAAAAAATAGTAATGGTAAATTAATTATAAGGAGCACCTTATATAAAACATACTTTACTTACTATCAATCATTTTAAGTCACTTCTCTGAATCATCCATGAAAGTTATGTTATGGAAGCTATGGAACTATAATTGCTACTGATATAGTAACATTATTGCTATTGCTATGTCTATGTTTATATCAAAGTTGACAATTTAAAAAAAAGTTTATTATCAAATGATTTTTCAAAAAATGATATATAAAAACCTATTAAAATCAGGAAACAGTGATTAATGACAGAAAGTCAATAATTGGTTATAACATAGTTTCAAGTTGAGCATTTAACAAAAAATAAAAAGACAAGCTTTCTCTGTGTGTGTGTGTGTGTGTGTGTGTGTGTGTGTGTGTGTGTGTGTGTGTGTGTGTGTGTGTGTGTGTGGGTGGGTGGGTGGGTGCGTGCGTGTGTGTGTGTGTGTGTGTGAAAAGTGGTCTTTTACATGTGCTTTCGAATTCAATTTAAAAAAATAGTTTTTTTTAAAAGAAAAAAATATTTTTAGTGCAATAGGAAAAATGTGAGATTTAACAGGTAAAAATTTGGGATGAATGTACAAATCTATACTTTTACAGATTAAAAAATTTGCAATAAACATATAATTTCAATAGAAATATGTATATAAAATGTGTAAATTACACAGGATGCTTTTTAGGCCATGAGAAATCATGGCACAGAGTAAAGACAGAAGCTTATTTCACAGCGTAGAGGTTATGGTAGGACACTATACCAGCCAAGTGTCCATTAGTACTATCACAAAAGCTATGGATGGACATGTGGACATTTGATATTGTTAGAATGCTGTGTTTTGTGTGACTGACATGCAGAAGTGGCACTGTAATTAAACTGAAAACAGCTGGAACAGGAACAAGGAAAAAAGTGAAAGTTGTTTTTGTAGCCAGCACCTGTGATTTACCATACAACGTCCTCAGTAGTTTTGAAATTCATAACTCACTTGATACATTCATTTCAAACCACTCTGGGCTGCAGTGAAGCAGAAAGAATTTCGGTCACAAAGAATTTAATCAAAGTTTAACATTACTGTTAATTATTTTTAGTTCTTTCTTCCTTAATACATTACTGAGGGAGTTATTTATTGGTGTACTTATTATAGAAGTATTTAAAGTAGTTCCATTATGTTTCACTCACTCACTTTATCCTGTGTATAGGGTCGCTTGGGCCTGGAGCCTATGCGAAGCACGAGGCCGGGTACACTATGGACAGGATGCCAATCCATCACAGTGAACACACACACATAAACTCTCTCACACACACATTCACACACTATGAGCAACCTGAAGGAAACCCACCAAGCACAGGGAGAACATGCAAACTTCATGCACAAAGACAGTGAGGCAGGAATCAGACCTGGAACCCAGAGGTGCAAGGCTACAGTGCTAACCACTAAGCCACTGTGCCGCCCATTATGTTTCATAAAAGTAATTAATAATGTGTAAAACAAAACAACACAAATCTCAGCACACAAACAGTCTGAACCTATTCAGTCTAACAGCGCATACCACCCACTAGGTGGTGCAGTATGAATGAGTTTTCATGGCAACTCACAGAGCTGAGTGGAGTGATTATTTATTTATTTATTTATTTATTTTTGCCATAAACACATGTTCCTCCATGTCATCAGCAGCATTGTATTGGTACGAAAAAAAATAGTGATTGTCTAGGAACTTCAAAGTAATAATAATAATAATAAAAAGACAAAATGTTTGATATAAAGAAGCTAGACACACTATTGGAATTAAACACACTGTCGGAAGCATGTAAAAATTAGATTTTTTACAAATCCAGACATAAAGTTTGAATTTAAATATAATATGCTGTTGGTCCTTTGCTTGACATCAAAGCTCCTCCAACCTGTCAAGGAATGGACTATACAAAAAAAAAAAAAAAAAAAAAAAATAATAATAATAGTAATAATAAATAAATGTTGAAGGTGCTCTCTGCTGTCTGGAACCCAGACTTGTTGTTCCAGCACATCCCACATACAGTATACTTGATTGGAGAATCTTGCCCAGAACATCACACTCTCTCTACCAGCTTGTCTTCATCACAGCGCCATCACTTCCCCACTCATGTGATGCAAAAGAAAATGGCACTCATCAGAACAGGAAACCTTCTTGCATTACTTTAGCCTCTTCCTCAATCAACAAATAAATTGTAAAAATTATTTCTTGTGGTGTGCTATGAAGCAATTGAAAATACTTTTTTTGTTTAGCATTTTTAATGCATCTATTGTTTTTTGTTTTGTTTATTTGTTTTTTTAAACCATAATATAGCATAGCACACCTCCTCCAAATGGTAGAGAAGGCACCATCAGGTAACGTTCAACACATTTTGAAAATTAAATACAGACTCCAAATAGATTCAAATTGTGCTCTACCAAAATGCTGAGCAGAATGTTAAAGGGTTACGTTACATTTAAGATTATTGTGTGCTCATTCTGATGATGGGCTTGGGCACTCTGACAAGTCGGTGGCTACACAGCACAATACACAGCATTGTGTGTTGTGACACATTCCTTCTGTTAATCATTTGGCCCTTGTCAAAGTCACTCAGGTCTTCACACCTGTCTGTTCGTTCTCTATCAAGCACAACAAATACAAGAACTGACTGTTTGCTAACTGCCTAATAAAGAGGTTCCCAACCCTGCCCCAAAACCTGATTTCGCTATTCAGCTAAATACCAGTCTTTACTGGGTCAAACTGGGTGTGATGAAGCAGGGAAAACACCAAAATGTACAGGACCAGGGTTGGGAACCAGTGGTCTAATATATCCTAGATCTTGATGTGTTGTAATGATCTAGCCAGTGTTACAGTGTGCTCCGCCTGTAAGTAATCATGGGATTTTTAGTATCAGTGTAGTTGCTGATCTCACTGTATTGTTTAGGCTGTTTAGTGATGTATTTAGATGCATATTTACATTTAATTCCCATATCAAAATTGTTGGGGTTTTTCTTTATTCGTTTCCCTCGGCAAGCCAGTCCGTCTGCAACACACCTCTGAGCTCAGGAGAACGGGTCAAAGAACAACCAGAACACAGATGATTGCTCTTTTACCAGTCTAAACTTTATTCAATAAACACACACATATATAGTAGTTACACACCCTCCTGTGCGGGCAAAGCACAGGATAGGAGAATTATCAAGGACAGAAATGAGTAAATATTATGAGAGTTTGCTATGCAGTGTACCAAAATAAAAAGCTAAGAAGGCCAAAGAAAAACTAAAGAAAGCCGGAGAAATAGGAACAGAGTACGCATGCTCTGGACTTCTTGACGCCGTTTTCGTCCTTACACACAGCAAATATCCTTATCACATGAGGACAGAGACAGAGTGCCCCGTCCAACAGAAAATATCACGAGCAACCAAGAGATCATGGATGTCAGCAATTTTCCCTTACAGATGAGTAATAAGTGATTAAAATAAGATTAAATGGAACAAGAAACAGTGTCGTAATTCAAGATATCTTTAAACAAATAATAATTCAAAAGGAGATTGAAGTGCATGACGAAATCTGGTTTGAAGTGATTCAATACAGTAGAGCACAGTATAATGTAGTATATACTTATATATCATTTTTCCCTTACATTCCCCTCTTTTATCCTTAAATCTTTATGGATAAATTTATACACGAGAACTAAACTCTAGATGTAAAATACATAGATGGTGCTGGAGGGGGAACAGGAGGGACAGGAATATACCCTTGCATGAAGCGATACATAAGTGACTGAAAACATCTCAAGATACATGGGCCACAAAAGAAAATCAACAAGAACACACACATTACTGGAACCACTAAAGACACATACGGGGCCCATTGGCCAAAAAGAGTATACCACAAACCCCAACCCACTTGTCCCTTTTCATCATCATGCAACTGCTCTGCTACCCGCTGCATTTCTTCCAGAGCGGTGGTTATCTGTCCGTGTTCGTCGTCGTTCGCGGGGACAAAGGTACAACAACTATCTCCCACCATGGCGCAGACGCCCCCTTCTTTGGCCAGGAGGATATCGAGAGCCATGCGGTTTTGAACACTGGTCAGCCGGAGGGCAGTGAGCTCCTCCTTTATGCCTTTTATGGCAAGATTCGTGGCGTTAGCAAAAGTGGCTAACCTATAATGTGTTACTTCGATCTGATTCCATAACTGAGTCACGCCATAATGGGGTAACATGGCCTGCCAAAATTTATTGAGCTTGGGCTGGAGCTGATGTTCAGGAGGAGGAAAAGAATCATCAGACGATCTGCGAGTACGATGGTGATGTTGGCTTCCATGTGGGTTTTGTGTGACTATCAAAAGGGAACCTCTAAATTGGGTAGGAGCACAGGTGCCAAACCAATGCTCAGGTAAAAACGTATAGACAGATGTACCGCACACCCAGAACCAGTCTAGCGGCATCACTGTGGTCCCTTTTGCACCAGGATGGATGGCGGAACATGAATGATTTCCATCGCAAGTGTGATTCTCACCATACGGCCAATATGTGCGATTACAATGTCGAATGGAGGTATTGCCAACTGTTACGTTTCCTAGACCTACAAAGCATGTCGGAAATCCCCCGCTCACCAGGGCTTTAAATGTTAACACCCGAGGCACGTCGCGTTTTGAAATTTTTAGGGTGGTACGCAGCGCCGTTACACAGGAACCCTGATCCGTGTTATTTTCACACCACCTAATCCCCGATTTTTCGGTATAATTCGCGTGAGTAAAATTTGAGGTGGAAGTGTTCGTGTTCAAACAATCGTCGGTTATACACACTCGAGCCACAGTAATTAAGGTGTCTGTCAAGGAAGCATTTTTGGTCTTCAGGGAATGCTGGTTAGTGGAGGGGGGGACAACCTGACACAGATAGCAAGACTCATTAGTATACTGTCTGGCAGTCCAATTAGCGAATTGCCAAAAGACGTTATCGTGGGGATGGGCTAATCCCAATCCCATGGTTCCCAGGACCCAAACGAGTTTTACAACCTGCATGCTCCTCAATAAGAGGTGCCCACTCTCCTCCTAACTTTATCCTACACCAATAACAATGAGGAGGGTGTCCTAAGAGATAACACACGAGACGTACGGCGGGAGTAATCACATATATCATTAATTCGGGGTAACCATGACCATTCTTGACACGCGGGAGGCTGTTTTCTCCGAGTGGCAAGTGAAGAGGATCCGCCGGGGCTCAATGAACAGCCTTGTTTCCTCAGGGTGATCACCGTTGCGGTGGCACAATGTTCAGCTCATGAAAGTCATCTACTCCTCCTCTGCACACATACATAAAACACACTAAAAGAACACAGAGTTATTTAATTATACAATTATACCTTCATTAAGCATATAGCATCGCATGCGCCATTCAGCTGGCGCTTTCTTCAATCTGGAAGCATGTATCCACTGTGGAAACAAATCGGTTAATACGGCAGTTCGTGTTATCGTGACTATCTCTGCAGGTCCATCATATTTGCATTGTCCTAATGGTTTTGGTTTCAATGATCTAATCAGAACCATGTCCCCTGCCTTAAAGGGATGAGTAGGCCGGGCGGACATGTGTGGTGCTACTTGAGCCACCTTTTCTTGATTTTTTGCCAATACTTCAATTAGGGCTGCAGAATACTCAGCGATATGAACATCCAGATCTGAGGTGCCCAAAGCAGCTTTGCCCCTCCTCCATGGAGTAGGAAAGGGGCGACCAAATATTATCTCATGTGGAGATAATTGTACATCTTTTCTGGGAGTCATTCTAATCTCGGCCAAAACAGCAGGGAGCAACTCTGGCCAATTTTTTGTGCTCCTGTCTTGCATGGCTTTGTTCAACTTATCCTTAATAGTACGATTGGTACGCTCTACAATACCCGAAGACTGTGGGTGGTATGGGATGTGAAAATGCCAATCTAAAGACAAATATTTGCACAGTGCCTGCGTGACCCGTGAAGTGAAGGGAGTTCCCTTATCAGAATCAATGACCTGTGGGATCCCATATCGTGGAATAATTTCTTTTGCCAAGATCCGCGTCACCACTTTTGCATTCTCACGTGCACATGGAAAAGCCTCAACCCATCGTGAGAATTTATCCACCAATACCAACAAATACTTAAAAGGTCCACAAGAAGGCATATGAGTAAAATCTACTTGCCATTCTGCAAACGGTACTGAGGGAAGAGGAAGGTGTTCGTGCTTCCCTATACCCGGCACAACATTATTTTGTGCGCACAGTAAACAACGTGAAAGTAGCGAATCAACAGTATTGTTCAAATTAGCGATGCAAAAAAGCTTTTTCATTTCTTCCTTAACCCCTCTTCGTGCGCGATGTGTAACACCGTGAAACTCACGCACGAGGAATGGCAAACAATGAGAGGGTAAACACAACCGCCCATCAGCAGAATACCATAGACCATCAGATGCCACGTACGCATGTTGTGTCTGCCAAAATGACGAGTCATTCGGAGTTGCCGATGATTGAATCGAAAGAAGGTCTAAATCAGGAATTAAGGAGCTAGCGAGGAAAGATGTATTAATCGAATCTGAATCGGAAGCAGGAAAGAAAATCTGTTTTTTGGCCGCTGCCTTAGCCACCCTATCAGCCAGCGAATTACCCCGAACTTCAAATGAGTCGCCAGACGAATGAGCCTTAGTTTTAACAATGGCCAACGATCGGGGGAGATGACAGGCATTCATTAAATCCTGAACCAGCGAAGAGTGAGAAAGAGGCTTGCCATCAGCTGCACAGAATCCACGGGCCTGCCAAATTCGCCCAAAATCGTGACAGACACCGAAAGCATAACGAGAATCAGAATAAATTGTAACATCTTTCCCTTCAGAAAGCACACATGCACGAGTGAGAGCGAAAAGCTCAGCCGCCTGAGCAGAAGAAAAGGGGAGTGAGAACGCCTCTACAGTAATATCCGGAGGTGCGCATACAGCATAACCACAAAGAAACTTTCCGTCAAACGGTTTTGAACAGGAACCATCAACGAACAGGACATCACCTGTTGCTAGTGGAGTCGAAGATAAATCAGAGCGGATGCTAGTACAGTGAATAAGCTCAGAACAACAGTCATGATCTGTCTCATGTAATGTGTCATCTTGGGCATTAAGTAGACGTGAGAGAGCGTGTCCCATGGTGGTCAAGGAGGAGGTGGGCTTAATTTCGAGATTATTAGTAGAACAAAAGATAATTTCGTAACCTGAGCGCCTCTGGGCGGTCATATGTTGTGTTTGGAGGTTGAGGAGCACTTGTTTTACCTGATGTGGGGAGTGCAAAGTCAAAGGATACGAAAGAACAATTTTCTCTGTGTCCTGTACCATCAAAGCACACGCTGCCACGGCCCGAAGACAGGCAGGCAGGCCCTGTGCCACTGTATCTAAAGTTTTGGAGAGAAATGCGCATGGTCTCATTCCCCCCCCATGTTCCTGCGCCAGAACAGCAGATGCCGTGCCCTCGTGTTCGCATGCATAGAGATGGAAGGGTTTTTTATAGTCCGGAAGGCCCAGTGCCGGGGCAGAGCACAGCGCTCGTTTCAGTTCCTTGTACGCTTTGAGCATATCTGCTGTCCAGGTCAGTGGCTGCTGTAGAGGATCAGTATGAGAAATGGCTGACCTGAGACGCTTGTCATAAAAGGAGCAGTCAGGGATCCATTGTCGACAGTAGTTGATTAGGCCCAGGAAAGCCATCAGCGCGTGTTTTGTGCCAGGGCGCTTGGTGTCGAGGATCACCCTGATGCGTTCATCCGAGAGGCGTCTCTGACCTTGGGACAGTTCAAAACCCAGATATTTGACAGTGTCTTTGCAAAACTGTAACTTAGTTTTTGATACCTTGAAGCCCTTTTGAGCCAGATGCCTGAGGAGACAGATGGTAGCCTTCTCACAGAGAGCTGGTGTCGCTGCAGACACAAGAATATCATCCGCGTATTGACGGCAGACAGAATCAGTGGGGAGAGTCAGATCGGCAAGCGCATCTCTTACCACTAACGCAAAAACAGCTGGGCTGTCAATCATGCCCTGAGGGAGGCGTGTCCACGTATATTGTCGCCCCCTATGTGTAAATGCAAAAAGAGATTGGGTCTGCTCCTCCACAGGAACACTGAAGAAGGCAGAACAGAGGTCAATTACAGAAAAATGTGAATGGTGACATGGAATGGAGGAAACGACGGAAAGCACATCAGGTACAACAGGTGCAACAGGAATAATTATTTCATTAATTTTGCGCAAATCTTGTGTAAACCTCCATGTGCCGTTGGGCTTGAGTACAGGATTAACAGGCGTGTTATAAGAGCTAACGCATGGTTTGATAACACCTTGCTCTAAGAGAGAGCCTAAAATCACATCAATGCCTGAGGCTTTGGCCTCAGATAGAGGATATTGTTTTACATACACAGGGTGTTGATGTTTTATTTTGGCCTCATACGGTACACAATGTACTAATCCCACCTCGTCCTTGTGTTCTGCCCACAGTTCTCTCGGCACGCTATCGAGGCATTCAGGGAGCGAGCTGCTCTGTAAAAAGAGGAAAGAGTTATTTACAGCTAAATGTGCAAGAGGAGGTGGGGGGGCAGTGTCCGGCACTTCAACAGTAAGTTTTGCACCAGAGAAGATAAGAGACATATGCAGCCGGCTCATCAAATCTCGCCCTAGGAGATTAAAAGGACAGTCAGGCATACAGACAAAACGGTGAGAGAAATGAAGATTGTCATCATAAGAACACGTAACACTGAGTGATGGTGTGAAATAATTCCTTTGCGCAACCCCCTCTATTCCCACAGAGCTAATGCTTTTTCCAGAAAGAGGCCCCTCATAATCTTTGCCTAGAGATGACATGGTCGCCCCAGTATCTACCAAAAAGGAAAAAGGGTGACCTTCCACACACAACTCAATAAAAGGCAGTTCATTAACCTGGGGTGACTCAAAAGTGCAAAGCAACATGGCGGGGTGTAAGCTCTGTAGGCAACCCTATGCATTGTTATAGGGGTTTCCTGTGTCATGAGCGAGGGCATAGGGACCACCTGAGGGCGGCCCCCGGCCTTGGCACTGCTGTGACACAGGTGAGGCAGGTGGTGGAGGGAAGACATTGTTCACATCATGCCACTGTCCGTCACTTAGAAGACCTTCGTCCCTAGCCTTCTTATGACATTCCCTAGCCCAATGACCTTCCTTGTTGCAATAATAACAGTTTCCTACCCGGCGTGAAGGCCCCTGTGAACCTCCGCGCCCTCTTCCAAAACCTCCACGGCAGTCTTATCGACCCGATCGCTATCGGGGTGTAAACAGCGGACCTTTCTAACAAGCTCGTCCTCATCATACATTTCTCCTAACACATACTGTAAGATGAATTTGTAATCTGCCCCAACTAACTGACAATGGCGAGAGGACTTAATTAACATGTCCACAAAATGCAAAACATTGCTGACCGGTGGCAACATTTTAATGATGTCCTTTAACATACTTATAGAAGGAGGATCAACTTTTGGACCACCCCTACCACTCACAGACCAAACAAAAGCACTATTTTTGCCTGACACCAGTGGGTTGTCAGGGTCTTCAGGGTATTCTGGACCAGATGGGTCATATGGGGATTCAGGGTCAAAGGGACCATTCTTACCATCATACCCCCTGCTTCCACAGCCCCGTGCCCCTCCAGACTCACCGTAACGGATCTTGTCCTCTGGTGGAGGGCATCCTAGTGAGGCGCTCTCTCTGGCCCCCACAGGTGCACTTCGTATGGACGAAGTGGTCACGGTGGGACAGCTGGGAATATACGGCGGAGGCAAAAAGCCTGCCACGCACGCTTTCATCTTAGTTTCCCGGGTTACCTTGGGGACCTTTGGGTCTCCCTTTTGTGACTTTGTTCCTTTATATTTGTCCCAGAAATTTTTCATTTCGACCCACTTTTGATAACAAGACCCCATATAGGGATAGTCCCAATTTGGATCACCGAGTCCCTCATAAATTTGTGAATGTGCAGAGAACAGATACTCAGGCTTAAACGTCCCCACACGAGGATAAGTCAAAAATTGAGGCTCAGATTCGGTCCAACCTGCAAGATTATCCAACCACGGAGTAGTAAAGTAAGCTAGACCACATCTGTTCATCCAATCTCGAGGTGTTTCCTCGGATTCAGGTTTTGGAAATGAATTGCCACTACCCATGCTGCTTTGGACACACTTGATCAAAACTTAATTCTTTAAACACAAATAAACAGACAAATAAAAGTAGGCGAGTGCAGAGGGACCGGACACTACAGTTTCAAAGTCCTCTGTGACTTTTAGGTACCTATTTCGGAGTCCCGGACTCCTTTACCCAACTTACTATGTTCGATCCCTGTAATCAGGCAAATATCTCAAAACAAAAGAAGAGAATACTCACCTAATTAGAGGGATCCCACTTCTGACACCAAAACGGTTTTTCTTTATTCGTTTCCCTCGGCAAGCCAGTCCGTCTGCAACACACCTCTGAGCTCAGGAGAACGGGTCAAAGAACAACCAGAACACAGATGATTGCTCTTTTACCAGTCTAAACTTTATTCAATAAACACACACATATATAGTAGTTACACACCCTCCTGTGCGGGCAAAGCACAGGATAGGAGAATTATCAAGGACAGAAATGAGTAAATATTATGAGAGTTTGCTATGCAGTGTACCAAAATAAAAGGCTAAGAAGGCCAAAGAAAAACTAAAGAAAGCCGGAGAAATAGGAACAGAGTACGCATGCTCTGGACTTCTTGACGCCGTTTTCGTCCTTACACACAGCAAATATCCTTATCACATGAGGACAGAGACAGAGTGCCCCGTCCAACAGAAAATATCACGAGCAACCAAGAGATCATGGATGTCAGCAATTTTCCCTTACAGATGAGTAATAAGTGATTAAAATAAGATTAAATGGAACAAGAAACAGTGTCGTAATTCAAGATATCTTTAAACAAATAATAATTCAAAAGGAGATTGAAGTGCTTGACTAAATCTGGTTTGAAGTGATTCAATACAGTAGAGCACAGTATAATGTAGTATATACTTATATATAATTTTTCCCTTACATTTCTTGTGGTGTGCTATGAAGCAATTGAAAATACTTTTTTTGTTTAGCATTTTTAATGCATCTATTGTTTTTTGTTTTGTTTATTTGTTTTTTTAAACCATAATATAGCATAGCACACCTCCTCCAAATGGTAGAGAAGGCACCATCAGGTAACGTTCAACACATTTTGAAAATTAAATACAGACTCCAAATAGATTCAAATTGTGCTCTACCAAAATGCTGAGCAGAATGTTAAAGGCTTACGTTACATTTAAGATTATTGTGTGCTCATTCTGATGATGGGCTTGGGCACTCTGACAAGTCGGTGGCTACACAGCACAATACACAGCATTGTGTGTTGTGACACATTCCTTCTGTTAATCATTTGGCCCTTGTCAAAGTCACTCAGGTCTTCACACCTGTCTGTTCGTTCTCTATCAAGCACAACAAATACAAGAACTGACTGTTTGCTAACTGCCTAATAAAGAGGTTCCCAACCCTGCCCCAAAACCTGATTTCGCTATTCAGCTAAATACCAGTCTTTACTGGGTCAAACTGGGTGTGATGAAGCAGGGAAAACACCAAAATGTACAGGACCAGGGTTGGGAACCAGTGGTCTAATATATCCTAGATTTTGATGTGTTGTAATGATCTAGCCAGTGTTACAGTGTGCTCCGCCTGTAAGTAATCATGGGATTTTTAGTATCAGTGTAGTTGCTGATCTCACTGTATTGTTTAGGCTGTTTAGTGATGTATTTAGATGCATATTTACATTTAATTCCCATATCAAAATTGATTTGCTACTAATTTAATCATGATTATTTTATTCTATTTTCTTGGGCTTTGTCTCAGTTGTTGGGTTCTATGGGGTGTGGGGTTAAGGGTCTTGCCCAAGGACCCAATAGTGGTGACTCTGTGATGGCGGGTCTTGGACTTCTGCCCCATGATCAGCAACCCAGAGCCTCAACATTGTCATGATTTTTATAGAAACTTTTTTTTATAGAAGTTTTTTTTTTCATGAAATGTTCAGATTACAGACACCATACCTACAGTATGCCTCAAATAATACTATATATATTGTTCTACCATTGAGAGACCAATTTAAATCCTGGTCATCCATGTAAAATACTGTAGTTCCAAAGAGCCTTACTGGTCCTTGGCTTTGAATGATAAGGATGATTGATATTCTTGTTCTTCCTTTCAGTCAGAGAAATCATGGATGTCTATGTTAGCTTATTTATACAAAATAGACCCAAAAAGGAATTAGCTGCAAATGGATTCAGTACTGCTGGGGTTCACAAGGCAAGTGAAATCAAAATGGACATTTTACCAAAATCAGACCGCTTGCTGTTCACACCACAACCATTTTACCATTGTTGCTGTGAAATATTAGAGACATTTCAGCCATGTTCACATTACCATCCTGTAGTGACTCAATTCCCTTTTTCTCATAATATGCTACAGATCTGATATTTTTAGATCTGTTTGAATGTACAAATCCAAGTTTTTCGGATGACATCTGAGACACTTTCATATGTGGTTCTAGACCATATACATATTCGATATGTGGTCATGCAACTTGAATGAGAAAAGTCCAATTGGAATTCATGCGACATTTTGCCCCTTTGCGTACGTAGGGTGCTATCAGTTCATAGCATGCTACAGTATGTTAGTTATTACATATCAGTGCTAATGATAGCTGCTAAATCAGATAAAGTGAGGCATCTAGCTTTATTTCCTCTCCTGGACATCATCAAAAACAGCCAACTAACCTGCTAACCTGACCTGCTTGCCATCCTCCACAGCAAAGTATAAGTATAGTTTTTTGCTAAAATTGTTCAAAAAGAATGAAAATATGACATTCTTTAATCCAGATGTGTGCATGTGAAAAGACATATCGATGTGTGCATGCATTTCGTTTCTGACAACAGACGCATCCATATTAAAGTGGACAAGTGACATGCTAATCCAATCTGCCTGAAAGTATCGGAATTGAACAATGTGGCTTCTAATGTAAACATAGTGTTTGAGCTGACTTATCAGATGCAACTCATGCTTCATGCTAACTAAAAGAGCTACCGTCTGTTTAACTGATGTGCTTGGCTGGGGTGGAATGAAACACATTCATACACTACATACTGTATGTTATACGAATGCTAAATACTAATAGTATTATACTGTATGCTAACTATTGTTTCTGGCACTGACTTCATTTATAATACAGTGGTTACTCAGTGTTAGCACTGTTGCTTTGCATCTCCAGGTTCTGGGCTCGATTGCCACTTTGGGTCTGTGGGCATGGAGTTTGCATCTTCTTGCTGTGCTTGGTGGGTTTCCTCTGGGTTCTCCGGTTTCCTCGAACAGTCCAACAACATGCGGATTAGGCTAATTGGCGCGTGTGAACATGGTCGTACAAATGGGAATAAATATACTATAACAGTCACCATTGGCCTTCATGGTCTGTAGTTGGTTGGACGGTTACTCAGTGTGCCATGTTAATTAATCTTTCTACTGTAGATGACAGAAATATGTATATGAACAATACCCCACAAGTTCTGTTTTCCATATTGCACAAATCGAGAGGGCCACAAAATGAAAAACAGATGCTATAGAGGTCATCGTTTAAGGGATAGAGAGTTTGTTTTCACAAAAATGCTAATTAATTAAAAGTAGTAGGCATAGTTTTTAATTCTAACTGGTACTATATAGCCAAAAGGTGGGAAGAATAAACCATGGAGGACAGTCCTGTAAAGTTTCTCGTTATATTTCCTCTTATTCTGCTTTAGAATAACTTCCGCGAACTAACTGCTCCAATGTTGAATCCCAAATAGAATTAAATGAAAAGCTAGTGCACTATGTAATGTGTAGAATCCCTTGTTCCACACAACAAAGACTGCCCTTGATCAAGGGTTAGAGAGGGATTTAGGATTCAGCCTTGTGTTAGAAGCTAATTAGCTTTGTAGCTCACGATAGCTGTGAACAAAGGAGTGAGGAGAGTTATGAACCTGTCAGTGTGCTGGCAGAAGCATGTGCTCATGTTAACTAAGAGGAATGAAAAATTTGAACAAAATACAGATGGTTCAGATACCATTCTGAACAACTTAGGAGTGATTACTAAGGAGACAAAGTATTGTTTAAGATGACATAATGTTATCAGATGTGTTTTCTTGCTGAAAGTGCTTCCTTGTCTGGTTTTGAATAGGGTTTTGGCATGCAGCTTTTCTCCCCTCTTTGCAGTACTGCAGACCACCACTCAATTTTTAAGTGGTACACAGTACTGTACCGTCCCGTACAATAAGCGACTTTCACCAATGCTTATCGTTCTAAGTAAAAAAAATAAATAAATAAAAACATCACATACAGTACAGATGTAAGTTAATTCATTCATCTTCTATACCACTTATCCTTTGTACAGGGTCATGGGAGACCTGGAGCCTATACCAGGACACTTTGGGCACAAGACAGGGTACACCCTGGACAGTGTGCAGGACACAGACACACAATAGACAATTTGGGAACACCAGTTAGTCTAATGTGCATGTCTTTGGACAGTGTGAAGAAACCCACCAAGCACGAGGAGAAAATGCAAACTCCACGCACACAGACCTGAGAGAGGAAATATAAATAAAAATAAAAATGTTGACATAACTTCACATTTAGATGTGAAGCCAAACGTGGTTTTGGTGATAAAAAGTGTCTCACTCAGGTTAAAAAGTTAATTTTCAGATAGGATCATATAACACCATTTTTCATAATACTTAATGCTTCTTATCTCCGGATGAATGCTTTGATTTTTGTGAATATGCATAAACATTTCTATTTTTATCAGATCAAAAGAAACACATTTGCCAAATACAGTTTCCTGCCCTTTTATGTCTGTAGTGTCCGGGACTTTTTTTAATTAAAATCTTTCATTGATCTTAACTGTCATTCAGATGAAACTTGGCCAAGTCAGATTTCCCATAAAAAGACATAAACCTGTGTATTGTTCTAAAATGCAAAATTGTTCAGATATGGCAACATGAATTTGACATGGTTACGGACACTACATATTGTTTGCTTTGCAAGCTTTCAGTAAAAACTTTTTTTTTATTGTAAGCAACAACTTTTATATACAATTTTAGTGTCAATACTCATAAAGAAATAGGAATAATTAGCATTTTAAATTATTATTGTTTGAAGTGAGACAGTGTAACATTGAAAAATGGCCATTTTTATGGCGCATAAAAAAAATCTCTCCAAAACGGCTGAATCTAGCAAGTTGACATTTTTAGGGAAGCACTTCCATGTTGTACTGTAAAAACTTCAGAAGTAGCTTTTTTGGCACACACATTTTTTCTGCATTATATGTATGATATACAAACATAAAATCAAAACCAATACAGTGTTTTGGCCGATAGTGTTCTTCTAGCATCTACTGGAGTGTTACAGTATGTTGGGAGAGTTCTGAAAAGCTCATGAAAGCTGGCACAGCAGGGTAGTGTACACTAATTCTACAAAAGAAAAAAGGTGTCCAGCTTGTTCCCATGGCAACTGCATGCTTGTACCTGATGATGATTGTGAGATGTCAATAACGGCAGTCCGAATCTTTTTACAAGCCGTGAGACACAAGCACGGAAAATGACACAGCTGCTTAGAGCAAATATATGTATAAATTCAGAACCAGGAGATTTGTTCAATTTAATATTCTCTCTCTCTCTCTCTCTCTCTCTCTCGCTCTCTCTCTCTCTCATACACACACACACACACACACACACACACACACACACACACACACACACACACACACACACACACACACACACGCGCGCGCACACACACACACACACACGGAACAAATTATCTAAAAAAAATTACACAATACTGCATAGGAGACTTTCAAGTACTGCAGCATTTCTTAATTTATGCAACATTTAACAAAACATATTTTACTATAGCATATGCATGGCATCATTTACAATCATGTTCTTATTTAAAAAAAAAAAAATACAACAACACGGAAACCAAACATTTGTAGATTGTTTTCAATGATACAGTGTGTGTCCTCTCAAAACACTGTATTTACATGAATGACAAAGTGTGTGTGTGTGTGTGTGTGTGTGCGTGCGTGCGTGTGTGTGTGTAAAAAGAGAGAGAGACAGAGAGATTGCATGCACTGCATTCTAAGAGAATAGGCCTACATCAGAGTGTTCACTTTGTCTGTTTAATCCTTCTTTAAGCTATGTTGCCATGGACACCTCTGCATTCTCATGCAGCTCCTGGCTTGCTGCATGTACATATGCAGATCCATTTCAACACCCCACCTACCTGTAGTATTCAAATGCAAATCAGTGTGAAATATTGATGTAACATTTGTATGAAAAAAAAAAAGAATAAATTAATACACATTCACATTCGTCGGCACACACCACCCTTACATAGTTACTACTCGTACAGCATCCACGGTTCGAAATGAAAAACTGATCAGATGGCCGTTACATAAGAATGAAAAAAATAATAATAACAATAATAAGAGTAAGCGTTTCCCTGCAGTTATGCCTGAACCTAAGGAGAGAAGCAGAATAAAGGGCACCTTAGACTATAATTTATTTACAAAACTAAATACAGGGTTTTTTGTTTTAGTTTCTTTTTAATATGGAAGATTTAAATATGTTTAAATAAACCTTGCTCATTTCTCACCATGCTACATTGTTAAGAGCTGCTTTACGAATGAAAAATTTGTCTAATCAAATTCAATTCAAGCACTCTTTTTTAATCAACAATCCCTGTCTTGTTACTTTCCTTAGTTATTAAAAATTAAACCACATATATCATTTCTTAATATTTAACAGCATGTTTGTACTATTGAACAGTTATTGCATTACTCTTTTGTGTTCGAACGCTTTTTAATTTATTTTAATTATATTTTATTTGTATAGCACTTTTAATAATGGGAATTGTCACAAATAAATTTGGAAATATATTTAAAACTATATTTTATGGGGTGATTTAAAAAAATAATCTCTCTAAAACTAATATTTAGGAAATATATTTATAACTATATTAAAAAATATAGGGTGAGGGTGGCAAGGAAAAACTCCCTGAGAGCTCAACAGGGAACGCACTCTCCTATCAGATACTATGATCATAAATCAGTCCCTATGTGTGCTAGGAGGCTGAAATTTTAATATGACAGGACACCTTAATTTCTGTTTTTCTTATCTTATCTAGAATTGCAATCACTTCAGAAATTCATACATGATACTGTAGAATTTTTTTGGACATACTTGGCTATACTTGCTGTCATTATTTGACATGAAAATAGTAACAATTAAAAATAGAAACAAAAAGTTTCATACAGCCTCTACAGAGTGAATGCATTTGCAAAAAATAAGTAAGATAATTATATTTGGTAATTCAGGTAATTCATGTAATATTAGATTGTTTTTTAAAAAAACAAACAAAAAAAACAATTACATTGCAATTGAAATATCCCTCTAGTTAAATGTTACTAAAATGGCAAATGAAAAGAATTCTTGTTTTGTTCTTCTATTTCCAGATAATTATGCTTCTTTCAAGAAATACATTCCTAAAAAAGGAGGGAAAATCCTCTCCCAATACAATGAGAAATTTGAACTTAATAGTCTTCTATTTAGTTTGTCGTAAACATATTTTAAGAATATGAATATTAAAAGAATATAAATTGATGCCCAATAGGGATTACCATTGTACTTCGTGTTTTTTACAACCGTGGTACAACCACCTGTCAATATTCATACGGAGTATCCAAAGGAAACCCACCAATAATGGGGAGAAAATTCAAACTCTATGCACTCAGTCTCAGAGGCGGAATCAAACGCGGACCCCGGAGGTGTAAGGTGACAGTGCTAACCACAATGCCACCATGCCGTCAAATGCAACTATAATCATGTAAAGTTAAGTCCATTCACTGTCAACATCAGGAATCTAATTGTATAGTGTATTTAATTGTTTTTCATACAATGTAAAATTAGTCTTTATAGAAATAGTGTGCATGCATCATCTGATTAATTACCCGAATTTGACAAAATAAAATTTTGACAAATAAAAGAAATTCCTAAAAATTAACCAAAATTGTGAAAATAAGCTATATTTTATATAGCACTCTTTTCCCAGAAAGTTCAACAGGTTTGTGACACCAATGACATCAATGCAATCATTGAAAACTCTTAAGATTCTGTCTAATCTGAATATAAAAACAAATAAATAAAAAAAACTGTAAAATAACACATGGAACAAGAACAATTTGAACATAATCATGAACATTTATGGATTTTCAAAACAAAACAAAACAGATTGTTCACTGAAGTTTGCAAAGCATCTTACTGCTTCTAGTAATATTTTCCTTATTTCCATAATAAACCTATCATAAATTATTCTACAAATATTACATTATATATATAATGAAATATAAATCTTATTTACATTGTCAAGATGCCTACAAAAATGGCTGCTAATTGAGTTCCTTGGGATCTAAGGGTTATGAATCAGTAGCAGCAGCCTGCTTGGGCCTTTAGTGACAAGGGTCAAAAGGGTATTTGGTAACTCCTCCATGAAGTTCCACAATGGACTCATTCCAAGCGATTACATCTCCAGTGAGGTGGCTCGAACAGGAGGCTTGGTTGTCTATTTCTTGAGAATTAAGAACTCGTGACCAGACCTGTAGGTCTGACATTTCTCCAACAAATGATTGTGTGGCATCAAAGCGGCCACCAAGAGTATCCTGTTATTGTTCAGAAGAATAGTCAGGGGAAAACATTGCACATTTCAACATGGATTAATGCTCTATATGATGATAAAGCTTTCTTTTACAGTAGTTACCTGTTCCTGTCCCAGTATAAAAACTCCGCCTGGTTTTATGAGATGCCAGGGAGACAGATTTTCCCCAGAGCCCCTTTTGACTCCATTCTGATAGGCCTCCCATACTCCATCTCGAGTCGACCAAGTCACACAAAGATGGTGCCACTTACTGTCATGCAGGGACAGAGGTAAGGTTACAGCCTAAAAAAAATTTGATAAAAAAGAGGGAGTTTTCATAACTTTTATTTTTCTAAATCCTTACAGAAGATACAGTATATGACCAGGACACCTGAGTGTCAAAGCCATATAAGGGCTTTCCATAAACAGTTGCCCTGGCACTTAAAACCCAAAACATTTTTTTCACCTTTTTTTTTTTGCATTACTATATTTTAATAAATACATATGGGGTCGGGATTGTATGGTGGCCGAAAAGTGCAAAACAAAATAACAAAACCAAAATAAGAAACAAACCTGAAAAACAAATAACTAAAAACCGAAACATAAAGTAACAAATCTAGAAACAAATTAACGCATTTCAAAACATAATAACAACCTTAAAAACAAAATAACAAAACCAAAACACAAAATAAGAAATCTGTAAACAAATTAACAAATTTCAAACAAAATAACAAACCCAGAAACACAATAACAATTCAGATAAACCTGAAAAGGTAGGTATAGTTTGTGAAGTAAATTCTTATCGCTGTTGATCAAGACATTTGTTACTTGAGATATACGACATTTCAATATCAGTGAGGCTGCAGTACTTCCTGTATATCTTAAGTGACAGATGTCTTGTCCAATCAGTGGTAAGAATCAACAAACCAGAAAAGGTAGGTGTGCTTTGTAAAAGACTGTCTGACCCCTGATCTTGAGTGGCAGATGTCTCGTCCAATCAGCGGTAAGACTTTCCTTCGCAAACTACACCTACCTTTACCGGGCTTGTCTGAATTGTCGTTCTGTTTTCTTATTTGGCATTTTGTTTCTGGCTTTGTCGTTGTGTTTTTCCATCATAGGATTGGGCACTATAGAGTGACATTTTCTTTAGGTTTTTTTTTTTTTTTTTTTTTAGTACAGCTTAGGCAATATCACTAATTGAATTTTATTTCATTTTAATCAACTGTACAATAAGTACATTAAGTATTAAGACTGGGTTGAGCATTGATGCGTGCTGCTTAAGTTTTAAGGGATAAAATTGGAAAATGGAAATAGTAAAGTTTCTTTTTTATTTTTCAAGGTGGAGGTAAAAGAACGTGTAGAGCACTGTAACCTAACCTTACAGAATGCTTCTGTAATGAACTGGAAAGCTGGCTTCAGCTGATATTAGTGCCTGACGTCACTAATACTCTTCTCACTGAATAGGTGAATCAGCATAGTCATTTATTTATTTATTTATTTATTAATGGTTAATATAACAGTAAATTGAGACTAAATCAGGAATTTGATGCTTAAAAACCATTAATGCCTGTGATACTTGGGTACCAACGAACCCACAAACATTTGGCCTTACAGTGTATTATTTAAAGCACAGTGTGCAGTAGTATTTTTTTTTTTAATCCTGCTCTACTCAAGAAATTCATAGGAATCTCATTGAATTTTTAAATTCAAATCAAATTTGAGAAAATATCATATTTTGGCAAATTACCTTTCTCCGGCAGTGGTTGCTTAGCAGCCTAGCTTCTCCTGGCTTCTTTTAGAGCCAAGACACTGTCATTGAATTATGTCTGATCAACACTGCTAAAGACCACAATCTCTTCTACACACATGAAATACTCTGTGCATTTGAAGGGACACTTGTTCTATAGCTATGATCTGAACATTAGGAAAAATATTATGCTGAATTTTCATAGTAACACTGGAAAATGCAAATACCGCGTGCTTACTTTGTCATTCACCAGTAATTCTATTGGACTGTTGGCCCATTCAATTATGACAAGCTCATTAGCCTGGCCAGGAACAGAGTAAGAGAACGGAGTGCCTATTCCAGGGCCTGAACCCCCCTTTAGCCAGAGGCAGACAGTAAGGGCAAAGATTTCATTGAGAAGAGTCCGCTTGATCCGACCGTACATATAGTTAGTGTGCATGGGGAATCCAATTTGAAAGTCATCTGGATTTTTAGATCTCTTGTGGTGTCCTGCAAAAAAGCACAAAATTGTTATTAATCGATTAGCATGGTCTTGAAAGCTGTTGCTAACTGTTCAATCAATTGTTAATTTTAAGACACCTGTTTCTGGGGACCTGTGATACAGATGGCTCAGCACAGAATCCAACTTATTGTACGATCCACGCAATCTAGATGAGCTTGGCTTAAGAGGGCTACGTCGCTGGTGGCCATGATCAGCATTACCATGGTGACCACTGTCATGCGGGTTTAATTGTTGGTCATCATGGTGTTCATTCTGCTGGCTGTCATGGTGGTCATCATGGTGGTCATCGCTACGATGGTCTTCGTGGTGATTATCATTATCATTGTGGTGTGTGCCGAGCTGATCATAATGATGGCCATAGCGACTGTAATGAGGACCATAGCGCTGGTTGTTATCATATACATCATGGTGCTCTCCTTGGTGGTCATCATCGTGATTATCACCATGCCCATGACCAAGATGGGATGGGTGAGTGACATAGTCATGGTGACCGGCATAGTGACGGTGGAGCTGTTCTTCAAGTGCATTAATTTTGCGCTGCAGAAGGTCTTTCAGGGAACTAGAATAGGTGCTAGATGAATTCCTTGCCTAAGAGGAGAATACATATAAAACAACAACAAAAAAAGAGAAATATAACTTCTTATTAATTTCATGATCAAGATGCTACATTAACATATAAATACTAACTTTAAAAGAAAAGTTTTGGTTTTGGTAAGGGTTCAAAGAAGAATTCACATAAGCATTCTGTTTCCTTTTTGCCTTTATTCATACACAGTAATCCATGACGAAAATGGCAAATGCAAAAAATATTTTTTAAAGAAAATAATAATAATAATAATAATAATAATAATAATAATAATAATAACTATGACCAACATTTCCAGTTGAGCTCAGACATACTGTACCTTTTGTTTTAAGAACTTGATTAAAGTCAAACTGTCATAAATTCATATGAGTGGACATGATTTAATGCACATATATGTCAAACTAAAAAAACAAAATGTTCCAAGGCATACAGATAAATGGGCAACCATTTCTTAATCATTTGTAAAGCTTTGTACATTCCTATGAGCACAGTAGGGTCCATCATAATAAAATTGAAGACATGCATTCACAGCAGTTGAGTGTTCAGGGCCTTGCTCAAGGGCCCAACAGTGGCAACTTGGTGATGGAGGGTTTAAACATAGGACTTTCTGGTCAGTAGTCTACTGTATCACCTTAAACACTAAGCCACCCCTGCCCAACAACGGGAAGAAATGTTGTCTGGAACCGCCAAGGCACTGCTTCGGGCTGGCTGCCAAAACTAATTAACCAAGCTATAAAGACCTTGAACAAGATGGTTACCAAGAGGGCAATAGCATCTCTCACCCAATGTGACAGCGTTTGTCTAGTGGCAGCCGTCCCCCGGTTGTAGTCCCCATAGCAAATGAAAAGCTGCTCTAGTGGCTAGTGCGGTTTCTGAAGAGCACTTACTGGACACAGTAAGTGAAGTTTTTCCTTCTCAGGAGCTGTAAAAGGCGAAGGACAGAAGGCTTCGAGAACAACTGGGTGCATGGTCATAAAAAAAAACATCTTCAGAGTCAGAAGCCTGACAGGTGCTGACTCTAGTGGTTCGAAAGGGGTGTCAGACCTTCGAGCACAATAGCTAAGTCCCACGAAGGGACTGAAAAAGGGTGCTTTCCCACAGATAGTGGCTATGTACATTCTGAGAGTACTAGGGAATAAGCCAGAGGACAACTTTTCTTGGAGAAACTCCAGCACTGAAACAATTCGGCAGTGGACTGGGTCTACATGTTTTGACATACAAAAGCTTTCAAATACACTCCATTTGAGGGCATAAGTTCTTCTAGTGGAGGGAACCTTATAGCACTTAGAATAGTTTCAATTATGCTGGCTGGAAGACCAGCATCTCTTAGTTGGTCCCCCTCAGGGGCAAGACGTGAAGGTTTCAGAGCTCGTGCCGGGGATGTCCCCTGCACCTGAAACAGAAAATCCCTCCTCACTGGAATCACACACGGTAAGCAGTCGAGGAAAGTTATTAGATCCGAGAAGTACACTCTGGTCGGCGAATGGGCGCTATTAATAAGAGGCGCAAACCCTGTTGACGGACCCTCGCCAGGACTCCTGGAAGCAAAGATCTCAGAGGAAATGCATAAAGATCCAGACCCAGCGGAGCTCGAGGAGTCAGAGAGTAGCAAAGGGACATTGTGCTGTTTCTTGCGAGACAAAAAGGTCCACCTCTGCTTCATAAAATCTTTCCCAGATTTGACTGACTACTTCGGGTTGGGGATTCCATTCCCCATGTGTCACAGCTTGTCTGGACAGCAAGTCTGTTCCCATATCCATATGCCCTGAAATGTAAATCGCCCTGAGGGACAGGAACCTGGTGCGCTAGCTTTTTCCAGCAGCGCGAGCACAGTCCGCCCAGGCGATTTATTTATGAGACTACCGTAGTGTTGTCCACCCGCACTAGGACAGCCTCTCAACTGCTGGAAGGGAGTATTTCAGGGCCAGAAATAGAGTCATAATTCTGAGGCAATTGATGTGCCACGCAAGAAGATGACTTCTCCAGATCCCTTGGGCTGGATGGCCATCCAAGACCGCACCCCTGCCCATGAGGGAAGCGCCTGTCATTAGCAACTTGCGACGACAACTTGGACCTAGAGTCGGACCCAGAGTCAAACATTGGGGTCTGAACCACATAGAAAGGGTACGAAGCCCCTGGCGCGTAACCCTTATTTGCCTCTGGGGATTGGCCCTTGGATAAAACTCTCTGGCGCTTGTACAGAATGCCCAAGAGTATCACCATGGATGCAGCTGCCATGAGAGCTAAAACACTCTGAAAGTAATGAACAATCACTTTTTAGCCTAGCCTGATTTCCTTTACGGTATTGAGAATAGATTTGACACATGCAGGAGACAGCTGTGCCTGCATTGCGATCGAATTCCATATGACACCCAAATACGTTGTCCTCTGAGCAGGAAAGAGAACGCCTCTCCTGGCATTGAGTCTCAATTCTAAAGAATGGAGGTGAGCTAGGATGACATCTCGATGTCGAAGTGCTAGCTGCTAAGACTGAGCCAGGATCAGCCAGTCGACTATATAATTCAGAAAATGGATGCCCTGAAATCATAGAACCAGAGCTGCATCCGTGCTTTTTATATATGTGCCGGGAGACAGGGCTAGGCCAAATGAAAGGACCCGATACTGGTAAGGTTCGCCCCAAATGAAAGGACCCGATACTGGTAAGGTTTGCCCCCGAAAGCGAATCTCAGGAACTTCCTGTGTTGTGGCAATATTTCTATATGAAAATATGCATCCTTCAGGTCGATTGTCACAAACCAATCCTCTGGTTGGATTTGTGAAACAAGCATTCTGACTGTCAACATTTTGAAGATGTAAAATTGGACACAACCCCCTATCTCTCTTGGAAACCAGGAAATACTGACTAACTGTTGTGTTAGGTGTTTGGCATTCTGAAACATGGCAGGAAGGAACTGAGCACCTAACATTTCGGGGGAGACCACTGCTCCCCAAAACACCAATGGTGGCGGAGATTGGACAACAGCCTCCAGAGGGTGAGAGAGGAGTATTTATCCCTTATTGGAATTTTAACATGCCCCCCGAGGAGGGCACCCCTGGGCATGTCACCCTCAGGACTTCTTTTTGGCGGAGATGATGCTCCTCAGGTCCGTTTTTTTTAGGCAGATTGCAAAGCGCGATGAGTCCCTCCCCAGTCTGTACGAGGGGGTACCCAGCTCGCCACACTCTCCTTCTGCGCCTCACACCTTGTGGGGACCAGACATGGTCGGGACTGGATGGGCGACGGTCACGACTTCTCAGCTCGGCAGGGGAGAAACCTGATAAGGCCTGCTCGTAGAGCTTCGCCTCCCGAAACCTAGTGGCAGCACACACACCAACACAATGCAGTCCTTGAAGACAGAAAAGACCTGAGGATGTTTCCGGTTCACTCCTATTTATAACCAGCAGGTGCACCTCAGCAGATGACGTCACCTAACCAAGGTTGTATAAGCTAAAATTTGGCGTGTTTGATACACACATGTTTCACAACCATTTGAACAAAGAGATGTTCCCATAGCGTTTTCACGCAGCATCAAGTGTAGCTTTTTGAAAGTGAACAATGGGTTCCTCTAAGCAGCTGTGTAAGACTTATACAAAGTTATTAATGCCTACAATTCATGAGAAGGCTACAAGAAGATAGCAAAGTGCTGTCAGCTTGCAGTTTCCATAGTGAGAAACATAATTAAGAGATGGCAGTTCAGGGGAACTGTGGAGGTCAAGATGAGATCTGGAAGACCAAGAAAACTCTCGGAGAGAACTGCTCATATGCTGGTCAGAAAGACAAATCAAAAACCCCATGCAAAAAATCTGCAGGAAGATTTAGCAGACTTAGGAGTGGTGGTGCACCATTCCACTGTGCAGAGATGCTTGCACAGACAAGACCTTCATGGAAGAAAACCTTACCTGTGTCCCCATCATAAAATTCAATGTCAGAAGCAGTGGCAATTTTTTTTGGAGAGGGCGCAAACAAAATGAAAATTTAACTTTTAATACTCGCCTGTAAATAGGCATTTATCAGGTGATTGCGCATCATTACTACTAGTATAAAATACAGTGGAACCTCGGATTGCGAGTAACGTGGTTACGAGTGTTCTGCAAACCGAGCAAAGATTTTTAATACATTTTTATTCGGAAACCGAGCAAGTATTAGTTTACGAGCGCCGAGTATTATGTATCACACATGCGACTCTTATTTTGACACCAAGCGTCACTCTCTCACCTTCCCCCGCTCCCCCCCTCCCCCCACGGCTTCGCAAACACACAGAAACTCTGCTCGTCTCTTATGAGTGTGAGCGCGCAATTTGACACTGACTCACACACGCACAGATGCTCTCTCGCCTTTTCACCCTCTCCCCAGCTTCACTGCTCTGTCGCGATTCTTTTCAAAGGTAAGATGCTGGTTCATTTTTTAATTTTTTTTTTACTTTACAGCAGTGATTCCCTTAGTATGCGCTCACACCAGGTCAGAGAGATTTATTTTTTCCCTGTTAAAACTGTGTTTCCGTGTTTGTGTGTGTCGTTTGTTGTGAAACTTAAGTGATTCTGTTAGTAGGCATTGATGCCAGTCTCGCTTTTTTTCCGTTAAAATGGTGTTTCCGCTGTGTTTATGCATTTGTTGTGAAACTTAAAAAGTGAGTCCGTTAATATACGCTCATGCCAGTCTCAGAGAGATTCTTTTTTTCCTGTTAAAATGGTGTTTCCGTTGTGTGTGTGTGTGTGTGTGTATGTGTGTGTGTGTGTGTGTGTGTGTGTGTGTGTGTGTGTGTGTTTGTGTGTGTGTGCATGTGTGCGCGTGTGTGTGTGTGTGTTTGTTGTGAATCTTAAACAGCAAGGTGGGGAGAGGGAGGATGAGTGTTACTGTGTAAAACAAGGTGAGGGAAGGGGCTAATTCCACACACACACACTGCGAGCACCAACGGAATTGCTAATTATTTGTACTTTTTTTTAAAGGTAAAGTGCAGATTCATTTGTTTTATTTTCATTTTTTAGATTGTATTAATTATTTTATGTATTTATTTTTTGGGGCTGAGGAATGAATAATTTGAGCTTTCATTATTTCTTATGGGAAATGATGATTTGGTTTACGAGTGTTTTGGAATACTTCTGGAACGAATTATGCTCGTAATCCAAGGTTCCACTGTAAAGGCCTGACTCACATCACATTCAGTCAGCAGCTCCGCTTGCCATAAGAAGTGCTGGAAGAGACTCGTTGAGAATGGTCCAGTCACATGAGCCCAAATATTTGAAAACAATATTGATTTGCTAAGAACAAAAGTAGGAGGGTTCAGGGCACACAGAGCTGCACCCAAAGGATGATTTGACAAGATCCAATCAGAGCTTAGCCTCAGTCACATGCTTTTCAAAAGTTTACATGCCTACATAGACACTCGTTTGTCCGGTGCCCTGCGTAAACGAACACAAATGAACGTAATACAGTTTAGATTTTTTTTTAATTGCAAATAAATTATATTAAGAAATACAGCGGAATATTGTGACCAAATTACTTTATTTCATTATTAAAATAAATAATTATTATGTTAAATAATTATATGTTAAAGTGGCATTCTTCTCTGCCTAACTTTAAGGGGGGGGGGCGCCCCTGCGGCCTGTATTGACCGGCCGCCACTGGTCAGAAGTATATAACACAACATCTACAGAAGCTTGATGCTTTTTGGAAAAAAGTGCTGTGGACTGATGAAGTTAGAATAGAACTCTTTGGCTACAATCAGGAAAGGCACGTTTGGAGAAAAAAAGGAGAGGCAATTCATGAAAAGAGCACCTTGCTAACTATTAAGCATGGGGGTGGATCTATCATGCTTTGGGGTTGTGTTGCAGCCAGTGGCACAGGAAACATTGCACGGGTGGAGGGAAGAATTAATTTAACTAAATACCAGCAAATTCTGGAAGCAACATCACACCATCTGTAAAAAAAAAAAAAAAAAAAAAAAAGCTGAAGCTGAAAAGAGGATGGCTTCTACAACAGGACAATGATCCTAAACATACCTCGAAATCCACTATGGAATACCTCAAGAAACGCAAGGTGAAGGTTTTGGAATAGCCATCATAGTCCCCTGATTTAAATATCGTTGCAAATTTGTGTGTAGACCTTAAAAGAGCTGTGCATGCAAGACAGCTAAAGAATATTACAGAACTAGAAGCCTTTTGCCAGGAAGAATCGTTTGCAAACGTTTGCACAGTGCCACAATAATGTTTTTATTTTTTAGCTTTTTTTCATTTTATGACATAAAAAATTAACTATGCACCAATGTTTGCTGAAAATATTGTGCATTTTTTCTCTTTCCAAGAGAGACTGTACTAACATCTATTCAATTAAAAATCCCCAAAATGTGTTATTTATCAAAGGGGAGCCTAAACTTTTGCATAAGACTGTATATGTACATTGTTAATGTTCATGTCAACACATAGAGAATCTCGATGACATTTAAACCAGCCCCTCCCTTTTTTCGTCAACCTCCTTCCGCTTATTAGAGCAAATCCGGCTTACTCAATGCCACAGTACACCGCGATTAATGGCTCATCAAGGTGGATAAGTATAATTAGTTAGGATACTGGCAAGCATGTCATAGTACCTGGTTACAGCTGTGGTGCATAAGCACATCCTCCCAGAGACATATGTGATTAATAAAGATTGAGTTTTCCAATCATATTAAAACAAACACAAGGTTTATTGGTCATATCTTTGCTTGCCTCTGTTGAAGTCTTTAGGATGGCTTGAGCGCAGTTGAAATATTTTACTTTATAAATTTTATAAAACACCATATTAGCAGTAAAATGTAGCTAAAAAGGGTAAAAACTAAGATTTCCTTATATATATATATATATATATATATATATATATATATATATATATATATATATAAGAAGTGTTTGCTTTATGCATCCTTCAACATTTTCCCATATCATTTTGTATGCTTATAGGCTTTTGTACAAGGTGCGCTCCAAGGAATAGTACTAATAAAATTAACCATAAAATGTAGGGTTGGCTTTGAGGACTGGGCAAGTATCTACTGAACTGTACCTGGCACTGGATCCATTATTATATGTTGTTTAGAACAAGAGGGAGGAAACTAAGGAAATACACTATATTGCCAAAAGTATTCAGTAATCTGTATCTGAACTTGAGTAACATTCAATTCTTAATCCAATCCGATCAATTCTTAATATGATGTTAGTCCACCCTTTGTTTATAACAGCTTCAACTCTTCTGGGAAGGCTTTCTACAAGGTGTTTATGGGAATTTTTGATCATTCTTCCAAAAATGCATTTGTGAGGTCAGACATTGATGGGTTGAGGTCAGGACACCAAACTCGCTCATCCATGTCTGTATGTACCATGCTTTCTGCACTGGTGCACAGTCATATTGAAACTGGTGTTGGGTGATTTTCAGTCATTGGGCTCAGCCAAGACCTTTTGGGCAATTTTATGCTATGTTCATTTTAAGCTTTGTGAGAACAGTTTAGGGATGGCCCCTTCCTGTTCCAACATAACTGTGCATCAGTGCATAAAGCAAGATCCATAAAGACATGGATGAGCGAGTTTGGTGTGGAAGAACTTGCCTGGCCTGTCCTGACCTCAACCCAAGAGAACACCTTTGTGATAAATTAGAACAGAGACTGTGAGCCAGGCCTTCTTGTCCAAAATCAGTGTATGATCTCACAAACGCGTAAACGCGTTCTGTAAAAATGGTCAAAAATTCCCATAAATCTTGTGGAAAGTCTTTCCAGAAGAGTTGAATCTGTTTAACTGTAATGTGAAGGCAGGTAATCGAATCCTTTTGGCAATATAGTGTATGTTGCTACTGATTTATTCTATTCTTGATATACTACATTAGCTAAAGACTAAAAAAAAGCTAATTTCACCCATAAATAAATGCTAATAAATGCAAACCTGTAAATTTTCCAGCCTCTCTTTCAGGGCCTGCAAGGTCTTCCCTGCCTGCTCAGGAGAAAATACATGTTTCCCCAGAAAAGGTGGCTTTCCTCTTTGATGTTCATTGTGGTACCCACTGAGTGGATAGTGGTGATCGGAATGATGGTCACTGTCATAGTGATATGGGGTTTGGTGAGAGCCATAATGTCCATGGTGGTCTTCATTGTGGTGCCCACCTGCACCCCTCCCAAAGCCCTCACAGAGTGTCAGTTTAGCAGTCAACTCCCGTATAGTTTCTCTCTGATCCAGAATGGTCTCCTTTTGACGCACCATGCTTTCCCTCAAGTGCAGAATTGTAGCTTTTGCTTCATCAGACAAGTCTCGTCGACTGCTGCTGCCGGTAGCACTGTTTGGCAAACCTCCAGTAAAATGTCCCTTCCCATGTCCATTAGTGTGGCTATTGACGTGACCATTGTTCTGTGCATTAATGCTAGGGTCATGAGTATCCCCATCTGGGGGAAAACAACTTGGATCAGTGTCTGCAGGTAGGGGCATGCAAACTAACTTGGGGTGAGCGCCCCAATCATATCCAACTCCTGGTACATTGCTAAGTCTCACAGAAGATAATATTGAAAAGATTAGAAGTGAATAAAGTGGCAGAGGCAGAGAACAAAGTCCTTGAAACATTCGTGTCCTTTGCCTATTGCCTGTGAATACCAATGGAAAAGGAAAAATGGCTATATTTGTGTCTTTAGCCATTATTAAGTTCAGACTTAAACCTTTATTCAGTTTTAATTAACTATTTATCCAGCTGATGCACTTGATGCACTCGAGGAGCTTATACATCCATTAAAAACTCCCTGCCAGAGTCTGTGAGTCACAGTCCAGCATAGTATTATGATATAGGAAAGGTTGGCATGGCGCACTTTTCCCCCACAAACAAGTAATCGATTCCTTGGTACACTAGATCATCCGTGTCTGGCATCCAGTTAATAATTTAATTTCCAAATCCTTTTAATCTGTCACCACAACTATAGTCCTGTAGATAACACAGAAGACACATTATTAAGAATGACTTTATCTCAAATCAAGATAGTAGCTTGTACAAACCAACAAACATCTACGCATTAGGCAGACGCCCTTATCCAGAGCAACTTACATTTTTTTTTTATCTCATTACATCTGAGCAATTGAGGGTTAAGGGCCTTGCTCAAGAGCCCAACAGTGGCAACTTGGTTGTGAGGTTTGAACCTGGGATCTTCTGAACCGTAGTCCAATGCCTTAAATACTGAGCTACCTCTGCCCTTAACCAAATCATACATGAAAGAAGGACTACAAGTAGGTTTATGATCTAATGGACTATGACTCAGGAGGAAGAAGGCAGATTAATTAATACGTTCAAGTAGTTGTTTTTATTAAGTCACTTACTCATCTGTGCCAGCTACACCACTCAGATGTATGACATCTGACATGAACAGGTAAACCGTAATCAGATTACACATCATACAACATGATACTGTACAAATAATGAGGGATGATTTTCAATATAGAAAAAGCAGTCAAAAATCCTACAAATCCTGTAAGTGCAGGTAACTAATGTAAGGTTTACAAGACATATTAGAAAGTAATTCTTTATAGAAAGCATTTTGAGGTAAGCATGAGGTCAGAATAATAATAATAAGAAGCAACATGAAATGAGGCAAAGTAAGAAAACCTTATTAGTAGTCAAGTGCATTCGTGTCCTTTGCTCATTCATCATGCTTAACGTTTTGTTGTAAACTATGAGGATATTTAAGATTTTGATTTCTTCACTGAATAATACATGCAACACTTTGTGTGCACAAATTGTTAATAGACATTTAATGCACTTACCGTTTTGGTGCAATAGTTCAAGCTCCCTATTACTGTAGCAAGAAGCATCATGCACCTCTTATATAAACCCTAAATTTAAACATATATAAAGTAAGTCCCCTATACATACGAACATTCAAGTTACGAATTTTTGAAGATATGAATATTCATTTGCGCTTGTTCAGTCGCGGACGTTACAATGCATGCAGCGTGCATCACAGGATGTCCAAAAGTAAGCTTAAAAGCAAGGGTGTAAAACCTGCTAAAAAGCTCCAAACAATAATAATGGAAACAAAAGTGAAAATAATTGAGACTTACAAACAAATTGGACTTACGAACAAGCTCTTGAAATGGAACTCATTTGTATGTAGCTGTATTAACGTATTGTATTAACTCTCTCTATGGACAAGGATGGCTTTGTGGTTATGGTGTTGGACTGCGGACCTGGAAGTCCCTGGTCCCCCCAGATACTGTACAATCAGGCATTGAGCTGCCAACCTGACCCTGTAAATAATTACCACACAAACGGTGGCGGATGTATACTGTACTGTATCTGTTGCCTGATGTGACTGTGGCACATACTGTAGATGGAACCATCTGTCTACAGTATGGGGATATATAATAAACAGAGTTTGGGTTTATTTTTCAAGCTACTGTTTGAAATGCACTAATACACCAGCACTATGTAAAATCACAGAAAAGCTGACAATTTGGTGTGGTAAGACCATGGATAAAGCTGATTACTTACAAATTATTCTACGGTGTTCTGTCTCTACAGATTCCTATGGAGAGACCTGATATACCAACAAAGTGCATACTGTACATAATCATTAATCCCAGAGGCGATTCTATAGTCTGTTGGGAACCTAGGCAAACATTTTCTGGGGCTTCTCTAACCAACATTCATCATCATTATCTTATAAATAATAAATAAGTTTGTCAGTTCTCAGGGGCTCCTACTGGCCTGGGGCCCCATGCTATGATTAATCCCACTGTTCTTTAACTTGATGATGATTGTGGAATGGGTACATTTTTTAAACGCCAAACATCTCACAATTATCAACAAAAATTACAGGAAAAACTAATTATTTTTTAGCAATCTTATCCTGGTACAGTTTTTTGCTTATATAAAGGGTAAATTTTTTACCAAAAATGTAATATGGATTATAGAAATCACATTGTGAAAATGTTGAACGTTCAAAATAATCATATTATTAGTTCTTCATCATAGAAGCTCTGTCATGTTTGGGTAGTGGGTTAAAAGTAATTAAAAATCAATTCATCCAATTGCCCAGGTTGTGCTGAAAAGAAGGACTTTCCACTTTTATACTGTAAACTCCTGAGCCCTCTATACGTTTATTTAGATAAAAAAAAAAAAAATAAATAATGGCAAAAAATGTTTTGAGTATTAAGTGCTATGAGGCAGTAAGAATATGTTCTTTTATTATTTCTTTCTTTAAAAAGGCATGCAAGCCTTTTAATTTCATGTATCTGTGTGGACAGATGCTCAAATATAAAGCATGTTATTACTGTCACTGGTGGTTCTTACTAACTGAGTGGGCAGGGTTGCAATGGTTTAAACCCATTTCACAGTTTGTAAAAAATTTATTAAATGTTTATTTAAAAATATCACAAGCAGTTACAAACAAAATCAAGTGCATAAGTGGTGTTTGTTAAAGAACTATCCAGTTATAAACTAGAGAGGAATTATGCATTTATATGTTTCTGTTTTTCCCCATAATTCCATATAGGAGGGATATTTAGAGAAATAAATGGATTCAGGTAGTAAATACATTATGATCAACCAAAAAAGAACTGAAAAGTTCACACAAGTTAGCACTTTAAACTCTTAAAGTCGTTAAATTATATTAATAATATTTATACTATATCCAGATCTAGAGGTTTTAATCAGATTGAATTTTTTATGCTATGAAAGTTGTCTATGTTGTATTAGGAAATGTCTGGTTTTAATTTGGATTGAATCTGTTTTTTTTTTTTTTTAATAATTATTCCATTTTCTTTTAAATCAACTGAAAATTTTCAAACAGCTTTTCCTTTAGTATATCATCAGGTGCCAAAATGCTAACCTTAAAGGATCTTCCTGAGGATGTACCATTTCAAAGTGTTTCCCGACCAAGGCGAGTATTTTCTACATGTCAAGGTTGACTGGATAATAGGATCTGTAGGGGATTAATAGTCATGGCAGACTGGCTTGGCATGCCACCAGTCAGCCCTCAGTATTTGTGTAATTACGCGTATTGATGAAGCTCGGTTTCGACAACGCTACAGGGCGGCTGTGGACCAATCTGCATGCATTTGTCCATGGTCTTTGTACAGTAATTGACTCGATCTTCCAAGCCAGGTTAATATTTCTGTATGAGGTCATTCAAGCACACGAATAGCACTTTTTCTTTTTTTTCTTTTTTTTTCAAGTTACATATTTTACTTAAAATGAAATTTTGTCTGAAATTTTAATATGGTAATAGATGAAAAAAAAAACATTTAGTGTATTATCCAAGCATAATTGTAATTTCCATCTAATTCATAAAAAAATACAAATTTGTTCATTTATAGTACTTACTGTATAGTTTCAGTGATTTATCTGTGGTTTCTCAAAAATAACTCACATATTTTCTTTCTTTTCTCATCCATTACTTTCTGATGTACTGAACATTCCTATTCTATCCTTTTCAAATCTTCCTAAATAGTTTTTGAATGTTAACATTCCCTCAAATGAATGTTGAGCGATGGAGTAAAGATAAACAATACATGAGCAAAGAAAAGACGTGAAGCATATAAACGGTTCAAAGAAGATCACTGATAGGATCGAATAATCCAGGACGCAATGTATAAATTGTGTGTATATATATATATATATATATATGTTTCTTGAAACTTTATATTACTGTATATAAATATTCATGTATCTACACTGATCTGCACTTTATTCTTGATATGAAACCACAGTTAAGTGGTGTCAGACATGATAAGTTTCAAAACAATTTCAGTTAGATCTATTAACGCAAAAACGGACATTAGTTACCTTACCTGGTGTCAATCCATGGAGCCGCAAGCTGACTAGCTCATCTCAGCTGCAGTGATCAGATTGAAAAGGATTTACTCGAAGGGAATAAGTTTAACTCTGTCCTCCATTCCCCTTTCCTTATCTCTTACATTTGCTACACAGATCATTTTCCCCTTTCATTTCACTTTCTTCTTTTTTATTGATTGTTCAAGCACATTTTCTGTGTACATTTCATCCAGAATAGGAGCTATACTGGTTTGAACCAACCATCATATAACTGACATGTATTGTTATTGCAATATAATATTGCACTGATTTGTAAAAGACCCCAGCTTCATTATGTATAAATATAGTGTGCTATACTGTATATTCAAGGATTTATCTTGGTTTTCATTTAACTTCATAGCATTAATTAATTCATTCTTACATGACCTTCAGGATGCCAAGAGAATGAAACTGAGGTGTCTGAAGTTGTGCTGGTTGTCTTTCCAGTTTTCAGCCTGTAAACAATCATAGTAGGTACACAGCCTTTAATATAAGGAACTGATATAAGATACTGTATAATATAAGTGGATGAGGAAGGCCAGCTCAGTCCTGGAGATTCCCCTGGACACTGGGAGAAAGCAGGATGATAGCTAAGCTATCTTTATTAGCATTTTCTTTCTTTTATTCTTTGCTGCCGTAACAGAAATTTCCTGACTTTTTATTAAGGTATATAATAGCTTATCTTATCTTAAACCAATGTTGCAATGTTTTTGAATAGACCATGTGCTGAGAAATTACCAGTCACATTCAAACTTACGTTCCTAAATAAAAAAATAAAAAAATTGTATAGCTGTAGTGATTCTGGTTAACCTCAAAAAAAAGAAAAGCTTTTCATTCAATGAATGAATCCACGGTGCGCAAAGTGCTTACAAGGCATGTACAGGACCTCACTGCTGGAACAAGTGAAGATAACTGGGCAACACAGTGACATTATTAAGAAACAGGAGGCTCCAGGCTCCTCGTGTCCTTGGACACAGGATTAGCAGTACAGAACATGGGTGAATTAATTACTTATATTCTTCTTGTATTAATTATATTTTTCTCAGATTCTTCCTATGTATAAATCACCCTAAATCATTGGCAAAATATGATCTGGTCTGATAAGACCAAGGCATAATAATAAAAGTCATGTTTGGTGCAAAACAAAAGAGCTTAGCAGAATATAACTCCCATTGGGAAGCATGATGGTGGCAGCACTATGCCATGGTGCTGCATCTCTTGCGCTTGGACTAGGAGTCTAGTCAAAGGTAGGAAAAAGTCTGAATAGCTTCAGATACCAATTTATTTAAGTAAAAACTGACAAATAAGTGTAATCAGAAAATTAGATTAAGAAAACTTATCATTTTTCTGTAGACCAATGCATGTGGTAAACACAGGGAGACACCAGGGGGTCATTGTTTCCAAATACATACGTACGCTTCAATATGGAGTCGGTTTTAACAGCTTCCACTCTTCTTGGAAGGCTGTCCACAAGATTTTGGAGTGTGTCTGTGGGAATTCGTGCCTATTCATTCTGTAGTGTAGAGCATTTATGAGGTTGGCCACTGGTGTTGGACGAGGGCTCTGTGTTTGGGCCAGTTAAGATCTTCCACACCAAACTCATTACATCATGTGTTTATAGTCCTAGCTTTGTGCACTGGGGTACATACATGTTGGAAAAGGGTCTTCCCCAAACTGTTGTCACAAAGTTGGAAGTGTAGCATTGTCCAAGATGTCTTGGTATGCTGAAGCTGAATTCAATCATTATCAGGTTTGCCCGAATACCTTTCTTCATACAGTGTAATATGTAAATCGTGTTAATTCTAAATACAGCACTCTACTGTATATATAACACTCAGATGATTAATATGCTGTATATTCCTCAGAAATCACAGTCACAAATACTACCATGATCTCGCTAGGGTTTTTTTTTTCTCAGTTCCTCAGCTATGTACTCATCTTCTGCAAGTGTTAGATGTGTGAGCTAAATGAATGATTCAGTTCTGCTCACTCTGTGACATCTAGTTTAAAAGTGTTGATAGCATCAGGGACAACTCTGCCCAGTGGCTCCACCTACTGGCTAGTGATAGAACAACATATTTTTTTCAGTGGGAGTGAGCCATCATCATGCTAAGCACATAAGACTGCAGCTCTCTCTCTCTCTCAAACACACACACACACACACATATACACATGCATATACGCTCTCTCTCTTCCTCTCTTTGCGCATTACAGATGCCATACTTGTGTGAATGCAAATTCTTATATTATCCTATAAATATTACATGCATCTTATACACACATAATATCGGGTACTAAGAATTTACTGTATTTAATTTTGATTGATTGATTGATTGATTGATTGATTTTGGTCCGATGGACACTTCAAATGGACGTGCTGTACTGTATTTGCTGGAGCAATCTTTAAACGTTAAAACTATATTTAACACCATAGTGCGTTTTATCACGTTACTTGCACATTCATTTAACCCTCATTAAGTATCATATACTCTATTTGGATTTTATGTTATGTTATGTTTTACAGTGTAAACCGATATTGTTTATTGATGTTTTACCAGTTACTAAGGCGATATCGTTGGCTCAAATAATGCCTAATGACCGTCTCCATAGGGTTCCATGATCATTTTTTCTTTTTTTTTATCACCTAAAGATATGGTACAGTATGAGCATGCACACACATGCACGCACACATGCACACGCACTCAAACAAACATTTGCTGACCCCTAACCCTCAAGCAGCTGTCTTCACTTTTTTTTTCATGATTAACAGGTGGCTTATAAAAATAGAAATGCAAAACACACGCTTCAGCCCTCACACACATAACTGGGAAACAGTAAGAGGGAAAAATGCACAAACACATTGAAGTTAATGCTGACTGGCGCTATACACAAATGTAAAAAAAAAAAACTTTTTTTTTTAATGCTAGTAATTCCTTTGGTATGACCGTGAATATATGAGGTTTTGATCTGAGTAACCCACCTCCCCCTCGTGCAGCACCACAACACCAACAGCATGCCAGTGGCCTCCTCCCTCTTTTGCCCTCCCTTTTATGCCTTTTCCATCCCTCTGCCTTGTCATTGCTGCCAGACCCAGAGAAAACCATTCTTTCCTCGGTCACCGATTTGAGCCTCTCACAACCCCCGAAAGGTTAGCCGCTTGTTTGTGTCGTTGTTATGATTCGTAATTGAAGCTCTTGTTTAGTCGACACAAAGTTTGACTTTGTCTTTGTCAGTTCCAGAATGGGCAAAAAAAACCTGCAACCAACTGTACTGTAGGTTGTAGAATTTTAGAACAGATTCTGTCGCTCTCTGAGGTTGGAACGTTATTAGACGCCTTAGCATAAGTTAACACACTTTATGTTCTGTTTGACATGTTCGATAGTATGTAATCATTTCGGCAATGTACAGGTACCGTACAGCGTATTGTGATGTTCTTGTAGGCTGTTCGTGGAATGCATTTGCATTGTGCATGTCATGTTGTTCTTTTTCTTTGACTTGCAGATAAACCACACTAAAGTTCCTTCCACACATCCTTTACTCCATGTTTACATCCTGAATCTTCATCAGCACTGTCATTTGGCATATTTCATAGCACCCCGTGTCGTGTCGTGTCAGAGTTCAAGTGTCCTGCTTACAGTACATCACTCACTGTTTTTCAGCTGTCAGTGTTGGTCTTTACTCAGTCATGATTAACACCCTCTGCCAAGTTGTTATCTAACATGCCACATTCTATAACAACTAGACAAAGCAAGATTGTTCCGTACTTGCCCTGCTATGACCCTTTCTTTAGCCTCTACTGTATGTGCAGTCTTGATCTTTGATGCTTGACTTATTCTTTTCACCTACATTAGCATCTCTAGACAAGTTCCTCACTCTTCTACCATCATTCCCTCCCTACTCCTTTTCCGCTCTTGATACACTGTCATGTGGTCCACCTTCGTCGTGCAGGACGAGGAGACCACGCCCACGGCCATATCAGGCAGAGGTACCGAAGCACTAGCGAGAATGATAAGTGTGCAAAGTGGAGGATGCAAGCGGCGGACGAAAGCGTCCTCGTCTTCCCTGAGCGACCGCCAGGAAGGCAAGATCAAGCTAGTGTTCCTTGTGACGACAGTCGGCATCACGTTGACCGTCCTAGGGGTGGGGACGGAGTTCTGGGTAGAGCTGGCGTCGTCAAAAAGCTTTTACAACAACGAGACATGTCTGGCTGCGCACTATGGCCTGTGGAAGAGCTGCATGAAGAGGCTCTGGGTCGCCGATGTCGATCCTGAGCGGGAAACCTGTGGGCCGATCGATCTCCCTGGAGGTAAACCGTCACAAATTGAACTAATTAAAATTTGATCAGATATTTGGTGATACTTAACTTTAGAATGCCTTGGATGATCAAGGGGCACCATGAGGTATAAGACTGGAGAGCCTTACTGTCTCACAGGGTCCCCAGTTTAAAAATGAACATGAGCTTTATGAACATGGTTCCTCTTGGTTCTACAGTTTCCTAGTTGCCCCTAGATGTGAACATGCTGTCAAAAACGGGCTGATGTCTTATCTGTGGGAACGTGGACTCCAGATATCCACTTTCATGAAAAGGATAAGAAAGCTGTTCACATTACAAACCGCATTGTGTAATTCCGATTCTTTTAAATCATTTTTTTGGTGAGAACGGTTTTGTCTGTCATGACGTTTCACATTCATCTGACTCGATGGATGCGTCCGTCCCCTGAAATAGCAAGCATGTGCATGTCTTTGCTCACACTATCTAGTAAAAAAAAAAGGATTAATTTATTTCAAACAACAGATGCAATTTTAGCACAAATATGCTTGAGTTTTTGCTCCGAGCACAACAAGCAAGCAAGCAGTTAGTCGGCTGTATTTGTTAAAGTCCAGAAGTTGTTGTTAAAGTTTAGAAATCCATGCACTAATGGTGCTGACTGATGACATCAGCAGCCGTGCCATGCATGTGCCACGGACAAAAAGTCACATGAAGCCAGATCTGCCCGTTCCAAATTTTGAATATGAATCTATAGTATCTGTAGTAGGAGGACGCTGTATATACGGTGCCTGGGTTAATTTTAATTTTTTTTTAATGGGATTGAGTCACTTCAGGCTGGTAATTTGAACATAGATGAATGATGAAATTTTTATCAGTTAGAAAAGTTTTTAAATATGAATGTAATTCATAATAATAAAGTGTAAACTATTAATACAAATACAAATGCAACACATCAGTTACTAAATCTGGGTTTGAGAAGATACATCTTTTATAATAATTTACAATATTTTTTGTGTAAAATACACAATTAACCTTTTTAAATATGTTTACTTTTAGGAATTAATTAATTATTGTTAATTTTACTGTAATGTGCTTATTATAGAATCAAACTGCACCTATTTCAAGATCTATACAACCGGAGAAAATACAGTCCTGTTTCACAAAATGCCAGCAAAGAGTGAGTAATCTATCTATCTATCTATCTATCTATCTATCTATCTATCTATCTATCTATCTATCTATCTATCTATCTATCTATCTATCTAATTATTGCTTCTGTCAGACTCTCCTCACACTAATTCACGGACATAAATTGCATCAGCTCCAAATCCCTGTTATACTGTACAACTTCCAGTTCTAATAAAAAGCTAAGTACTAATTTACAAGGGATGTTCAAGTCAAACCAGGACTCGTGTCATGAAATTTCTGGTGAGTGAAGGCGGAGTGAGTGAAGGTTAAAACAGATTGATTTACAGATGACTTCAAGCACAGTATGTTGATGAGACTCTTAGCACTCCGAATGGTGCAAATGGTGCAAATACAGAAGGCTGTATTTCCAGTCCTGGCTGGGGTGCCTCGGAGCCCACTGCAGTCTTTCCTGTTCATTTATTTCAAACAACAGATGCAATTTTAGCACAAATATGCTTGAGTTTTTGCTCGAATGCTCTTTGGAAAAAAAAAAAGAAATCGCTTGGCCTCCAGACTGTCTAATAAGATTTCGTTTTAAATTTGATAAGATATAATATTAAATACATAAAATTGAACAATAATTCCCTGAAATATAATTTGGTTCAACCCTCATAAAAAGGTCATTCTGAGAATTCTTTTAAATCTTTTTATTTTTTAATAGACAAATTTGAAAAACGTTTGGTTCACTTTTATGTGCTATTATGTTATGGCAATTTCTCATGTGGTATGGCCTGATGCAAGCAGTTACACTTTCATTATATCTATCTATGGGGATAAAGTGTTATTTTGCTTCAGCAGTCAGTTCTTTAAATATTAAATTTAAGTTAATTTGAATTTGAAAATGTCATGTGGTGAGACCACTGTTTATGCCAGAGGTATATCTTCCACTGGCTCGAATCATCATTTATTACATTTTCTTTTTCACATTTACATAGATTTGTTTTATTTTATGTTAAACCAATTTTTTTCATCATTAATAGTTTTAATTGGAATTACAATTTAATTTATATTTTGTATGAAGCTCATGCAGTTGTATATAATATATTTTAGTATTTATGTTTTATCTGTTTCCAATAAGTACAGTACTAAAACAACAACAAACAAAAAAATTCTCCATGCCCCCAAACCACTCTTTTATAATCTTGAGTCCTGGAATATATGCATGCAAATAAAACTCCATAGTCAGTTCCAAAGGTCATCAGCTGACTTGATTTTACTGCTGCATAATGTTGCTGAGTCTAGACCTGAGCGACTGAAGCAACCCCAGATCATAACACTCCAGACAGTAGATACTATGTATTGTATGATGATGCATCACTTCATGCTCTTCCCTTCTTACCTTGACACACCCATAACTTTGGAATAAGGGCATCATTCCTATTGCTCTAAAGTCTAACCTTTATTCTCCCTAACAAATTGAAGTGATCTCTCATTATACTTATTGATCATTTTATTTTTTGATCACATTTCTTTCCCCGAAGTTGGCCGCTCACCACAACTTTGCCTGATGTACTGTAGCCCTTCAGAAATGGTGACTATGGCAATGTGTTTTCAACATATAATGTGACAATTGTAATATTCTATGTCTAAAGAGCTGATTAGGACAATTATTACCCATATCATGCAGATTTTACCCAAGTATTCACTTTATAATGTTAACATGGGTTTTACCTAAAACATCATTATTAACTTTTACATGATTAATTTTCCTATTTCTCTAAGAACTAATCGATCATAATAATAAAGAGCAGGAATACATAAATGTGAGTCACTATGAGGAATGTCTAGACAGGTGTTTCTGCAGCTTCTATATATGGAGTGTATGTGGACAGCTTTAATATGTGGATTGTATTATGGATGAGACAACAATTTGAAAATGTTTTGATACCTTAATTGTAGTACACATTACAAAAAAGAGATAACTATTTGATTCACCAGCAACATGTGGACCATTTATATACTGTTATATATTCTGCAACTGGCTGCCTCATGTTACAACCCTGTACACTATCTATCTATCTATCTATCTATCTATCTATCTATCTATCTATCTATCTATCTATCTATCTATCTATCTATCTATCTATCTATCTATTCATCCATACCTCCATCCATTCATGCATCTATTTATCTATCCATCCATCTCTCCATTGATTGATGCATCCATCCATCCATCCATCCATCCATCCATTTATCTATCTATTCATCCATCCATCTGTCCAACCATACCTCCATCTATCTATACAGTGCATCCATCCATCCATGTATTTATTTATCTCTCCATCCATCTCTCAGTTGATTGATGCATGCATCCATCCATCCATCCATCTATCTATCTATCTATCTATCTATCTATCTATCTATCTATCTATCTATCTATCTATCTATCTATTTATCTATCTATCTATCTATCTATCTATCTAATCATCCATCCATCCATTTTCAATCCATCCATCTATATATCCATCAATTTATCCATCCATTTATCCATGCCTCCATGCATCTATCTATCTATCCATCCATCTCTCCATTGGTTGATGCATCCATCCATCCATCCATCCATCCATCCATCCATCCATCCATCCATCTATCCATTTATCCATCCATCCATCCATCCATCCATCCATTTATCTATCTATCCATCCATCCATCTGTCCAACCATACATCCATCTATCTATACAGTGCATCCATCCATCCATGCATCTATTTATCTATCCATCCATCTCTCCATTGATTGATGCATCCATTCATCTACAGTATCTATCTATCTATCTATCTATCTATCTATCTATCTATCTATCTATCTATCTATCTACCTACCTACCTACCTATCTATCTATCCATCCATCCATCTATTTACAGTATCTGTCTTAAATACAAATTAAACATATATTACATATTATTCTATAAGCTGATTCCGAAACTGTTTTCATCGTGAATTCATTAATTTAATCAAACTCTTACTCTTATTTTTTTCATATAAAAAAATAAAGAGCTAAGATAACTAGGAGAAAAGCTTGATGAGTCTCTGAGTGTTCTACTTTTCTCTCTGAGCAGATTTGACTGTAACCTCTGCCATGTTGGCTATCTTCAGTCTTTTTCTGATGGTGATGGGAGCTGTTTGCATTATCATGGCCATAAGCAAAGGCGTGCAGTTCTTCCTGAAGCCAGCCTCAGTCTGTTTCGCATTATCAGGTAAACAACACTAACTGACAATCGATGCTGAATGCCTGATGAACATACTGTAGAAGCACAAAATTGTGGTACAGCAAAAAAAGAAAGAAAATGAATTGATTTTCTTTCTGTTCTGTCTTAAATCAGGTGTCCTGGTTTTTCTGTCTCTCATCGTTTTCCATCAGTCAGTCCTTTCGTTTTTGGCAAGTGACCACTCCGTCCCATTGCACCATGAACTGTCGTGGTCGGTAATATGTATGGGATGTGCTGGCGCTATAGTAGTACTTGCAGGGGTGTTATTCTTCATTCTTACGCTACCTTACAGTTTGTGGGAGAAATGTCTGCCTAACAGAAACTCTAACAGCTCGTGACACTTTTTTGTGTATTTTTTTTTACTAATAAATTAACTTTTCAGTACACTTACTGTATCTATTTGGGTTTATTTTAAATACTGTAAGCAGCATGCAGTATGCTTTCTGGGGAAACAAGACATTGTGTATTGTTTTTTCAGATGTTGTTCTGTACATGTATGAGATTATGAGACTTTATTATGACAGATTAACGTAACTATTACAGTATATACTGATATTGATTACACTGTGTGACTGTTGTTTTTTGGCAATGTACCAATGAAGTGTTTAAAGATTAAAGAATGGTTATAATGATAATCTGTTTTTCAGAAATTCCTGCAGGACTCTTATTTGTGATCATGGTGCATGTGCGAAAAAACAAGGTATGACATCATAGCGTTGCATAATTTAGATATTTATGCGTGACCACGGGGTGGTACGCCAAATGTATGAAGGGGTTGGGATTTAATGAATACATTAGAGTTGGACATGCAACTGCAATATCTGTACAAATGAGCTCCAAGAACCTAAAAGAGCACAGTGCAGCACAGTGACATTTTCATTATAACGCACAATTAAATTTCACTTGCACAGAATTTATTACTTACAGATCTAATGCAACCAGATCTAATGCAAGGTTCAAACAGAATACCAGAGTACACCAGCTGTGTGCTCCTGTCATGTGCACTAAGCATATTTTTTGATGAACCCAAAATACAAGAAGCCATGTTCATGATAAATGGTTCCGGTACACGAGTTCTGTTTTCTCAGTTTGCTTACAATAAACACCAAATTCTCGCTCTGTGTATTTATGTGTGTTATGTTTGATCACAGAACACACTGAGCTCTATTATTTGTGCCCACGTACAATAAGTGTAGTTTGCTGCTACTGTAAATGCTGGCTTATTGCTAGTTTGGTTGAACGCTAGCCAATCTTTTCACCCTTACCATCCATTACTGTTTTCCTGTATGCCCCTCTGTTGACCTGCTACTTTGGTGAAATGGTTAAAATTTTCCATGAAATTAAATAATGTAGTGGTTAGCAATGTTGCCTTGCACTTCCATGGTCAAGGTTCGAGTCCAGCCATGGGTCTGTGTGCTTGGAGTTTGCATGTTCTCCCCACTTTTGATTTCCTCCCATAATCCAAAGACATGCTGATTATTGCCTTTAGTGTGTAAATGCGAGAATACTAGAGTACATTGTTGACCAGAGGTCCTATAACGGTTGTAAATATAGGAATAAATACAATGGCGATCATCTGCCTCTAGGAACCATTTATCTAGGAACCTCCTTATCTTGGAACCTCCTCGTTGGACCTCAGAGGTTCCTAGATAAAAGACCGATAGATAACCTCATAGCAACACTAAAGTAAACACCTAAAACCTGAGCAATCAATTGGCAACCACCTAGCAATCACTTGGAGTACCATCACACCTTCGTAGGAACCAACTGGAATACTATAACAACAATCATGACACCAGTAGTGATGACATAGCAACCTTGATTAAAATGCCTACCATATGGTCAAATTCAGTTTGAGACCACGGCTGGTCAGTTTGTCCAAATAGAATAAGTAGATGGTCTTGTTGATAGTATTGAATTTAGTCAGGAAGTTTTTGTACTCCTGGGAGATTCAAACATTTTCTCAAGTCAGCTGTGGTGTATACAGTAATCTGTCCAGTGGGTCATGGGACTGCACTGTTGCCTTTATCCAGTGGCACATACCTGACATTGCTCTGCGGGGAGTCATCTTTGTAAGATGCCCAAATCCACCCAAGTACAGTACATGCTGAACTGCAAACACATCATATGATGAGGCAGATGATCATATTCCTTCTCCAAATACACAGCACTCAAATAGACTCCCTATAAAAAATATTATTATTATTATTACATATTACATATTACATACATATTATTATTATCATGCCAGTAATAAAGTTGTGCAAGAGTGTTGACATGATCCATTATTTGATGGCATGGTCAGGATCCACAGTAATTCCTGGATCATAGATTCAGCTATTGGATAAAGTCTTCTCTCCATAAACTTGGCAAAGACTTCCCCTGCAAGTCAAATGATTGTAGACCTACATTTACAATACCTGCCTGAAGTAACTCAAATCTTTGTCACTTTCGTATAGTCTTAGATGAGATACATGTGATTGTTGTGCTTACAAAAACTCATGACATTTACCCCAGATAACGTAAAGCCGTATTAATGTGCACATTCATGTTGTTTCAGAGGCCATACACGTCCACATTAGAGTCAGACACAGTAAAAGTATCTTGTAACTGTGAATATGCACCATCATGACATGGAAATCAGGTCTGATGCAAAAAAAAAAAAAAAAAAAAAAAAAAAAAAAAAAGAAAGAAATTCAACCTAAATTTTTTTTCAACCTAAAATTTCTCAAACAACTTCAGCATCTCATATTAAATCTCATCCCCTTCAAAACCCCTTGCCACAATAATGGTTTCTTACCATCACACTAACCCCAGGTTCACAGACTGACGCGAAAACACCATAGATTTCTGACATCGCCTCCTGAAGAAAGGTCACCACCTTCAAAGTCCCCAAAGTCCTTCCATGACTTAATAATGTCCCCAATTATGGTTTGCGAGGACATTTGAAAGCCACCCACGGCACAATAATTTATGACCAGAAAAACAGCCAACAACATTGGATGAACAAAAAAAGTGGCTTGCACTCAACCAAAATAGCAACATACAGGTGTTAGCCAGCAAATTACACTTCTGTCAGCAGGAAAAGTGAGCTCTATGTATTTGCTTGTAATGCAGTCAAACATAAGTAATGTGTAGCACAGATATTATCAAGTCAAGCTTTTGAGCTGAAGCCTGAGTAAAGTCTCTAGTGATGCACATAAATAAAATATTGCTGTTATTTCTATTCTTAAATGTCAGAAAATATACATGAGATATGAAACAAAGAGATGCTTATTTGCATTTTGTGTGCATAGATCAGGCATAACATTAAAACCACCTGACTGATATTATGTAGGTTCAATTTCAATTCAATTTTATTTATATAGCGCTTTTAACAATTGACATTGTCGCAAAGCAGCTTTACACAATAAAAAGAAGTAAGTTTTTATGCAATGTGTATGAATCAAAATGATAAGATTGTCCCTGATGAGCAAGCCGAGGGCGACGGTGGCAAGGAAAAACTCCCTGAGATGGTAATAGGAAGAAACCTTGAGAGGAACCAGACTCAACAGGGAACCCATCCTCATCTAGGTGATAACGGATAGCAGAGAATGATCAGCATAATAATGTGTACTGGAAGTTCAGTGTAACAGGAGATGTGTTAAAATTTAAATTAAAAGGAGTCCAGTTTGTTCCCGGAGGCTCAGGTAGACTGTAGGAGATTCCAGTACTGAGCTATCGAACAACTGAAGTCACAGGTCCCCAGAGCATCAATCGATGATAGGACAGTCTTCATGGAAACCATCCCCAGCCACAAAGCGCATCCAGGCAGACCACACGGGGCATCCATGTGACGGGATCTCCAAACAGAAGCAGGACTCCAGGACGGGTTAGACGGCTTCAGAGGGCAGAGGGGTCTGGATCACTGGCAACTCAGGAGCGAACATGTATAGGCTTCCGACGAAGAACCACAGAGGAGAGGGGAGGAGGAGAGGGAGAAGGAGAAAGAGAGCAAGAAGAGAAAGGACAAGAGTGAAGGAGAAAGATTGGCAGGTTGGTATGGGGTTTTCCACAACCGTTCAAACAATGTATTAAAGGGGTGAATGTATATTAGTGCAAAGTGCAAGCAGGGACTCCGGCAGGACTAACTATAACAGCATAACTAAAAAGGAGAGCCAGAAGGAAACACAAACATGAGGGCTCCCTGAGATGTAAAGCAACCAATCACCTCACCGTCAACAAACCTGAGTGAACAATGAGAGTGGGGAGACAGCATCTAAACATACCAGTTCACCAGAATACTCTACGTCCATGAGTCCCCCAGATCTGCTCCTTCTAAGGTTAATCTATTTACAAAAATGCTTTGGCTAAATAAATAGTTTTTTAGCCTAGACTTAAACACTGAGACTGTGTCTGAGTCCCGAACATTAACAGGAAGACTATTCCATAACTTTGGGGCTTTGTAAGAAAAAGCTCTGCCCCCTGCTGTAGTTTTAATAATACGTGGTACTGACAGGCAGCCTGCATCCTTTGATCAAAGTAGGCGTGACGGATCATAAGACACTAACAGTTCACTCAAATACTGTGGCGCGAGACCATTTAGTGCTTTAAATGTCAAAAGTAGTATCTTAAAATCGATGCGAAATTTGACAGGGAGCCAATGCAGTGTAGATAAGATAGGGGTGATGTGCTCGTATCTTCTGGTTCTAGTGAGGACTCTCGCTGCTGCATTCTGGACTAATTGAAGCTTGTTTATACATCTAGTTGAACTGACAGTATATAATAATCCAACCCAGAGGGTGATAAAAGCATGAAACTAGTTTTTCTTGCATCATTTAGTGACAATATGTTTCTTATCTTGGCAATATTTCTAAGCAAGAAAGCATCCCAGGATATCTATTATCAACAAGGCTTGAATCTATAATCACACCGAGGTCTTTAACTGTTGCACTTGATGGAACAGAAAGGCATCTAAAGTTACAGTCTGATCAGAAAGCTTACTTCTAGCTACTTGTGGTCCTATGACTAGAACTTCTGTCTTATCAGGATTAAGCAGAAGAAAATTAATTAATATCCAATCTCGTATGTCCTGCACACACTGCTCAATTTTAGCAAACTGGTTTTTCTCATCTGGTTTTGCTGAGACATATAATTAAAGGCTACTGTTATACACGAAATCACTATGTTTAATTTAATAATACACCAGGAAGTACGTGGGAAAAGGGAAAAAAGCAGTGGGCCTAAAACTGAACCCTGTGGAACACCAAACTCCACTTGAGAACATGAGGAATGATCACCATCTAAATCTACAAACTGATAACAATCAGTCAAGTAGGATCTGAGCCACAAGAGGGCAGTTCTCTTAATTCCTACTACCTTTTCTAATCTGTGAAGGAGAATACTATGATCAATGGTGTCAAAAGCTGCACTGAGGTCCAGTAACACAAGTATAGTGACGCAACCCTGATCAGAGGCCCATAGGAGGTCGTTTACTACTTTAACAAGTGCTGTCTCTGTGCTGTGATGAGGCCTAAATCCTGACTGATACAGTTCATTTATGCTATTTCTGTGTAGATGTTAACATAGCTGCTGTGATACTACCTTTTCCAAAATCTTGGAGATAAACGGAAGGTTTGATATCGGCCTGTAATTAGAAAGCAGACAGGGGTCAAGGTCAGGTTTCTTGATTAGCGGTTTAATAACGGCTAATTTAAAGGATTTGGGGACATACCCACTACTGAGTGAACAGTTAATTACTTTCAACAGGGGTTCTATTATTGCTGGTACTATCTGCTTGAGAAAATGCCCAGCCACTAGATGCATTGCCGGTCCCATGCTCGGATAAAATGGGAGGCTTGGGTCAGGAAGGGCATCCTGCGTAAAACCTGTATGTGCGGACTGGATGTGGTAATCCGGGAGCAGCCGAAAGACCAACAACAACACACTGGAAAACATCCAGCTGTTGGTGCCAAAAGCCACAGGTTAAATCTGGGCAGAAGTCAAAGTATATTGATTTGAAGGGGGTAGTGTAGTGGAAAAAGGTGCACAAGCAATAGGAATGACTTAAGCCTTATAATATATATAAATTGATTGTAACCGATAATTTTCTGTTACACCCACTTTTCACAAGAAAGGTAGAATTGTTGCTCTGGTAGGACTCGCGTAGACGCGGAACCTTTAAAACTAGTTTTGTTTCTACAGGGAACGTTAATTTGTGTGCGTCAGTTGGCGCGAGTTGCTTGACTTTCTTATTACGCAGTAACAATTAAGAATAATTTTATTATTTTTTAAAAAGATATTCATAATAACAAATAATTCTGCATTGTCAACGTATACTTTTACTGTTTGGTGAAGTGGCAATGAAGTTCCGAGCGAAGATAAATGACGTGGGATGTCTCAATCATTTCACACGTAGGTAAATAGTGAAAAGTAGTCGTTTATCTGGGAACCTTTAACAGTGTCCTTAATTTTACACGCGATATGTCTGTTATGTGCGAAATGTACATTATCGTTTTTAAATGTACATTAAACATTTTATTGTGTTTAATGTTTTAATTCTTTCCGAATTAGCATAATGTCATACAGTATTTGAATAAGATGATGTAAATACAGAATACAGTGAGGTTGTTCTTGCGTTTTAATTGTATTTACCAGTTTAATAGTGTGTATTGCTGTGTGCTGTGTACACACACTGTATATACTGTATGTGACATTCGTGTTTTTGCTGTTTCTATATATTTGTCTTTTGACTACATATCTATATTACATTTTATTTGTATAACGCTTTTAACAATTGTCATTGCATCGCAATGCATCAAAACTTTTATATGATATATGGATGTGGAATAATACAGCCTATTAATGACAATTATTATAATATTATTGTAAATCAGCTAGCGGTTATGACAAGATGAAGATGAATTAATTGGTTTGATGATATGCAGGTGTAAAGTTTGTCCCCAGATAAGTCAACCACACAGGATTTTACAACAAGGTCCCAGGTTCAGTTCCTACCAAATGCCCAAACCCTAGCCACTGGATGCAGCGCTGGTGCCAATCCTGTATAAAAAACGAGGGTTGCATCAGGAAGGGTATCCAGCGTAAAACCTGTACCAAGTTCAGATGGTCCACTGTGGAGATCCCCAGCAGTCACTGAAAAAAAGTTGCAGAATGAGTTGAATGTGGCATGGAAAACGGTTGAACAGAGAATAAATAATAAACGGTGACATGCACTCAATTTATCGCCATTACTACACCTCAAAGAATTTAGCCATACTTTAGTGTCTCGAATCACTTAGACAAATCTCAAGACTTGGAATGATATAGTCTTTGTCAGACAAACAAACAGAACTCTTTGGGAGTAATTCAGCTCATCAAGTTTGAAGAAAGAACGGCTGCATACATATGAAGGAGCACCATATCCAAAGTGAAGTATAGAGGTGTTAGGGTCATGATATGGAGCTGCAGCGTTTAATGGGGCATTATTCCGGACTGCCACTCAATACTTTTGAAGGCTTTTGCCCTATTAAGTTTTAAACTCTCTTTTTTTAGGAATACATATTTTATTTTCTCATTTCTATAAGTGCACAGCTAAAATAGAGTGTGTGTAAACTCAAACTGGATACAGCATACAGTATTTTAAATAACACAAATAACAGTGTCTAAATATTTAATATAATTCTGTTTCTAATAATAAGACATAGAAAAAGGGGAGACTGCAATTGTATAAAAAAAAAAGAGCTTGCGCCCTCTGCCGACAAAGTGTAGAATATGTGAAGAAAACACTTGTCTGTTGTTGACTCAATATAGACACAGAGAGGCCCAAATAATATACAGTATACATACTTCAACATTTTAAAAAATATATATGCACAAAAAATCATGGTCAGATGATGGCATCAATGATGGCGTAACTACTGACATTTTAAAGGAAACAATACTACACATTGCTGACATAATTCCAGTCTTAAAAAAGGGCATAGATAACTGGTGCATTGTGTTTATGATTTTTGGGCCCCTCTTTGTAATACATAAACAAATTGGATTTTTCCCCCCTACATTCTAGATCTATACTGAACCATTCTAGAACTACCTACAAAACAAAACAAAAAAAGCTATGAAATAACACACATGGCATATGGCAATTACTCTTGCCTTAGTGATTATGTATGTTTTTATTCCTCAACAAGTAAATGGTAATTAGGATCATTGTGTCTTTGTGTCTGCAGGTGTAGTGAACACCATTACAAAACTCACAAAGACTTGTGTTGTACGACTTACTGTCGACAACATTTTCTTCGTCCTTTCTGGAAAAGTTGCCAATGGAGGAGTCAGTATGTGGTGTGAGTTACTGCAGGTAAACCCATGCGCTATTTATTTATTTATTTATTTATTTATTTATATGTCAAAAACAAAGTGACAGACTACAATAAAATACAATTTAAAGTAGTCATTAAGACCTAAGGTGCATTAAAAAAAACTCAATACTGTTTAAAAAAACATTCAACTTTCACTAAATCCTTAATTTCTCAGATAGACTCATGAAATAATGCTTTACAATGTTGCATTATTATATTTACCCTAATGTTCATTAATGTTTTTTGTTAATCAATAAACAAAAAAGTGAACTGAACTAAAATGTTGACAAGTGATTGTAGTTTCCAATCATATTTTCATATTTCATGTTTTAGGTAATGCAATAACTATAACTCTGTGCCTAAACAGTACACACTGTGTCATTGTATCACTGAACATGTTGACGGACATGGCTTCCAAGGGACTCATTTCACTGTCTGCAGTTATAAGTCACTTCCACTCTTTGCCAGTACAGGTTCTGCGCAGACCCTTCTCATCTGAAATAGTTTCTCACAGTAATGCTTAGTTGTGGTTAGGTTTGGTACTGTTGGTTTAGGAACACACCTTCAAGCCACTGCGGTAACTGTGCCAGTTCCTTCAGCTACTCTTTATAGCCCCTTTAATAATATGCATTGTAGCATCCTACAGCCAAGAAGTTGTTTGCACTCTTGCCCTCTGTTCACTGGTATCATGACAGTATCATGAGAGTCTGGTTTGTCTCCTGACAAATTCAGAAAATAAAATTGTTCTATTGAGAAAGTTTAAATCTATGTTTCCCAAAGAATCTTTGCTTACTCTGCATTTTGGTGGACCCATAGTCAAGCAGATCAGTCACATTCTCATTAACAGAAAGTGTCTTTTCAACATATTCAGATTTGTCATGGTGTCAATGCCAACAATAAGCACTCTTTAATTTCAGCCTCCATAAAGATAAAAACTCACCAGAAAATGACTAAGCAGTGTCAGTCAAGGAGGCACCATGGTGTTTCCAAATAGACGTGTCAAATAAAACGTTAAAAAAAATCTCTGGAATTGAGAAATCACTTTGCTGCACAGGCTAAAGATTATTAAAACCTCATTATTAATACCATGTGAGAAGTCTTCAAGAAGACCTACAGTATGTGGAGACAGCCTCCAATGTCTTTGGATATAGACAGGAAAAGAAAAGTAATGGTCAACATCTGGTATGAAGAATGAAAAAGATGGAGGTATTGGTTCCATCTATGCTAAAATGCTGAAAGCTGACTCTAATACCTCAACAGATATAATACCTTCACAGATCACAACACCTGATGAGCCGTAAGAACTGGTGAGGCATCGGTCTGCTCTTAAGTCCATCCTGCATTTTCTGCACGATTCATTTTGGCAGGGTGGATGCAGCCATTGACCTTTAGCTGAGCCAGAAACAGACAGGATTCAGAAGATGCTGCGGATGCTTAGACTAGGCTTTTTCTCTTGGAAAAATGATAGAGCAGTGCATTTAATGTGCCACTCTTTTGTGCATATGGACACAAACCATACCATGAAAATTATTTTTCCTTTAACATGTAACTGGTCTGTGTGTATGAAACCATGTGTTTCTTTTTTATTTCATTGGTTGCTTTACAAGCACATGACTAATCTTCCATTTTATTCTCTCACAGGGTAATTTTTTTTATGAATATCAACTGGAAGGTGTGTCACCAGATGCTAATGAGATATGTTTAGAAGTAAATCCAGAGAACCTATCCAGAGCTTTAAAAACTGCACAGAATGCCAAATCAGTCAAAATAAAACTGACAAAGAAGCACTGTCCATGCCTCACTCTCGCTGCAGAATTGGTAAGAGTCTTTAAATATATAGAAACATTTTTATAATATTTGTCTTAGAAGTGGTTAGAGACTTCAAATTTTCTATTTGTTTAAATGGTTAACATGATGTCAAGGACCTTGAATGGCATCAAAATAAAGCAGGAATTCAAGATTCATTAAATTAATTTGTTTAAGAAATGTACATTTTTAAACATATTACGGAAATATGCAATGTAACTTTTTTTTAACTAAATCATCTATTTTCCATTATAAAATATAATTGTAATGAGTCAACATTTTTAAAGTAATTATGTCTAGAGAAATATGGATTGTATCACTGATGTAAATTTTTTTAATGGTTCTGCTTTTGTTATGTACATGAGCATACAGTATTTGCAAAGTCTATGCACACCTTAAAGGAAATAATAATATAAATAAATATAATAAACAATATTATAATTTTCTTTTGTTGTTGATGATCATTTTGATGCTGCTCAGTTTTATTATTTCTATCTTTCCCAAGCCGTCCCTCTCTTCCTTTAGTCGCATTGTCACACATGATATCCCTGTGGACGTCATTCCCAGAAGGCTTTGGCATGACTTTAAAGAGCCAAGCATGCCAGACTTTGATGTAAGTGAAATAGCATCTCTTCTGGTCATTGAATAAAGGGACATATAAGGTGTCTTTTTCACTTTTGTCACATAAGAGGACATTTGAATGTTTTTCAAAAAATTTTGCTGTCTGAGAGAATAAAAAGTTGCCTTTTCAAAAAGCTCAATTTATTGCCCTGCATCAACTAAATAAACAAAATACTGGAATTAAATTAAGAACTGGTGGGGGGTTGCATCATAGAAAATTCTACAATAGAAATCACAGCTGTGTGTAGTAGTGAAGAGTAAAAGCTTACATGATTGGGGCTAAACAGCTGTGAGGTCATATGAAGAAGACTGGTTTATAAATAATTATAATGGAATCCGACAAAACACTTTAATTTGCTAGGGAGCATGAAGAGTTTGGAGCAATGCGAAAAGGTCATATAGTCGTTAAGTCCAGATTTACCCCATTCCAGAGTGGCAGGGTAAGAAGCAAATGCATGACACGATGCACCCATCATGCATAATGCCTACTGTACAAGCCTCTGGAGGTGGCATTATCATCTGGGATTCTAGATGATCAAGTCTAGGCTCAGCAACATTATGTGGCAATAAACTGAAGTCACCTGATGACCTGAATATACTGAATTCGACCATCAGTGGAGTTTTTCTTCACTGATGGCACAGGAATATTTGAGTGAAAGGTTCTGGGAGGATCATTGATCATTTTCATATATGAATTGGTCTTTGTATTGCGCAACATGATAAAAGCTAAAACGGTCGTCACGTGGTTCGGAGGAAACACGTGATAGTCTTCGGCCCTCCCGGCTGAGTGGTAGTAGTAGCCTTAATGTGGGAGCCCCCTAGTGACGGGGAGGACTTGGACACGACTAAATTAGGGAGAAAATCGGGGAAATATACAAAAAAAAAAAATCTTAAATATTGTATGTTAGACCTATAGACCAATAGATTTTGTGTAAATATGTCTGCATGCCTTTACAGTACTTTTTTTTTTAGTGCTGCTGTGTGTCTATTTTTTTTTTTTCTTTAATTTTTCTTTCAAATGTCTAACTCTGTAAACAATAAATTTTTAGGTCAGCATTTATTTACCCCCACTGAAGACTATGAAGAGCGTTGTAGACAGAATGAAGAACCTCTCCAACTATTTGGTAAGTATCAAAGATTTACTAATTAGTATATGTGTTATTATAGCATATTAAATTACTGGAAATTTGCCATACTGGACCTTTGTTATACAAATTTGATAGGCAGAAAAAAATATTTGAATGCACGACACAGGGAATTTTATAATCACAACAGCAGAACCATATTTGGGGTCCACTCATGTCACCAAAGAACTGCAAGCTGAAGGTGCACTTACTGAGGTTACAGGCTTACTGAGAATGGAAAGTTTTATGTCTGAAGGCAGGTAACATCTAGAGCTGTGAAGTACACACAGTAAATGTCAATTCAGTTTGTTTTTTGGGCATTGCAGACATTTAATAAATGTCTTTTTGTTTAATTTGCATCAGGCTTATATTTCATACACGTTTTGAAGTATTAAAAACTACTAAAAGTATCTAATATGCAGTGGAATGCTAAGTTGCATCTCTCAAAAAGCCATAATGTTTTTTTTTCCTTCCACGTCTTCACACTCTAGTCCAGCAGATGGTGATAACGCACAAAACACCCATAAACTCAAAAGATAGGAAGTGATATTATCACAAAATGCAAGAACTTACAGAAGATTCAAGCGGTTTCTGTTTTATGCAATGCTGTCATATTTTTAAGGATGTATTTAAGGAATTAATTAATTTTAGACAATTTAACATTTGTAAGTATACATTAATAATTTAAGTGTGAAACATTTCTGAATTAGAAATGCATTAAAATTTATAGCAAATACTGTAAGCCAAAAATTTTTAGTGCAAATGTTTTGTTTTTTGTAGAATTTATATGCATGGCAATTGATTGTAGTGAACCAAATTAATTCACCCGTTAGATTGTGTTCTATTATTTTCAGATCACATTAACTCTCTCTCTCTCTCTCTCTCTCTCTCTCTCTCTCAGGTAGTGGAGGCTAACTTGAGTGGTGAAATGAATTTAAAGATAGAAACAGATCTCGTATCAGTCACAACACACTTCAAAGATCTTGGCAATCCTCCTTGGGGTGAGTTTTTTAATTAAGGAAGTTCTCATCTGCTTGTATACTAATTTACAATGAGGTGCGATAGGAGTGGTAAGTTTTTCAGCTCAGAAGGCGCTGTTATCATCATGTTTTAAGTCTCCCTGAGCAAAATAAAATCCAAATCTCAAGTGGAAATCAGATCAGTCAAAATGAAAGTCTTATTTGTGAGTGATCGAGTGTTCAAAAAGGCAGCACGTACCGGCTTACAGTCTGCTTTGGGGCTCGACTTAATGGGCAAAGATTTTCTTGGACTCAGCCAAGTGCCCTGATCCTCACTTGTCGGCGACACAAAAGCGAACGCCAGACATCTGGGATAGCTGTTCTGAGCCACCGATAACTGTACTCTTGAAAGCGACGCAGGTCAAAATTCACATATTCTGTAGATACAACATTTAAAGCAAAGTCAGGATTATTCACACAGGAGGCCAGGTAGGAGGAAGCCTCCTCTCTTTTCACATCTCCTGAGCCTCTTGTTGCGACGCAGTGGATAGGCAGGTACAGATGCTGTTAAAGGTGGTAGTGTCTTTGAATGTCCACTGAGTACAATCAGGCAAGCAAATCATCATCAGCTATGGAAACTTCACACGTGCAGTTCTGTGCCTTTCCACTCTTTAAACAATTTAGTTTAATTAAATGTCAAAGTTACTGTAATTAAATATACACTATACTGCACTCATCTGCCTTCACGTGCAGATGCACTTGAGTAACATCCAATTTTTAATCCATATGGATTAATATGATGTTGACTCCTGAAAAACAACCTAAAACCAGTTCCAACATGAATGCGCACCAGTGCACAAAGCAAGGTCACGACCTCAACCCGATAGAACACCTTTGGGATAAAATGAAGAGGAGACTGCGGGCCAGGCCTTCTTGTCCAAGTCTCTGACCTCACAGATGTACTTCTGGAAGAATGGTCAAAAATGTCCATAAACAGACTTCTAAACCTTGTTGACAGCCTTACCAGAAGAGTTAAAGCTGTTATAGCTGCAAAGGGTGGGGCAACATTGTATTAAACCCTATGGATTAACAATTGGATGTTACTCAAGTTCATATGTATGTAAAGGCTGGTGAGCAAATTCTTTTGACAAGTGTAACAATATTCTATTTGTGGGTAAAGAAATAAAATAAAATTATAGATCTCTGATCTGAGGAAATATTTGCACTTTTTGACATGTACAACTGTTGCAGAATATTAACCATAGAAGAAGAGCGTGTGTGTGTGTGTGTGGGGGGGGGGGGGGAAATAAGAAATTTTCTTTACTTTATTTTCCACAGGTGCCTCACAGTCTCAAAGCCAAAGCAGATATGTTGAGGCCATGGCACATGCACGAGTGGATATTAGGAAACTCCAGCAATTCCTTATGGGGCAGCAGGTCAACCCAACCAAGTCCATGTGCAGTGAGTACCCCATACAAGATAATACATACTAACAGAAATTACAGCTCGAGCAAACAGAGAAAATGGTTTAGGAGTGTGACCTAGTAACAGTCCACACAAACCCAGGGACAGTGGATCAGTGCAAGGGGTCAATGTACTTTAATCATGATGAGGGGGGGAGGGGAAGGTATCATGTACTGTATATTTAGTATAGTGCATAGTTTCCTAGTGCAGTGTCACAGTGTGCTCTCTTATTTTGACATTTCAGTGTCTGATTTATTTTAATACTATTCTATTACAAAATTACATTTTTGTACTGTACCATTCAGAATCTTTATATTATAAAGAGAGTGTGAGATTACAATCAATCATGTGACCTACAACTGGAGCTATAAAGGTTGTACATTATATTATGGGTCAATCAAATGCAATGTATAATCAGCCAATCAGACTTTACAGTGATTTGTAGAACAAGAATTTAGTGAGAATTTGTTAGAGAATTTGTTAGAGAACAAATTCTGTAAATATAAATAGAATATAATAAATAAATAGTTGGAGGATATAGAGTCTTGTTTCAAAATGTTACATTATATGTTTGTGCAATCCTTTACATAATAAAAGGTCAACTGATTTCTGGGTATTCTCATTTTCTCTTTTCTACAGATATTGTTGATAAGAGGATAATTCATTTGATTCTACTTCAGGAAGACGTGTCTCTTCAATACTTCATTCCAGCTGTGGCATAGATTTTAATATTTATAATTACTGAAAAAATACACTAATGCAATACTATGATAAAGTGCAGTATCTAATGAACAAGTATTTTGCAACTGGTGCAGAGAAGCAGGCATTGAATTGAAGGTTATATATATATATATATATATATATATATATATATATATATATATGGTTTTTTTTTTTTTTTTTTTTTTTTAATCAGCTTACGTACAAAATGCATTCTGGCATTCTTCCTGTAAATTGCTTCATTTTTTCCATACTAAACAGTTTAAAATGAATGCTGTGTAATGTTTTGTAAAGTTGAGATGCAAGAGTGTCTTTTGCAATAAAGTTAACCAATTGTTAACAGTTAACATTCTTCACTTATCATTGAACATTTACTCAAAACTGTGAGCTTATCAAAACTGTGAGCTAAGGTGAGGGTTACAGAAACCTATATACATTTTATAAGACTAGCAGATCATACTGGGCATAGGAAAGCTAACTATTTAAGTAGGTTACAGATAAGGTCAAAGAATCTAGAACATGTAAACTTAATTTATTAGACTATAGTTAGAATTTTATTAGACCTATAGGACCTAGAGTAATTGTTAATGTGTTTCAAACATGTTTTCACCCCATATTCATGGATTAAAAGTGTTTCCATTGAAAAGATAAGCAACCTCAAGCTGAGCGGCCTGCAACCTCCAGCACATCTCCAGTCCACACAGATACACAAACATGTACACAGATAACCAAAAAGACAGCCATCTGGTTTCGAATATGGGTCAGAGTTACTACCTCTGGATATATTCTTCATAATTTATACAAGAAAAGTGTGAGATTGCACTAACCATTATAGTAGACTATTTAATAGATATTACAGTCGTGGCCAAAAGTTTTGAGAATGACATGAATATTAGTTTTCACAAAGTTTGCTGCTAAACTGCTTTTAGAGCTTTGTTTCAGTTGTTTCTGTGATGTACTGAAATATAATTACAAGCACTTCATACGTTTCAAAGGCTTTTATCAACAATTACATGACATTTATGCAAAGAGTCAGTATTTGCAGTGTTGGCCCTTCTTTTTCAGGACCTCTGCAATTCGACTGGGCTGCTCTCAATCAACTTCTGGGCCAAATCCTGACTGATAGCAACCCATTCTTTCATAATCACTTCTTGGAGGATGTCAGAATTAGTGGGTTTTTGTTTGTCCACCCGCCTCTTGAGGATTGACCACAAGTTCTCAATGGGCTTAAGATCTGGGGAGTTTTGGTCCCCAAGCCACTGAGTTATCACTTTTGCCTTATGGCACGGTGCTCCATCGTGCTGGAAAATGCATTGTTCTTCACCAAACTGTTGTTGGATTGTTGGAAGAAGTTGCTGTTGGAGGGTGTTTTGGTACCATTCTTTATTCATGGCTGTGTTTTGGGGCAAAATTGTGAGTGAGCCCACTCCCTTGGATGAGAAGCAACCCCACACATGAATGGTCTCAGGATGCTTTACTGTTGGCATGACACCGGACTGATGATAGCGCTCACCTTTTCTTCTCCGGACAAGCCTTTTTCCAGATGCCCCAAACAATCGGAAAGAGGCTTCATCCGAGAATATGACTTTGCCCCAGTCCTCAGCAGTCCATTCGCCATACTTTTTGCAGAAGATCAATCTGGCCCTGATGTTTTTTTTGGAGAAAAGTGGCTTATTTGCTGCCCTTCTTGACACCAGGCCATCTTCCAAAAGTCTTCGCCTCACTGTGCGTGCAGATGCGCTCACACCTGCCTGCTGCCATTCCTAAGCAAGCTCTGCACTGGTGGCACTCCGATCCCGTAGCTGAATCCTCTTTAGGAGACGATCCTGGCGCTTGCTGGACTTTCTTGGACGTCCTGAAACCTTCTTAACAAGAATTTAACCTCTTTCCTTGAAGTTCTTGATGATCCTATAAATTGTTGATTTAGGTGCAATCTTAGTAGCCACAATATCCTTGCCTGTGAAGCCATTTTTATGCAACGCAATGATGGCTGCACGCATTTCTTTGCAGGTCACCATGGTTAACAATGAAAGAACAATGATTTCAAGCATCACCCTCCTTTTAACATGTCAAGTCTGCCATTCTAACTCAATCAGCCTGACATAATGCTCTCCAACCTTGTGCTCTTCAACATTCTCACCTGAGTTAACAAGACGATTACTGAAATGATCTCAGCAGGTCCTTTAATGACAGCAATGGAATGCAGTGGAAAGTTTTTTTAAAGTTAATTTTCATGGCAAAGAAGGACTATGCAATTCATCTGATCACTCTTCATAACATTCTGGAGTATATGCAAATTGCTATTATAAAAACTTAACCAGCAACTTTTCCAATTTCCAATATTTATGTAATTCTCAAAATTTTTGGCCACGACTGTAGATTATCCAAAAGTAATTGGACACCCGACTGATAAACAGTTTGGTGTCCAGTTGTTACTGTGGGTTGTTTGTTATTTCATATCAAATCATGGAAATAAAAGGTCTGGTGTTAAAGTGTTTTGTTTGTTCTGGCTCCTAATGTAGGTGGTGGAACGAACTTCCTCTACATGTCCATACAGCTGAGTCTTTGGCAATCTTTAAACGACGAATCAAGATGTATCTGCTTCTTTGTACTTGGACTAATTCCACCCTCCACCCACGTAAAATATATAATTCCGCTTCCCAAATGTGTTTGGTGGGACTTAATTAATAATCTACTAGTAACCCAATCCAATGACGGAAACTTCAAAGCACCTTTTGTAAGTCACTCTGGATAAGACAATGCCTAAATGTAAATGGAAATTGGTTGAAAGTTGGCTATTCATGAGAATTCTTAATATACAGTCCAAAGAGATGTTTATGCAAGTAAAGGGAAATGGCCAAGTTTGGAGCTTTAAACAAAGTAATGGAATGGTGAACTTTGCAACTCTAAAAAGCCTGGAAACCCACAGAATTAAAGTGGATGATTACAGAAAACTTTCCGTGGTGAAGGAAAACCAAACATCTTGCCAATAAAGACCACTGGAGGTAGTAGGCGTATCATTGTCAATGTCTACAATCAAGACACAACTTCATGAATGTATATACAGAGGTCTTACCCCAAGATGCAAAACACTGGTAGTATTCAAGAACAGATAGACCAGATTAGACTTTGCTTTTAAAACCTAAAAAATTGTACCAGAATTATTGGAAGAGAAGAATATCGAGAACGGAGGTTAGGACTCATTTCAACCTTTATGTTTCCAGTTTATTTGTCAGACTTCTACATTGAGCTGTTGGTTCCAATCATAGCACATCATCATCAAACATGAAGACACCAGTGTTATGACATGGGCGTGTGTTTGTTGGTGACTGCTGAAAGAGGTAGCAGAATGATTAAAGTGTACAGGTCTGGTACTTTTTGCTTGGATTCAGTCAAGTGCTATCTGTAGTATGCTAGTGCTAAGAAGTTCACAAAATGACACTGATATAGAATTTATAAATTACTTTGAGATACAACTTATTTAGTAGAACCTTACATGCAGAGTGCACATACCTGTTGGTACTGGGCATCCAGGACCTTGGTAGGCCATGGTGACATCCTATGCCACCCTGTAGGCAAGTCTTTGTTTAGACAGGCCTTTGAATTGTGACAAACATATGGCCAAACATGTAGTTTAATATAGTATTCGGCGATATCATGGATGTTGCAGGTTTGTAATTAGTGTGGCATTAGGCAACAAAAGCAAATGAAAAAGTATCTGCTGCTCGTCCTGGACATGGAGTAGTGTGATTCTTTTCCACAGTGAGGTTCAATTGCTGCTTGTTGTAGTTCCAATTCTGACCGCTAGGTGTATTACTACGTCTATGAAGTTAAACTGGGCGTGTGAGCATGCTGAACCATGATTGTGAAACATCGAGAACACTAAGCAAATTCAACGGAGCACGGGCTTATAACTGGCAAACAGCAAGATTAAAAATCTTTAGTATCTCAAAAGAGGTCAGAAGTATTGTTTCAGGTATGGTTTAAAAGGCTTTAAATGTATCATTAAACATCCTGTTACGGTATTAAACATTGAAAAATCATTTCATTGTTTGTTTTGTTTCTTTTTTTGTTTATTGCACTACGCGAAGAGGGAAGAAAAAACAGTCTTGACTTGACTTAATATTCTTTTCACCTCCTGCATAGACAGTCGAGACAAGGCACAGCTCAACACATACACACACACACACCAAGTCAAGTAGGCTTTTATTGTCATTTCAACCATATACAGTTGAGTACACAGGACCAAGGTGCTACATACATGCAACGACATAAATTAACAACACAACATAAATTTAACAACGCAGATTTTTTTTTACATTTTTAAGTTAACCTAAAAAAAACTATCAATTTCTGTACAAAAAAGAGACAACAGACAACAAAGTGCACGTGCAAATGTGCAAACGAAGAGCTACATGACAACACAACAACGTAACACGTTACAGTTAAGAAATACCTTTTAAGTGATAAGGTATGGGTTGAGGTAGTGGAGGGAACAGCAAGTAAACAATTTACATTGTGTTCAAAAATATTGTGTGCAAATCGCAAAGTGAAATAAAATATTGTGCAAATATTGCAAAGAGCAGTTTGGTATGAACAAATTAAGGTGGTTGTAAATCAGTGTGATTGTGCATGTGTGTGTTTATCAGTTCAGTCCGGATGTTATTTAGTTCGTCTGTTTTAGTAATTTGTGTGTGTGCGCGCGTGTGTGTTTATCAGTCCAGTCTCTTTGTGTTGAGGAGACGGGTGGCTTGTGGGTAAAAACTGTTACATAGTCTGGATGTGAGTGCCCGAATGCTTCGGTACTTTTTTCCAGATGGCAGGAAAGTGAAGAGTGTGTGTGATGGGTGTGTCCGGTCAGCCACAATGCTGGTGGCTTTGCCGATGAGGCGTGTGGTGTAGATGTCTTCGATAGAAGGGAGAGAGACCCCGATGATCGTCCCAGCTGTCCTCACTATCCGCTGTAGGGGCTTGCGGTACGATATGGTAAAATTCCCAAACTAGACAGTGATGCAGCTGCTCAGGATGCTCTCGGTGGTTCCTCTATAGAAGGTGGTGAGGATTGGTGGTGGAAGCTGTGCCTTTCTCAGCCTTCTCAGGAAGAAAAGACGTTATGTGACGTTAATCACACCGAAACAAAATCACAAATTCATTACAGCATGCCTTCTCTTAAAAGTACAATATATGTCTTTTTTAGTTATCGGTATTAAATACACACAGTCTTTTTTTACCGGTTGCCAGGTATGCTTGGTTACGTAACAAAACTCTTCGTTTTCTGCACACTTCTTTAAAATGAGTTGCTAATATAGGATTACCAACTAAGGGTGGTGGATTATTTATTTATTTATTTTTACGAAAGGAAACTGATGTGCTTATTTTTTAACACATCATTTTCCATTCGGGATAAAATTTAAATAAAAAAAAATCGGTCACCGTGAGTTGGCAACCCCATATTAGCTATGACAAGCCTGTGTGGAATAAGTGACGGAGGATGCGGCCAATTATATTAGATTCTCACTACAGTGACCCGCCCACTTCCGGTCTGTAGAGACCCCTTTTACTCGATGAAGTATCCAGTACTGAGAATAAATTCGCTGTTGCGGGCTCGAGGTGAGTTAGTGCGTTAGTTTTGTGATGCTTTTCTGCTGCGAAGCGACAAAATCCTGCGAGGCAAAGACTGTAGGTTGGTAAGGAGTCCATCGCTGTAGGAGGGTTTGTGTGTAGACAAGCTGAAGGGTGCTGTAAACTGATAAAGTGAGCTCCGTCAGCTTCGAATGGGATGAACCCAGAAGGGTTTGGTAGCTGACAGTCGCCATACAGCGCTGCAGTTAGCCGGCTAGCACCGGAGAACATTCCCTCTGCACGAGCTCTGAGAATAAGTTATGTTTTTAAGGTTTATAAATGCAGGCATTAATGTAAGTGGAAGAGATTATTGTATCTGTGATGCTTCTTGACCAAATACCAGGTTCATTTTATATTTATAAATGTGTGTGTGTGTGTGTGTGTGTGTGTGTTTACGCCCAGGCTCTGGCTCAAGTATGCAGCAGGACCTGGCTGGCTGTCTCTGTCATGTTAACTAGCTGTAGCACTCTTGCCTGTAGGTTATTGCTTGAGGCGTTCTTTTAATTAAAATTCTAGTTTTGTAATTTTCCTAGTGTTATTGTTTTTGTCTCAGCTATAAAACACACCTTCTTTATTAAGAGCACCTCCATTCATGTAAAATGGTATCTAAACATTCAGCTGCCCACAATACTAAATGTGCATATGCTTAACTTTGTATGATCACGTTATATTTCCAGTATGCATTTTCCATGCTACTGTGTCATTGTTTTGCTGGACAAATTCTCATTGATTCCTGTACGTCTTTTGTTTTATTTTGTTAGTTTTTGGACACACTGTGTTTTAAAATCTGTGTGTCCTGCATGCAAGAGCAGCCCATGCTGCAGGCCGGCCATCAATCAAACAAATGTCAGTGTGTCTTATGTAATGCTGCCTGTGTGGAGCAGTTATTGCAGACAAGGCTATCCAAGGTCAAGATCTTCAGGGGCTGGGGGGAGTGATACTAAAAATATCTGAATAGTTGGTGCCTTAACAAGCCTAAAGTGAACTTGCTGACCTTCAGAATTTATACTAAGCTTTCAAAGTTTTCAAAAGCTTATACACTCCAAGTGGCTTCTTTGAATATTACAAACTATACCGCAGTGTTGTTAAATCCCTGAAACCCCTGATTGGTCAGAATTGTCCATAACTGTCATTCAATTGAGAGATATAAATCTTATGGTTCTGTTCATTATTCTCTCTGAAAACACATCATATGTGATGAGTAAAATAAAAACATTAAGAACTAAACACTCTTACAAAGATACAAAGACGGAACTGGTTGTCAGAGCATGTAGCCCTTAAAACCAAAGCCGCTTTTTTGTTTTTGTTGTTGCATTTCTCTACTGTGTTTTAATAAAATAAATATGGGGTAAGGATTTTGTAATATTCAATGACAAACTCTATTGTTCAGCAATATGATGAACTGAAATTGATTTCATTTTAAACAACTCTACAATCATAACTGCTGTCGATAATTTTGGGTGGCCCGTCCAAGTATGCTCTGTGTGGGGAAACGTTGTATTATGTACAATGAAAATGCCTAAGAAGCATAGAAGCTTTCTATAAAAAGATTTTTAGTTAACATTTGTGGCCCGAGTCTCTGGTGTCAGCGCTTTGTCACTGATAAGTTTTCCACAACAGAAGGTCAGAGGACTTTGCACTTTCTGGGTTTCTTGATCATTTTCCCCCTAAAGCTGATAAAGTGAGCATTTCTAAAAGAGAATGTTTCTAAAGTGTTGAAACTGATGAATGACCGTTGTACTATGTCTGACAGGGAAGAAGATTAAACCTCTGGATGACACTGGGAACGTTAAGTGAAAATCAGGATTTGTAGGGTTTTTTATTGCAGCATTATTTTTGCTCTGTTGATTGCTCCAGGCTGCTAAAATGACTGTATTGCAGGATGTTTTAAAAAAAAAAAATTTTTAACTCTTGTATGCCTTTCTCTCTTCAGGTCCATTGACAAACGTCTGTACGGCTGCATTCTCATGGCGGCACCCTCCCAGCTGTTTCGGGTAATCCATATCAGGGGGTTTGGTCGTACTCAGGTGCCATCCGTTTTTTGTTCACGAGTCAATCATCCCCGCAAGAGTCTCTACCGACCAAATGCAACTTCAGATCCAAGTCAACCCCTATTGCGGAGTTACAGGTCATCAGCTGTGCGACTCACATACTACCTCACACCACCACAAGTGAACAGCATCTTGAAGGCTAATGAGTACAGCTTCAAAGTGCCTGAGTTTGATGGCAAAAACCTCAGCTCAGTCATGGGATTTGATAGTAATCAACTCCCAGCCAATGCACCCATTGAGGACCGGCGCAGTGCAGCAACATGCTTGCAGACACGTGGTATGCTCTTCGGTGTCTTCGATGGGCATGCGGGCTGTGCCTGTGCACAGGCGTTGAGTGAGAGGCTCTTCTACTACATTGCTGTGGCCATGCTTCCGCAGGAGACTCTTGCCGAGCTGGAGAATGCTCTGGAGAGCAGGAGGCCCCTTCAGCCTATCTTGCAGTGGCATAAGCACCCAAATGACTACTTCAGCCGGGAGGCGTCAAACCTTTATTTCAACAGCTTGCGCACATACTGGCAAGAGCTGCTGGACCTAAGCATTCCTGGTGAACACCCTGAGGTCTCTGAGGTTTTGGCAAGCGCCTTCAAACGCCTGGACAATGACATCTCTTTGGAGGCACAGGTGGGGGATGCCAATGCCTTTCTGCACTATTGGGTGTTACGTGTAGCCTTCTCAGGTGCTACAGCATGTGTGGCTCACGTAGATGGTGTTGATTTACACGTGGCAAACGCGGGTGATGGCCGTGCTGTTCTGGGAGTGCAGGAGCCTGATGGTTCGTTCTCTGCAATGACCCTTTCCAATGACCACAGCGCACAGAATGAGGCAGAGGTTCGACGCGTCCGTGCTGAGCACCCACAGACCGAGGCCAAGACGGTGGTGAGACAGGACAGGCTGCTAGGTCTCCTCATGCCGTTTCGTGCATTTGGTGACGTCAAGTTCAAGTGGAGCGTGGAACTGCAGCGGCGCGTGCTCGAGTCCGGCCCAGACCAGCTTCACGAGAATGAGCATGCCAAGTTTGTGCCACCCAACTACCACACACCACCCTATTTAACAGCTGAGCCTGAAGTAACATATCATCGGCTTCGGCCACAAGACCGTTTCCTAGTACTCGGTTCGGATGGACTATGGGAGACGCTGCACCGGCAAGAGGTTGTGCGTATTGTGGGTGAGCACTTGACTGGAGTGCGCCAGCAGCAACCCATCAGCGTGGGTGGCTACAAGGTCACACTGGGCCAAATGCAGGGGCTTCTGCAGGAAAGGAAAGCGCGCGTCTCCTCTACGTTTCAAGACCAGAACGCAGCAACGCACCTGATCCGCCATGCTGTAGGGAGTAATGAATTCGGCATGGTGGATCACGAGAGGCTATCGAAGATGCTCAGCTTGCCGGAGGAGCTAGCGCGCATGTACAGAGATGATATCACTATCATTATAGTGCAGTTTAACCCACACGTCATAGGAGCTCAGCAGAACTGAATGTACTCTCTATTCCTTACTTCTGTTACGCTTCTTTTGTAAACAAATATGCATATTTAATGAGCCATATGGTCGGGGTGGGGGTTAACACATCATGCTGTAGTATCATATTTATGTATCCTAATCACATTTCCGTTTGCAGTTGTCTGAGATCAGTAGTACAGTAAGAGAAAATATGAAGTGAAAAGAAATCTTTTAAATGAAGTTGACATTTTTTTTTATTCATGCTGCTTCCCGATAACATTAAAGCCAAAAACAAAGGAGAATATTGACATTTCCATATTGCCTTATACTGCAAATGGAGCTCTGAAATAATTGTTAAAGATGCAGGTAATTATTATAGTTATAAGTTTCTTAAAGCACTGATGCAAAACTCAGTACTTTAAATAATACCAAATTATCAGCTAAAGTCAGGGGTAGCTCAGTGGTTAAAGCATTCATTGGACTACGGTTTGGAAGGTCCCATGTTCAAATCACATGACTACCAAGTTGTCCCTGTTGGGCCCTTGAGCAAGGCCCTTAACCCTCAACTGCTCAGATGTAGAAAGAGATAAAAATGTAAGTCACTCTGGATAAGGGCGTCTGCCAAATGCCTAGATGTAAAGGTATCATGTAAGGGAAAGATTGTTCATTCACTTTTCAAACCCATACAAAGCTTTGTATTAGACATTATATGGGCATAAAATAAAATAAAAACCCAGTGCATCTTTGCATTGAGTGCGGTAATGGTTAATACGGATTACGCAGTATAACTCGATTATTACTAGTAAAACCATGATTGTCTTCATGATCTGAATCAAAAGGTGTCTTTAAGAAACATGGTGCAGTTCTGTTGTGTTAAAAGTATTTTGGCATCTGTTTTTAGTAGCGTAATAATAATAATAATAATAATAAGCAGAAGAAAAATAGTCTCTATTGTTTTACCAAATGAATGACCAAAATACAGTATTTTATTGATATCAATGTTTGTTAATAGCAGAATCAAAGTATACATGCATGGTCCTTGTTGTAATACTGAGAGAATTCTTGCATTCATTGAGGGATTTTGATTACAGATAGTTACTGATATTCACTAGGAAGCAACATTATTTTTGTGTATGAATGCATAACCCTAGATTCTTGTCCACCTTTATGGACGAATATGTAACAAAATGCATTGTTTTGTAGACTGGACTTGTTTTGTTCATCGTCTGCACTGTCTTCAACTGAGAATGTTTGTCATGTGAGAGGGTAAATGCACAGCAGGCCAACTGTAATTCCTCTTCTGCTTGTGATGTGCATTGTGACTGCAGCCAACAAATGCCCTACAGTCCAGTAAGTGTTACAGTTTTGCTTGTTTGTTGTAGGTCAAAATAAATATAGTTTTATTTCCAACTGGTAGCTTCACGGTGCTGCAGTAAATGAAAATAGAAATTTTAACAGCTTTTGACAGACACACCAAAATGTAAACGACATTTAAATTATTAACTGGCTTGTGTAATAACTTTTTTTTATTTTACTTTTGCCATTTTAAGAACTGTATTAGCTTATAGCTAGGTTGATGGGAATACTTTGGGGAAAATGTATGTTTAGTTATTAAAATGACGAGCACAATCGTTACCTTGCTGGTAGCAATAAATTTAATGGAGCAGGAAACAAGCCTAAAGAGAGACTTTTTAATTTGATTTGGTTACCGTTAAAATGGCTTTTCTCGCACCAGATGATCAGTTGTATGGCTTAATGCATTTGCAGCATTAAATATCCCCATCTCATAACCGGTCTATTTATATGTATAACTTATACATACTTGTGTATGAATATGGAAACTCTGGCCTTTTGTATATAAATATTTTAACATTAAATACAGCAAATGTCTCTTTAGAATGTGTTGTGATTTGTGTGTGTGTGTGTGTTTTTTTTTTTTGGTATAAAACAGATTTTAGTAAATAAATATTAATAAATATTAAATTATTAATAAAATATTTATTTAAAAAAATTTTTAGTACATTTTACTAAATCGATTCTGGCTAGAAAAATAACAGTGGGGTTAGTAAGTAGCAGGATTAACTAAGTAAAGTATGGGCTGAATATAAACTCGTATGCATTTCCTGTTATATTTAACTTCCATCCTTACAGCACACCATGTGATCAATGCAGATCAATCCCTGCTATCCGTAACCCGTTACCATCTTGGGTAGTTTCTCTTTGCCACTGTTGCCCCCCTGATTATGATTTATACACATTTGTTCAACTAATTTACATATTTTTTTATTCTGTAAAGCTACTCTGTGACAACAATTGTCGTTAAAAGCACTTTATGAGTAAAACTGAACATTGTAGTAAAATAATGATGAAACTGGTCTTGGTGTCTAATCATGGCAGTTTGCTCCTATCTGTCAAAATGTAACTAGGTCATAGTATTCAGCCTACCACATAAAAATTTTCTGTATACTTCGGAGGATTTAAATGTAAATAATCATGCAAGTACCAGGATAATTAAACATAATAAAATATTTAAATATCATTTATTTACAAATTACCAGAAGTCCATTATCTTTTTTTTTTCTTTTTTTTTTTTTTCGAAAACTGGCTCACCAAGAAGTAGAAAACTGATGATTTTTAATACCAGGGTACTTGTTCATTCATTGATTTATTAATTCATTCAAGATTTCACAATTTATTCTATGGAATGTAATTTTCTTCTTATTACAGTATGAGGCTACATGTCAGGTAAAGGACCAAGTGAGATCATCATTATCTAAGTATAAGTATTTGTTTGTTCAGTCATTCAGTCGTGTCCGACTCTTCGTGACCTCATGGACCATAGCATGTCAGGCCTTCCTAGATACTGTACATGGGGTTTCCTTGGCAAGGATACTTGAGTGGGTTTCCATTTTCTTCTCCAGAGGACCATCTGCAGGCAATTTGGAAACACCAATTAGCCTAATCCGCATGTCTGGACAAACCTGGATGAAAACCACCAAGCACAGAGGGAACATGCAAACTCCACTACAACACCATGCCACCAGTTTTTTCATTTGTGAAGTTCTAGAAATCAGGCAGAGGAGCAGCAACATGGTACTAGTTTTCTATTTTCATTTGTTTTTTCTTTCATCACTGAGTGATTCCATATTCAATATTATTCATGCCATTAAACCTGGGTCGTTATTTTAAGTATGGTGATTCTGTATTTTTCTTTTGTTCTGGTAAGCAAAAAAGCATCTCATCAAATCTTGACGTTGTGGTCCAACAGCCCATCAAACAATTACAATAATTACAAATACAACAATTATTTGTGATATTAAATAATTATACAGTTTTCATCTTCTTTCTCAAACGAGATGTTTATTAAGACAAAACCACATCTTCTACATATAAGTAATGCAGACTGTTGTGCGTGTACAGTATATATAGGCTTTTAACATTTTTCTTCATACTGACTGGAACTAAAATTTGGGTCAGAAAGGGTAAGGATAATACATTGTTTTTTACATTTTGACTGATTGTGGTCATGACAATAAATATATTATTCTACATAGCGTTACAATATCTAGTGTTGTATCTTCATAATACTACAAGCAGTTCCATTCTAACAGAGCACAGATTAATGCAGGACAAACTGTCACTGACCATACACACACTCACACTCACTCTCACACACACACACACACACACACACACACACACACACACACACACACACACACACACACACACACACACACACACACACACACACAACCTCAAATAAATCAACAAACAACACTTTCAGGGCATTTAGTTGAGGCATTACAGATGGAGAAATTATAATAATTTAGTGATATCTCAAACCCTTGGCTAAAATAAGGTAATTTGTAGTAATATTTAAAAAGTGTATTTTAAATGCTATCCAAACATTTATCATTAATCAAGGTGTAATTCAGTTGAGATCTTTGGGAGAGTCTAATATACTGCATGCCACAGTCACCTGGATTCTACATGACACTCTTTAAAACAGAAATGGACATTTCCAGCCTTAGCGCTACATAGCTCAACATTTTGTTTAATTTAAATTACCTGCCAAATGGAATACAAAAAACACAAGGAGTTCAAAAAGACGTTATTAACCATGCATGTGACATGAATAATCCAGTATGCATACAGTATTTCTTTCACTGAGCACAGCATCTAGAGCATCGGGTTGATTTCCCCATCAGTCGTCGCCGTCTCCTTCGTCTTATCTTTCTTCTTTATGCGGCATATAACAATAACCAGGAACAAAACTGCAAGGCAACAGAAATATTAATCAATTTCTGACATGTAGAGAGCTAAAGGAAAAATCCACCATACAGTATGAATCTTTAGAATTAAGATGTGATCTTCAAAAGCATCCAGCATTCAATTTCAACAAATTTCACATTCCTGATTTAACAGACTTCCTTAACAGGATAGGGTCACTCTGTCTGCTTAGAGAGTTTGGCCCAAGATTGTACTCCTGGCCATGGGTTTGAACTCATGATTTCCTAATATTAAGGCAAACGAGCTTACGTTGCATCCCTTTAAATACTCTATATGCAATTCTCATTAATATGCTATTGAATTTCACTGGAAAAGGGTGAGTGAGATTTTGTTTTCAAGAAACATCAGTCAAATCTCTGGTCTAATATACATTTGTCTACTATTATTATAATATAATTGTGCTAGAAGTATCCCTCTGTGACAAAATGTCACAGAAATAATGAAAATATAGAACTAACCAACAAGTGAACACATCTTAAATGTTAATATTAAAATAAATTATTATTATTATTATTATTATTATTGATAAATGTTTTATCTAAAATGTTAATATTCTGTGTGTGTTTCTATAGATAAGTTTAACATATTACTCTAAGTATATAGCACATTTGAATAAACATTGACTAATGTAAAAATGCTAAATAAAAGCTTTTTAGCACAGAGACAGGTCCTTTAAAATTTTCCGATCTTGTTTTTAATGAAGTTTAGAAATTTTGGCCCCGAAATTGGGGATAATTTAATTTTCATCTCAAAAACACAAGCGTACTTGTAAATTGTGGTATATTCAAAAGGTTATTATAATATAATAGCATTATACTGTATTATCAATATCAATCAAAATGTGCTATGGTTTGCAAAAAAAAACCTGGATGACTATACCTGAAAAATTACAGAAAGTCTGTTTTTGACTAAACACAGCTTGTGTGTCAATAATATACTTTGAAATCTCTAATTTATTAAAATACTTTTTACCAAAACAACATGGAACTATTTTTGTTTTAGTTTTTAAATGCTAGAAATTTGTTACTTAGAGACATGAAAAGCTGAAACAAAATTTCCAAAAAACTTAAAGGAAATATTCATATTGATACTGAATGTACAGTATATATTTTGTCTCTTACGGATAAATCCCAGGACGCCTCCAAGAATGGCCATTGTAGTGGACATTCCAAACTTCCAGGCATGAGTTCCTGGCTCCATGTAACAGTAGCCCAGGTCAGTACAGTTACATACTCGAACTGTATGAAAAAAGAAATAAGAACAGGGAATAAACACAGCTCTCTTACAGTTTATACCATGCTGATAGTTGATAAATGTCAGAAAATAAGTCCTTACCCTCGACCCTCTGTGTAATGCCAATGTTTCCATTATCCTTGATGGTGACAGGGATTTTGAAGGTCTGGTCACTGGTGGGCTTCCTCTTCAGCACAAGCTTAGCTGAGGTACCTATATAACACAAAGCAATAGTTTTCCTCTTTTAGTAGATCCAGATTGAAGAAAATGATATATTCTAGGTTAATAGCTGCAATTTTTCTTTTTCAATAGTTTTCACCATCAACTATGCATTCTGTCTACCGTTTATTGCTGTGATCTCCCAGTTAGGAGAGTTGCGCTCCATTTGCAGACTGAAGGTAAAAGGTTCTCCAAATGGCTCAGCATCTCCATCTGTGGCAGTCAATATCAAGGGCTGTGGCTTCTTTGCACACATGAATCCCTGATTCTTCTGTAGCTTAGGATAGTTATCATTTACATCCATCAGCTGGATGGAGACTTCCCTCTCAGTTTGCTGCATCTGACCCTCTAATTCGCCACAAACACAAGAGCATGCATATTCATCATTTATACATACAACCTACATTTTATTTTATTATATTTGAAGAAGATTTCACATTTGTCCATTTTAAGTCAGTAAAACTCAATATGAGACAAGTTAATAGGGTGATTTGGCTTATGGATCATCTAAAAAGTATTTAGTAGTTTTTTATTTAATGTTTTTTTAAATAGATTGGACATTAGTAATCTGAAACCTTTGCAATTACTTCACTATGACCTTTAGAAGTACATATATACAGTAGGAGATAACATTGTGTGGCTTCATTCCTACCTGATTCACACGCAATGATTCGGACAGTGAGCTGATCCACCACTTCTCTGTCCAACTCTGCTTTAGTCTTCAACTCGCCTGATTCAGGATTCAGGTCCAGCCAGCCATGCTCATCTCCCTCCAGCTTAAACCTAACACACAAGGACAACAAAAATGTAAAGTTCATAACTCTAATGCATCTCATCTAAACAGTAAGTACAGTAAACTTGCTCATGCCAGGCTTTCCATGTTTGCTCTTAGGCATCTCTTGCATTTAAAACGCACTAACTTTATGGTGTTTGGTTGTCTTTGCTTAATCTATTTCATTGTTGTTTCTCCTCCAAAGAAATTTTGAAAAATCATTGACAATGTCAGTGAGAGAAAACTATACAGTACATACTTCACTAAAATCTATTCCAATGGTCATAGCGCTTATATAGTGGGATGGGAATCGCCAGGGATCACCCAATGTGATATCCTCATGATTCCTTGATGCTAAATCGTTCTATATTGTTATTCTATAAGTATCACATAATACGGATAGTTTAGATTACAACCCCTATTGGGTTATAGAGTAACTGCAACATTTTTAACCCCCCCCCACCCCCCACCCCCCTTGATCTACTGCACTTCATGTTACAATTGTAACAATAAAAGTGACATTTGTGCACTAACAACAAATTGCTATGCAGTTAGTTCATCAGAATGGAATTATTACATGATTTTATGTCCCTCTGGGTCTTCAGCTTGGGCTGCCAAGATGGTAGTTCCTACAGTGATATTTTCTGGAATGTTGATATTGACAGTATCGACAGTGAACACTGGAGGCTCATCCACATCGACAAGCTCAATGACAACAACCGTGGTCGAACGATTGTCATACACCACCCCCTCGATCAGCGGCTCAGGATTACGGGCATCAATGCGAAGATTATAGGTAGGTTGAACCTCATAATCCAATGGCTACAACATGGAAAGAGGTGTGAATTGTGATTGTGATGAAGAGCAGGCAAAGGTACAAATAGATCATAAAAACAAAGGACATACAATTACAGCAAAGCCTACCAAGGACAACCTAGTTATCCATAACCTGAAGTTTAGGTGGGCTATGTTTCTAGTCCTCCTACCTTTGCTATGTAGAGTCTGCCCTCTCCAGTGGTATCATTAACTTCTATGGCGAATACACTTTCAGGATCACCTGCAGTGATGTGGTATTCCACCTTAGAGCTGCCTGTACCTGGATCATCAGCATCTGTAGCCTTGATGGTTAGCAGTGTGTCCCCTACTTCAGCTAATTCTGGAATACTAAATCTTCCATACTGCACCAGGGTGAACAAGCACAGACAATAAGAGCAGATACTAAAAAATACTATTAAAAAAAAAATATATATATATATATATATATATATATATATATATATATATATATATATATATATATAATTTTTTTCAAAATCAAAGAAGTAAAAGTGCTTACATCATTCTTCTCAAAGATGGGGACCTCGTTATTGAGGTCGATGATTTTGATGATGACATCACACTGTGTGCTGTAAACTAGATATAAACAAGTGTTGCTAAAAAAATAATAATAACACCAAATATCATCGATATCCGACATAAGATATCAAATATCAGCTCCCTTAACAAGTAGCAAAGACAAATGTTTACATATAAATTGCTGTTTTTTCTTTTTTTAGTATGAATTTTGATATGAACATTTTATTATCTTTATTATATTTACAATATTTATAGTGAGTTTAACTGTAAAGTGCTTCAATAAAAAAAAAAACATTTTAAAGCTGATTAGTTGCTACAACATGGAGAGAGATGTGAATGAGTGTGATGAAGAGCAGTTAAAGGTACAAGTAGATCATAATAACAAAGGACATACACTTACAGCAAAGCCTACCAAGGCTTGGTTTGATACCTGTATTCATTAATACTGACGTTTTCCATCCAAGTATCAAGGAAAGATTTCTACTTTTTACATTTTATACTAGTTAGCTACAAACTTGACCTTTGATACACACAAAGATAACCGAAACCTTGCTGCCTGTTGACGGGTGAGGGCTTGTCACTAAGGTTTTATGTGCCTTTTGTTTATGTTGGAGATCTGCCCATGTGTTCAGGAGCTCAAGTCTTTAACCATAGACATAATTCCCTGGATGGTTGGAAATCTTTCTATCATCTATAGACCACCACCAAGCCTGAACCTTACCTCCATCTGTGACTGAAACCTTAAGGTGATACTGTGGCACATCCTTCCTACGGAAGTTACGTCTGGCTACTTGGATCCCCCCACGCGCTTCATCAATTTTGAACATTCCATCAGACGGATTGGTGGGAGTCTGGCTCAGAAGCTTGTAGGTCAAAAGGGAGTTCTTTGTGTTTTCCTGGTCGGAATCATGAACCATCAGATCTCCAATGTGGCTTCCTAATTAACCAACAACATAAATGCTGATTAAAATAAAATGTCAAAAATAACAATGATTTTTTTTTTCTTGTAAAGAACTAATGCTGTTGATATTCATTGAAGTTTCTATATGTGTATGATTATATATCTTACCGACATTCTCATTCTCCTGCACCTCAAACACACTTTCAGCATTAACACACTGAGGAGGATTATCGTTCACATCTCCCACCTCAACTTGGATCTCCATAGGAGCTTCCAGCTCGTTGCCTTGCTCATCTTCAGCCAGGACTACCAGGATGTACTAATGCACACAAAAGCTCACAGTCAGGCTAGATCAGATTAAAGTGACATTAATGCTAATATTTCTTAGCATAATGACAAAAATATATTAATCTTATTTTGACCACAACCATCAGCTAGCAGTGTGTGATCTAGATGAGAACCATTAAAGAATTTTAGTAGATCCAGCTGAGCATAGTAATGCAGAGACCTAACTTTTAAAACAGCAGTGCCTCAGTGACTGCAGTGACTATTTTTGTATGACTGTATGAATGTTTAAGTAGGTCTGAAGAATGAATTCTCCATTTGAAACAAATCTGTTTTAAATCTGTGGCACTAGTCACAAGTGGTAAGTGTGGAATCCCATCGCAAAAGAAAACCCATTTGGACTGACGTGACATATTTAATTACTAAAAAGTAAGGATTAAACTATTGTGGACCTTCACAAATCTTTGTTAGAACACCTGTTTTTCATGTTACATACACATACAGTGTAAAAGTTAACACGCACAATAGGTATGTAGTGACTTGTGCATCGCTATATAGATAAAATGAAAAACAAATCTCTACTTCATACTTAATGTTATTAAAACTGAGTTTAAGTTGTGTGTTAGAAAGTTGAAAAGGGTTTTATAAGGCATGGGAATTTCAGGTTGACTCATCAGTCAGAGATCTGAAATCAGAGATCTAAACAAAAAACATGAAGAAATGAATGCAAAACCTTGCATGAAGCGAGAATTACATATACAGTACATTAATATTCTGGCATTTTTCTAAATATATAAGCACATATTTACATATACTATGTCATTTGCCATGAATTTAAAAGATAGAAAAAGCAAAATCTAGAGATATCGCCTGAAACTAAAAGAAGGGAAAAAGTTTTTAAGACAAAAGATTCTTATGCAAATTGTCACTGGTGTCATAAAATATCTTGCTACATCTAACAATTAGCAATCATGATAAAGCTGAAGGAGCTTCCTAACGTTCCCAGAGACAACATTATTAAACAACGCTTGAAAAAGGCCCAGTAAAGACCATAAATATACAGGGCCATAGCAAATGCCATAAACATCTCTTTATGGACAGTTAATTTGATATGCAGGCTCGTATCCGGCTCATGGAACCACAACAAAAGTCAACAAAAGTAGAAGTGCACCAAGCAAGATTACATGTGCTCTCAGAATAATACTACATTATTCAGAATGACCTGAATGCACAACAGTTATACAAAAAACATTAAGCATTGAACTGTACCACAGACATTTCTGTCCCTATATCCCAGTGCAAGGCTCCTCTGCTCCTTATTTTCAAATCAGAATAGTATGATTTCTTTCAATGAAAGAAAAACTAGCGGGCTTTGGTGACAATTCAGCACATCATGTTAAAAAGTTTTGGGAATATGAGCTCCAGAACATCATAACCACACTCAAATACAGAGATGATATAGGACTGCTTGCTTGCTAATGGGACTGAAAGAAAACATGAACCTACCAATGTATCGAAACCTATTAGAGGAGAACTGAATCTCATTGCTTACAAAAAAAAAACAAAGATGAATGTTTCAACAAGGCATCAAACTCCAAATACAGTACGGTATATGTACAAAATAATTAATGAAGGTCTTGCATGAACTGAATACCAATTGATTTTATATAGTAGATATGCACAGTATGTTAAATGTACACCAGTACAATAATCCACTAGTAAGTGATTACTGTATGTCTTTACCATGTCCTTGATCTCTCTGTCCAGTGGCTCAGTTATGTAGATCTCTCCATCTTCATTTATAGTGAAAGGAAATGGAACCTCTCTCTCCTTCTGCACCAGTCTGTACAGTGCATTGGGGTCATTGGCACGCACCTAAATCACACACCCATACGATATTATCACATTCAGAAAATACACAAGTACCTTGAAACTAGTAAATAAATTAACAAATGAATTTCCAGAGTTATTATTTTCTGTCTTTTTTACTTAAATAAATACTTCTTAAACCAGAACTGACCGTGGTAAGCAGCATGGGATATTCATTTTCTAAATTCTCCATGATGAGAAGTGGTTTAGGGCTAATCCACAGATTCTGAGTCACAACAATATTGACCCTTGTAATGCTGCTCAGCGCATTCGGAACCCCGCCACCTAAATCCTCCGCTCGCACAATCAGAGTGTAGTCTGGATCCTGTATGGCATTCAGTCGCCTGGTCTCTGCACAAATATACAAACGCAAGACCTAAACACTCAATACAGAAATCTCCACTAAAGAAATATACAATAGAAACAATTTATCGGGTATTTGCATTATATTTGACAAACTACAGGTATTTATGTTTGCAGACTCTTAGGTAACTGTACGGTGGTCGAGTACAAAACAAATTAACAAAACGCAAAATAAAATAAATCCAAAAACAAAATAACAAAACCTGAAAACAAAATGACAAATTCAAAAACAAAATAACAAAACCTGAAAAAAGACAAATTCAAAAACAAAATAACAAAACCCAAAACAAAATGACAAATTCAAAAACAAAATAACAAAACCCAAAACAAAATGACAAATTTAAAAACAAAATAACAAAACCTGAAAACTAAATGACAAATTCAAAAACAAAATAACAAAACCCAAAACAAAATGACAAATTCAAAAACAAAATAACAAAACCTGAAAAAAGACAAATTCAAAAACAAAATAACAAAACCCAAAACAAAACGACAAATTCTAAAACAAAATAACAAAACCTAAAAACAAAACGACAAATTCAAGTTTTTCAGGTTTTGTTATTTTGTTTTTGAATTTGTTATTTTGTTTTCAGGTTTTGTTATTTTGTTTTCGGATTTGCTATTTTGTTTTGGGTTTTGTTGATTTGTTTTTCACTTCTCGGCCACCGTACAACTGTAATAGACATATATTACATAGATGTTTAGTGATGCCATTAATGCACAGCAATCAGGTCTGGCTCATGTTGTATAAATGTTTTCTCAGAAAGGTCAGAAACAACTTAAAATGTACATCAAACATCAAGCAAATCAGACAGCAAATTGTGCTCTGTGAAATTAACCAGAGGAAGAATTAAGGAATCTTGCATTAAACATAAATTTCAGCATAAGGAGTTCACTGCGAGCAGCACACTGCATTAAAACTCAGATCAGATAAACAAAATGAAACATGCAATAAAAACTTATTGCTATACATTCTGTGTGTGCTTTTCAAAAGTACGACGAAAGCACACAAAAGGCTTTCCAGTACAACCCTACTTAATCCCAGGCAACATGTACGTACATGCATATGCAATGTTTGCTTTTCATGGCCACTATGTAAATCAGGAAAACATAAAGAGAGATAAATAAATGTCTAGTGAAATGCCTAGTTACATAATGCAAAGTAGTTAGTTAGTCATTTCAGTATCACTATTAACAAGTACCACAAGAGACCCATAATTAACCTGTAAACCGAATGGTGTCAATGCTTCCCTAGCAACAACCATTATTTATAGCTTTGACACACCTTTTTATAGTAACCTCATTTATGTTCATAGAAATATTGCAGTTTAAAAAATGTGAAAATCTAATGACTGATTATTAATGTGGCACCGTAAGATATTTGTGTGTGTGTGTGTGTGTGTGTGTGTGTGTGTGTGTGTGTGTGTGTGTGTGTGTGTGTGTGCGTGTGTCTGTGTGCTCGCACCAGCACGTTGAACACAAGTGAAGAAGGGGTTGTCCTCAAAGGGTATATCAATCTTTGGTGAGCAGAATTCATTAAACTTCCTCATCAGAACGTCAACATTTCCCCGAGTTTCTCCACGACTGTACATAACTCCAGTTCTGGCTCTTATTAAAGCAGCTCCTAGAACACACAAAAATTTTCACAATCCCACAAACACAAAAAAATTCTTCTTCTTCTTCTTCTTCTTCTTCTTCTTATTATTATTATTATTATTATTATTATTATTATCATTATTATAAGAAACTCTTTACCCTCATTAGTCGTGGAAATTTCCCCAGAGTTTGGGTCGATGATAAATAAAGCTATACTATTAGGGTTGGGAATTTGGCTCTCAATGCTGTAGCTCAGTTGTGAATTAGGTGTGTCTGGATCGTCAGCATCGGTGGCGAACACACGTACAAAGGGAATTCCTACATTGAAACAGGAAGACAAGATTACAATAATAGATTATTGTTTCTTCCCTTAAAGCTCAGTACTAAGCTGTTGATCTTATTTTCAGGAATTAGTTCATCTCAGAAGGTACAGTACGTCTCACCTGCAGGTGAAAGCTCTCTAATAGTTCCAGTATACTGGCTCTGATTAAAGGCAGGAGGATTGTTGTTGACATCCACAACTTGGAGAACAACTGTGTAGGGTCCATCAACGATCTCACCGTCAGCTGACACCGCCTCAACCTATGATAAAATCATTTATAAATGTTTAAAGACTTTTCTCTGGTTTTCTCTAACTTCCCAAATGCCAGTATATGGATTGGCTATTTTAATCCGAATTAACTTTCATCATTTCTTTAATATACTGAATATCCTTTCAACACAGTTAGTACTGCTACAATTGTTACTCTATTGTTGACAGTGCTATACAAATACAATTTGTATTTGGGTCTGAGTTTGCATGTTCTCTCCGTGCTTGGTGGGTTTCTTCCCGGTATTCCGGTTTCCTCCCACACTCCAAAGACATGCAGATTAGGCTAATTGGTGTTCCCAAATTGCCCATAGTGTATGAATAAGTGTCTAAGTGTGTGTAAGTGTATGTGCCTTGTGATGGATTGGCAGCCTGTCCAGGGTGTACCCCACCTCATGAGCTAAGTCTCCTGGCATATTGACCCCAGGACCCCTGCAACCCTGAATATGAGTGAGTGAGTGAGTAATATTTCTCTTACATTTAGAGTGTGTCTTCTTCCTGGGCTCCATTCCAGCGCTTCTTCAAGGTACAGCCAACCATCAGTAGATATGCTAATCTTCCCTTCTGTCTCACCGCTCACATGATATGATGAAACGCCCTCTGCTGTGGATGTAAACTGGACCCAAAAGAGTTAACACATTAAAGGAATACGTCACTAATAAACAGCTGACACGGCACGGAAGTCAGTAAAGATGTGTTAACATAAATATATTAGTGTATTCTATTAGTTCATTCTATTAAATTTCATGTCTGGGTTTATAGCGGTAATTATTATGAAAATTATGAACTAAAATATAATGTTATAGTGCTTATCTAGTAAATAATAAAAACATCTTAACGTTGGTGAAAAGGAAAATAGTCAGTCTGAATAATGGATCTTTGCTTACCTGAAAAATAGGATATTTCGCTGGTGTGCCTTCTGGCACATCCAAGACTTTATGATCTAATGGTCCTTTCTTATCCTCTAATCCAGCTCCATAAGCCTGTATAAAACATTTTTTTTTCAAACATTTTCTCGTTAGTACATTTTCATCCTGCATAAAGGAGGTTAAAGTGAGTATGAAGTGGATAATTCTCATGCATATTTTTGATTGATAGTTAGTTGTAATTAGGCTTTAGTGATTAAAAATAACAGCATAGAGTGGACTTTAGTACAGTTACTGATTTACAGGAAATGAGACTACACGAGTGCAAGGTGTTGCAAGGCTTAAGTGGTTAGTAACCAGGCTGTTCTCTACTTAGTGCTTAGAGCAGTTCATCTTGCACACACACACACACACACACACACACACACACACACACACACACACACACACACACACACACACACACACACACACACACACACACTTACAGAGTAGACAAGAAGAGTCATGAGCAGCAGCCGTGTGCTTGCCATAATGTGAAATAATTCCTAGAAAAAGAAAAAGCAATTACAAAGGAATATTAGTTACATTTAGGTCTAATATCATTACAGAACAATTAGAAATATAGAACTCTCACACCACCAGCTAATTTCTGGCTATGGTAAGATAACTGAATCACTTGAAAAGAAAAGAAAAGAAAAGAAAAGAAAAGAAAAGAAAAGAAAAGAAAAGAAAAGAAAAGAAAAGAAATAATATATATCTTAGAGAACAAATGGCCAAATGCAGTGTGTTATGAACACCTATACACCTGTACATTCTTATTGGACTAAACATAATTTAATGCAGTGCGTAAAATTGTTTAATTCCTCAGTCTTTGGTAGTTAGTTGTAATTAGGCTACTGATTTGCAGGAAATTGTATACAAATTCTATGTACCCTTCAAAGAAATTCTAATTTTATTTTAAAAAAACAACAACATTCTTTTCAAATTATTCATCAACTTCAAACCCAAGGTCAGTGTGTTACATGCCCTACTGACTCACTAAATAGAAACAACGCCGTTAATGTGTTTTGTTACTTTGGTCTGATATGTTAAATCAAATACCTTAATCTTTTTTCTAAGTATACACTTTCAAATGATTGCCTGGAGATGTAATTACATAATACTGTACATAGTTTTTAAAAAGAAAGTAAATATGTTTTCCTTTAAAGTTGTTTAAGTGATAATGGATTTCTCTTTTTTATGAAACTATATAAAGTAATAATATAATTACTCGATAAATGAATAAATAAATAAATAAATACATAACTTTTTTTATATAAAAAATTTGACTAGAATCATCAGGAATGAATACAATTCGTCGACATGGACACGCCTCAAAAGTGCAAGAAGGTGACTTTGAAACGCTTTCAATCTCTCCCCTCGCTTCGTTACTTATAGTTTTGTTTCTATATTTCTATATTTTGCACTTGTAATTATCATGTTTTATACTCTCATTGTACGTATGTAAAATTATGGATTTATAATTAGATTAGATTATTAGGATTACAATCCTTGAGTTAAATACATTATTTTACCCAACAGATAAGAATAATAAGAATGATTTGGAAATGATCAATAACAAGTCCAATACAGTAGATAAATCCATCAGAGAGAAATCATAACCAGCGATAACTACAGCTCTTCACAGTCAATGTCATTTACAATAAAAGCATTATCAAAGCTATATGAATAGATTTGAATTAATATAATAGATGAATGTTAGATGATAATGATGATAATGATTGATAGTTAAATCACTACAGATGACTTTTGAAGCATGTCTATATTTTTATATTTTGTCTATAACTTGGGCCTTAAATGTCCTCCAGCCTCTTAAACCATATTCCCTCAGTGACGATAAACTCGTCATAATGGAGCTGTAAACTAAAAACTTCAAATTCGCTATGTGTTGAAGCCGTAACAACGCAAATAGATTTACATGTGAAATATTGACATTTTACTGAAAATACTTCATATAAGGTCAAGGTCAGATAAAACCCTCAAGGAAAGCTGCAGCAAAGTCAAATCAAGATCACATCACATGCGCCCACCTGGACAGTCTTTCTCTTTCACTGTCAGATACACAATGTCACTCAATAGCTCACCACTCTGGATATTGTTCACCTACACCCACAGAGAAACCATCTAAAACAGAAAAACGAACATTGAAGTAAGAGAGTGAAACAAACCTGTGTCAGGTCAGATCCCCTTCTGGCACAGCACTGACTGGATGAAGCTCAATAGCTTGGAGAACTTCCTGCTACTGTGAAACTTTAACTCATTTTATTGAACCTAATCATTATCTAAAGGTTCCGCTGCTTAGAGAAGTTGAGCCCGGTGCTCATGGGAGTGGTGTCCTTGTTCAGTTATAAGTCAGTAAAAGTCGTCTGATAAAGACAAGCTTGCAAATAGAAAACGCATGCACACTTCCCTCAGGGTCTTGCCGTACCCACATACGGAAGATCTGAAATGTTCATTAAGATCTGTATTGCTTCTTCCTAAATTTGTGACTATATTACAGTATATCTGTATGTCTATCTAACCCAGTAACCCAGACTAAAAGGTCACAGACTTTGCTCTTTGACTTTTCCCTTTCTCTTAGCATCATTTACTTTTCTCAACTCTTCCAAACAATGGCATTCACTGAGCAGTCTGTAAATAATTGAACAATCGCTTCATATTTTCAATACTTCAGCAGATTAGATATGCAATAAAACCAATTATGCCAACAATATAAAGAATATTAGGTTAAAGTAAATAGAAAAAAGTACAGTCAGCTCAAGAACAATTGGCCTTCTTTAAGACAATAAGATAATGATGAGTACCAGAGATGAAAAATTTACAAGCAATATATTTTTTAGTTATGAATAACTCACTCACTCACTCACTCACTCACTCATCATCTATACCGCTTAATCCTGTATTCAGGGTCACGGGGGGCCTGGAGCCTATTCCAGGAGACTTGGGGCACATGGCAGGGTACACCCTGGATAGGGTGCCAATCCATCGCAGGGCTATTTAATTAAATTAATTAAATCTTTTTTTTGCATCCATACATTTGATATACATATACATGATATACAAAAATGTATATTTAAGCTAAATATCTATAATTGACAGATTTATACCTTATCTATGGAATATATATATATTTTTTCTTGTCATGATTTATGATACAACTATTTACAAACTTGTTTCCATTCTAGACATTTCTCCTATATCCCAAAACATTTGGCTAATCATCTCTTCTATAATAAATAGAGGTTAACGACACAAGCTCAAAATAATTAAAATAACCCCAAAACCAATAACAGAAACTTTCAGATGGGATTGTACAAGTTAATTACAGTCAACAAATCTCCATGGTAACCTGAAAATGTCCAAAACTCACGACCACCAAGTTGCCACTGTTGGGCCCTTGAGCAAGGCCCTGAACCTTCAACTTCTCAGATGTATAATGAGATAAAAATGTACATCTCTCTGTGGGTATCTGCCAAATGCCTAAATGTAACACAAAAGCCTCAGGTCTTTTGCAGCTGTCTTCGTTCCACATCAATTGTAGATAAAAATTTTCTTCATCCCTGGATGTTATCTTGTGTCACTTTTTTCAAAAGATGCAGCACCTGTTCGGTTTTTCGATATACATGTTTGGCAGATGCTTATTTTTCAGATGGTATTTAGAATAAAAAAGTACTGTCTCTAACATGGGCCCTTTTCCTCCTTAAGCACTCCCATTAACTTTTATTATGATGAATCTCAAGCTTCAAAAAGTTTATATATAATATTTTAAAAAAGATTTCTGTTTTTGTCTTTGCAAACTTTGAATCCACTGGAATTCTGCTATAGTCAAGTAATCTGTTTCTAAACTGTAAGTAACCAAGTAGTGTGAATAAAATAGATACCTAGATTGACCAAAAAAAATATAGCAAAAAACGTTTAATATAGCAAAATGAAATATGTGGAGCTCTGAAAAAATTTAATCCCTAAGATAAAACAGTCACAATATATGAAATGTAATAAGTCTACAGAGTTCATGTCCTGCTATTGACTGATACAAAATAATTTCCTACAAAAAGTATTACAAAACAGTTTTTGAGCAGTAGTTGCATCATACAGGGAAAAAGTTTGCAAGAAAATTTTTTTGTTTTACATGATTTCCATCTAATTTCTAAGAACTCGAGCATAAGATTACAGGGTTTCTTAAGATTCCATTTAATATACAGTACAAAGAGAGTTTATAGTACTGTAAGCGGCATGGTGGTGTGGTGTTTAGCACTTTGGCCTTGCACCTCCACGGTCAAAGGTTCAAGTCCCGTCTTTGAGCTTCCCTTGTGTGTTGGGTTTCCAACAGGTACACTGATTTTCCTCCCAAAGATGTGCAGAATAGGCTAATTAGCATTTCCAAATTTGACATAGTTTGTGCGAGTGAGTGTATGAGAGTGTGCATGCTTGAGATGTGACATCCAGTAGTTACTCAGAGAGAGAGAGAGAGATACAATATTTGTACAACTTGTTTTCTCAAACTTAGCATCATCTAGTGGCTAATATCTGTGCTTCATAACGAGAAGTAGAAGTGTAGTTGATAGTTCCTGATATGCATAAGAGCTAGAAGTAAGTCATAAAAATGGGAAGCTCATAGACAGCAGAAGATCTGGAAGGTCACGGAAGACAACTAAAGTGAATAATTGGAGAATTTTGTGCTTATTGATGACCTGACTGGTGATAAATTAATTCTGAAGACAATATGGCTATACGCTCTTATCAGATTCAGCTAAATGCTCAAAAACTGAAAGGATGCTGCTTAATATTGCAAAAAGATAATAACACAAAACATACAGTGAAAGCTACCCAAGAGTTTCTCAAGGTGAGGAAATACAGTAGGATATTCTTCACTAACCAAGTCAGTCACCTGCTCTCAACCCAACAGAGCAGGGTTACTGCATTTTTATATAATATTTATTCTATTTATGTGCTTTATCTTATTCATCATTATTTTTTTAACATATCATTACTGGTTAATTATACTTGCATCACACACACACACACACACACACACACACACACACACACACTGAGTATTGTCTCAGTGGGGCTGAATGTAAATATGCACATCACACTTTTCAGATTTTTTATTTGTAGAAAAAAAATCACAGTGCCATTATATATTTAACAAACATTAATCCAAAAAGAAAAATATGCTGGCAATACTAAGTATCCATTTATTGTTTCCACAGGATCTAAGAGGGTAAATTGCAGTCAGGTCCTGCTAATAATCAGCCCTTGATTAATTGAGCATTGACAGGTGTACAGACCTCTATAAAAGCAGACGTTTGGAGCATTTAAAAGCTGGTCTGGAGCATTGAGGTGGGTGTCAAGAGGGACAGATATAAGCAATGGTTTTAGAGAAGCTATTCTTTCTGCATATTAATCTGGAAGAAGAAGTGTTTAGAAAACTACAAAATTATCCGAGAGCAACATCTCGAACACTATACTGTAGTCCTCAGTGAGTATGTTAAATGTTAAAGTCCATGACAGCACAACTAGAAGAACACTGAACATGTACAATTCCTTTGGAAAGGGCTGCCAAGAGAAGAACGCAAAAGAGGCTCACAAAACTGGATCTGCACAATGCACAACAATGTCCTACGATATCTACAGTATTTATCTCTCTATCTATTGATCGAGCCATTTATCCAGGAGAAGATCGTCGACATGGAATGAGGCTGGAGTCAGAGAATATATGAATTTCATTTTTTTTAATAAATTACAGGGGGAAAAAAACTTTTATAGAACAAATGCAGAAAAAAATGTTTAAAAATATTTTTAAGAAGGAGATGTGACACAAAGAGAGGAGCAAGCCTATGGAGGACGCGGGTGGTGAAGACAGAGGAACAGTGTAGCAGGAAGGTCTGTGCTTTTATTTATAGCTCAAGTGTCCAGTGCTGGTTTACAGAAAAACCTCCTTCAAAGTGCTATAAAGGAGTCCTTTAGCACAGAATGTATTTGCATTTGAGTATCCTGTGTAATGTGAAGCAATTGTATAGAACTATTCTTTTAAAAAATGACATGACGACAGCACCAAAAGAATTGACCTCATTATTATTGCAACAAAATACAATGGTGTCTGTATTTACAGACAGTTAAAAAATGTCCTTCTTCTATAGACAGGAAAAGTCAAATAAAATGTCACTTCACTCCTAAAAGTGAACATATCAGCAGTGTTACTGTCTTTACACAGCCTTTTGTGTGTTTGCTACATTAGGGGCAGTCCGTGACGTAGCCGTGCAGCCCTCAGTTTCTCAACTTTGACCTTTGACCTCAAGAGCTCCTCCTCCAACTGTTGCTTTCTTTTTAGCCCCTCTCGTTTCTCGTCTAAATATTGTCCAAGCTTCCTGTGATTGACCAGTAAAAGTTCATGCTCCTCTCGCATCATCTGCAAAGACTCCGCCTCCAGGGCAGGGTTTCTAAACAAAGCACCACCCCTCTCGTACAGGCTGTGTCTGGACATGGGAGCTGAAGGTGATGGAGGGAGATGCACAGAGGAGGGGCAAGGTGACAGGGAGGGTGCGTAAACATTAGAAATGAGTTCTTCTTCCTCTTCATCTTCCTCCTCATCAACTTCATTCTCAGTCTGTGCGTTGAGATCCTCACTGTGTGTTGTTGTTAATATAACAGGTAAATCATGTGCGGCTACAATTTGAAGATCAGGTGGAGGTTTGACATCTTCTGACTCCACTGTCACCGCTCTGGGCGCAGGTGTGTAATCAGGCATGGCAGGAAGAGACGAACTGCTGCTGGGTGGCTCGACTGGAGAGTTCATGGTATTTTGCAGCCTAAGAGAACAAATGAAGTAAAAACAAGTATATTCACGTTAAATGTCAACAGAAGCAAAATTTGACATAACCTTTAATCTAACAGAATCTGTGAGTAAGCTTAATGTCACAATTATCAATATTTAGATTTTTTTTTAATTTTAGCAGCAATAAAAAATATGTTAATACTTACTGTTTTTTTTATTAATTATAGTTATGACCAGAAAAATACATAATAAATATAATTCCAGAATTGCTGGCAACCTACATCAACTTCAATGAGCAACCCATGAATAAATAGTTGTATGTAAAAAAAATAAAAAAATTTTTTTAACAATATCCAGTCAATGAAAACAATTCCTGCAAAAGCGTTCTTTTTGATCTTCTGAAAAGTGAATTCTGTGCCAAAACTGTTGATGCCCTTAAAGATACAAAATAATAAAACCAAAGGAATTACTGTTTTGGGAATTTTTTAAGACTATTCCTTTTAGTGTCTAGGTACTTAACAAATAAGGAAAATCTCACTCACTCTCACTCATCATCTATACCGCTTAATCCTGTATTCAGGGTCACGGGAGCCTGGAGCCTATCCCAGGAGAATAGGCGGGATACCCCCTGGACAGGGTGCCAATCCATTGCAGGGCACACACACACACACACACACACACACACACACACTACGGCCAATTTGGTAATGCCAATTAACCTAACCTACATGTCTTTGGACTGTGGGAGGAAACACAATCACGGCCATAACAAAAAAGTTTGAAAAACAGGGAACTGTTAAAAATTTGCCATTAAGGGTGCACATCTGAATAATGTGCAAAAAGGCAAAGAAGAGTCCAAAGATCACAAACTGTTCACAAGTTGATCCTCAGAACAGAGGTTGCCCTTTCCAGGACAACGATCTAAAATACATAAAAATTAACAGAAATTGCACTGACAATAAATAAATAAATAAACAAATAAATAAATAAAATCAAGGTTAAACAAGTCTCAGTCTCCATCCTTAATCCCAACTGAAAATATGTGGTCTCAATTGAGATTAGAGTTAAGTTAACCCTAGATTTGATATTAGCATCCATTTGCTATGGCATGGTTCGACAATTTTGTGCTACTGTATGAAATGTTTATTTCCATCAAGAGTTTTATGCCTGAATCACTCAGGTTTAAAAAATTAAAGGTTTTCTCCCTCACATCCCAAAAACCTTTAATAGGGTTAAGGTCAGGACAAAAAATTCTGTCATTTAGTAGACTCAGGTAATCAGCTGACTTCATTTTATTGCCAAACCTTGGGTCTTGAGTCTAGATTTGGCCAATTTAAGTAACTCCAGATCATATTATTACCTGTAGTGCATGAATTCATGTGCTTCCCATTTTTATTTATTGGTTTATTGGTGCATGAGAATTTGACTCTACTGAAACCCAACAACTTTCCCATGGCCATAGGATTTGTCTGCTACTCCCTGCATCAGTTAGGTTTTAAAAAATGTGGGCAGCTAAAGTGCTGTTTGAAGACTCTTCATAAGAAGTTGAGTGAAAGAGAAGTGTGGTACAAAAAGTGAAGCTGGAGCCGGTTCATCAAGAGCCACCACAGATAGCCTTTCTTTCTGGTAAGACTACTCACCTGACCTGAACTACATAGAGGATTTATAGGGTGCTGTAAAAATGAAAATGAGAAACACCAGATCTCACAATACAGACGAGCTGAAGGCTGCAATCAAAGCAGCCTGACCTTCAATAATGCCTCAGATGTGCCTTGTTCTGATCGCCTCCATGCTATGCCTCTTCGATGCAGTAATTTGTGCTAAAGGAGCCCCAACCAAGTTTTGGGTACATAGATTGACATACTACTTCTCAGAAGTTGGAAATTTCTGTATTGAGAATAATTTATTGATTGAACTTTAGGAAATGGTCTAACTTTTTTTAGATACTGGATTTTCATGAGCCTCAAGCTATAATCTTTAAAACAAAAAGCCTTGAAAATTTTCACTTCATGTTTAATGAATTTTCACTTTTCAAAATAAACTATGAAACATTTTGATGAGCATATATTACACCATATGTACACTTTATATCAATAAAGGTGGTTTACATAAATTACAATATGATGCTCACTTATCCACACTGTGCCCAATCTCCCTTTATATGTGTATGTGTATATGCATGTGTTTTTGTGTACTGTATTGTGTTTATCTTGTTATATCCATCTATCATCTACATGCAAACATGTATACTTTGTCCTCACCTAGGGAGCGTTGTTTGCTCTTTGTCCCCTGCATGAAATAGTTGTGGAATCATCTCCATGATGCGTTTGGTTGGTTCTGAGATGCTGCCCCGATTCTCCGCCGGGTCCTGGCTCCGCTGGACCAGCTCTTGTTTGGCGCTCTCTTTGAGTCGTTTGTAAAGGGTCCGGAGCCCCTGGACTGTCCGGGGGGGCCTCTCTCCTCCCAGGTTGTTGTAGCGCTCGGTTATGCTCTCCCAGCACCGGTTCTTGTCCACAATGACTGCATGCCTGTTTGCATGCTCCTCCAAAATGCGGATATGTGGCTTAATCAGGCGGAGCAGGTCCAGTTTCTCAGACATGGTAAAGTTTGAAGAGCGCGCCTTGGCCACCATGCTGCTCGTCATGAACAAAGCAGACATCTTGGTTCTAAGAGGGTCCTGGACACTCTAATCTCTGCTTCTTCTTCTCCTCCTCCTCACCTCTTCCCACTAATCTCCCCTGGCTTTTCCCCTGAACTATCTGCCTGTTTGTCTTTCCTTTGAAAATAATTGCATGTGAGTTTCTGTGCTGGTTCTGTTACACAGCCACACACACTTTACACAGAGAGAGACGTGAAGAGCAAAAAACAATCAGGCTTAACTAGGCCAGCCTCGATTAGGCCCACGCCTATAGGGGAGGGCTCTGCTCAAATTCCTCTCAGCTTAAGCTGACGCAGGTTCAGTAAAGCTGCTTAAGCCTGGCCTGACCTACATAACAAAGACCACTGCATTACAACAGGAAAAAGACATCTTCTCATATGGCATGGAGGATATAAAGGTGTTTTCTAATGGAAATAACTAAACTAATCATGACAAAATGCTTTGCACTTTCAGCAGCCATTTTTTTATTCATAAAAAGGGCGGACAAAAGAACAAGCCCGGGAATTAATTTAGTGCGGTGGCTTTTCACCAGCCATGGTTTGTACTGAATTCATCTGGCACACTATGTAGTGCGGTAGCGTGCGGTTTGGGACGTAGCCACGAACCGCTTTGTTTCGAGTCGCGTTAATAAAGTTTATTAAACTCCATGCGAGATTTAAACGCTGTTTTTCGATTTAAAACCCAGCATTCCTCTCACTACATGGATATACGACGACAGTAAAGACAATATATGCCAGAAAAACACTAATTGTTCCTCATTTCAAGGCAACGTCTCGGGACAGCGCTCCTTATTTTTGAGCTCTGCTTTGGGCTCTGCTTAGTTGCCGCTGATCATCGGGATATCAATCAAATGCACCCCGCGTGCTGATTGGCTCATTTGCGTCATGGGGCGGGCACATAGAGGGACGGAGCTGTTCATGGTCAAACCGGAGCCAGTGAGGTGTAAATGTTAAGCTTTCTGTTGGATATCGCTGTAGATTACAAAGTAAAACGGGTGCGTAAATGTTTAGAATGAACATAAATCAGATTAAGGTAATTATCGTTTCTGATAATTAACGTTTTTAAAATAAATAAATTAAACAGTCCTCGTAAAAACTATATTGTTTTCCTTTAAATTAATTATTAGACATAAACCAGGGTGCTATGCGAACGAATTCAGATTTCTATCTCCACAACAAAAAAAAGCACATTTTACAACGGTACGGCTGTATATTTGTGGTCATAAATAAGAATAGGTCTGTAAGAAATTTTACAAAACGTGCAGAACACAAGGGCTGCAGCTTCGGTCTTCACCAGCAGGGGGCATAAGTGAGACATATGGATGCAGAATTTAGCTTTTCATTTTAAAATGTTTAAAACATTTCACATCTGCAGGGGTTGGACAATGAAACGGAAACGCCTGGTTATATACCACAATAATTCGTTAGTATAGTGTAGGGCCTCCTTTTGCGGCCAATACAGCATCAGACTCCAATTGCTCCTCCAAATCACCCCAAAGTGGCTCAGTAATATTTAGATCTGGTGACTGTGCAGGCCATGGGAGATGTTCAACTTCACTTTCATGTTCATCAAACCACTCTGTTACCAGTCTTGCTGTGTGTATTGGTGCATTATCATCCTGGTACACGGCATCGCCTTCAGGATACAATATTTGAACCATTGGGTGCACATGGTCCTCCAGAATGGTTCGGTAGTCCTTGGCAGTGGCATTGGCACTAGTGGATTTGGCTATAGATGTCCGGCCATGTACATTGACCCTGTGGAGCTCCCGACGAATAGTTTTGGTGGAAACAGGAGAGTTGAGGTGCACAGTTAATTCTGCAGTGAGTTGGGCTGCTGTGGTTTTATGTTTTTTTTGGATAAAATCTGTGTTAGCACCTCGACATCCCTTACAGACAGCTTCCTCTTGCGTCCACAGTTACTTCTGTTGGATGTGGTTTGCCCTTCTTGGTGGTAGTCTGACATTACCCTGGATACTGTTGCTCTTGATACATAACAAAGACTTGCTGTCTTAGTCGCAGATGCGCCAGCGAGACGCACACCAACAATTTGTCCTCTTTTGAACTTTGATACTGTATGTCACCCATAATGTTGTGTGCATTGCAATATTTTAGGCAAAACTGTGCTATTACTCTGCTAATTTAAATTTCACACTCTGCTCTTAGTGGTGGAATGTGCAATTAATGAATATTGGCCACCAGGCTGGTCAAATTTAGCCTTTAAACCTCCAAGACTAAATTGGCCAGTGTTTCAGTTTCATTGGCCAACCCCCAGGTGGCACGGTGGTGTAGTGGTTAGCACTGTCGCCTTGCACCACTAGGGTCCGGGTTCGATCCCCGGCCAGGCTCGATTCCGGTCTCTGTGTGTGTGGAGTTTGCATGGTCTCCCCGTGCTTGGTGGGTTTCCTCCGGGTACTCTGGTTTCCTCCCACAGTCCAAAGACATGTAGGTTAGGCTAATTGGCATTCCCAAATTGCCTGTAGTGTGTGAGTGAGTGTGTGTATGCCCTGTGATAGATTGGCACCCTGTCCAGGGTGTACCCTGCCATGTGCCCTAAGTCTCTCCTGGGATAGGCTCCAGGCCCCCCGTGACCCTGAATACAGGATTAAGTGGTAAAGTGAGTGAGTGTCCAACCCCGATATTTCATATGCCTTTATTTTTGTAATCAGCATGTGGCTATAAAATTTAAGTATTATGCATGTAAAACCCGGTACAGATGTCATTGAGCTGAGCATGTCATGGGCTCTACTCAACAGGAAGTCAGTTATTTTGGGTTGTTCGCAAAATACACCCAATCTAATTTGATATACTCCTCCTATGTGCCATGTATTTAATGGGGAAATGTGTCTGATCTCATATGAACCAAAGGCTAGGTGACTCCTAATGAGAACAATTAAACCGGGGTGAATAGCTCCTATTAATAGATTAAATAGATTTAATAGAATCCATAGAGAGTCAGGATCTGCTCGTACATCAACATATTGAAGTAATGTCTCTCTTGCTAAATCTTTTTGACTGTTTATATATCATATCTATCCTTTCTTGTCTTTTACCTTTACTTTGGTCTGTCAAATTATAGTTCTTTGTTCTTTGTGTTTGATTAGTTGTAATTTATGTTGTTGTTATTGTTATCTGTAATTAATGTGTATTTGTATTGTTTAAAAAAAAAAGAAAGTAATGCGTTATAAAATAATATATATCAGTAGCTCATACTGAGAGCGTGTCACAGGTGTTCCGTAGGGTTAGTAACAGTAGGAAGCATCGTCACCAGCTTTTATATCATTAACAACATTCACGTGATGCTCGCAGCATGTCACACACGTTACATTCATGCAGCATGAAGAGCGGAGGCGAGTTGACCGTATATGATGAGGTAAATTTACTGTATGTCCTTTGCATTTGTTTATATGGATTTTTTTAGATGTGTTTCACTGAATTATGTGTTATGTTTTGGTAGAAAGAACGTCATTCCAAGCTAAAGTCATCGAGCTGAAGGAGAAGAATTCAACAGAATTAGAGACCAGTTCTCTCTTTTAGCAGTAGGTGTTGTGTTTTGTATGATTTCAAGTACTTCAAAGTGCTTAAAGGTGCTTTTGAGGTTAAGAAAATGTAATAAAATTTTGGAAAATGTAATTTAAAATGTCATTTTGTGCAGTATTCCCTGTTGGATGAGACAGTCAACAAGAAGCGTCCTGCAGCAGGGGCTGACAGAGCTGGCTGTAGCGATGATGAGAAAAATAGCCCGGATGGATTAGGAAAGAAAATATTTGTGGGTGGAGTTGGAAAGCAAGCTACAAGATGAGTGATGAAGAAAGAGAGCTAGACGTGTCAAAGGCTTTATTGCATTTTGTGCGAAAACGTCTGCAATGTTTAATTTGTAATTATGCAACATACAAAAATATGTTTTTCATTCTTTTTAATCACAGATATTCTGGATATTCTCAGCACTAGCGGATTTACTGTGGAAGAGAATACAGATGATTAGACATCAATACAACACATCTGTAACTAGTACGCTATTTACAGTATAATAGGTCACATCATTCACATGATCATTCTAATAAGCCTAATTAGTGTGGCGCTGAACTATTGGTATTTGGATTAAAACATTTGTGGTATGTAATACTGTAATTTTGTGGAGACTATTAAACAAAAATATATACTATATATATGTGCATGTCTGTCTGTATTGTATTTATATGTTTACAATTTCCATGTACAAATGTTTATAATTTAAATGTATAAGTCATGTATTGAAGTATTTCTGTATGTATGATGTTTAATAATAATCTGATTTGTGTCAGCTGGTTGTACGTTTTGTGTTCAGAAAAGTGAAGAGATTCTGAATGCAATGTAAACCGATGAACAACAGAAGTAAGAGAGTTTCTGCTTGTGTTTGTCAAAACCTGTGCGTTTTCTCACTGGTTTGGTAGCCAATATATCCTTTTCAGTAAAACATGCACAGTAAATTCAGGACAATCACTGATATGGAGGACTTTTTTAGTTGAATGAATCTTGTCTTGTCGACATAAAAAGAGACACATGTGCTATTGTGAAACATGATTTCTATGATTGCAAACTACATGCATTAAGAACATTACAATCAGACATTTTAACATCAGTTGTTCTTTTCAACACACATTGACACAATCTGTATTTCACAATCAATATTGACAATTTAATGACAAGTCTCATCGCAGAAAATGTTTGTATCTCTGGCATGAATGTAGATGTGATATGAGATATGCTGCAGTTTGTTAACAGTGATGCTGTTGGAGAAATTATTGCATGTTCAAGAAATGATAACTAAGAAATTCCTGTGTCTAAATCAAATGAAGAAGCATGTTAGAAGCATTCATGGATTGTTTTCTTCAGGGTTATTGTAAATTCAAGCCGCCAGGGAAACAGTGTGTTGTAGCTGCAGTGATACATAACAGCCGCGTGGTCTGCTTGGGATGCGTGTGGTAAACCATTTTAAAATGAAGACGGTCCTGGCCTCGGCTGATGCAAACTGCTGTTCTCAGAGGACTTGTGACTGCAGTTGTTCAATATTTATACATATTATAATACAGATGCATGCATAAAGAACATGCAATGAAGGTTTATATCTACAGCACACTAATGAGATAAAAGGTGTGTCATAAGCTGTGTCAGAATGAACAATGTAGTGATAAAGTGTGTACAAGACAGCAAGTAAAGCTACAAAGTGAAATTTATGTGAACAATAAAAATCAAGATTCTGTTACTGTTACATGGTGTGGTATGGAGAGCTGCACCACAAGATGTTATAATGTGTAAGAGCTCTAACGCAGGACTTCTGAGGGGGTGAATGAAACAGGAGGTTTTGTGATTGCTTACGATACACACTGAAAGTCCTTTCTGTTTCGGGATGGAATGGGATTATTAACTAAGAAACTTAAAAGGAAATATAAGAAAACTGAAAACAAAAATAAACAGAGCTCCGCCGTCTACGCGTCTCTGCTTTTGCCCTTATCGAGGATTTATAGAAGAGAGAGAGTTTCTTAATTTGTGCTTTGCACAACTTTGCAATTAAGAGCGCGCTGAACTGAGGCGTGTTGCTCTCTCTGTCGCTCTCTCTGTCACTCTCTCTCTCTCACACTGGCGTTTTAGGGAGAAAGAAGCTGGGTCTTTGCCTCTCTCCCACTCTAACGCACTCGCTCTGTCTGTCTGTCTTCCTTTGGCCCTGATACCTTACCGGTGCTACCTAAATGATCGCACAAAGTGTGGAGGTATCAGGACCCTTGAATAAACACGCCGCCAGATGTGGCGTGTCTAGGCTGATTGCCTTGCGGCAGCGTTGCCAGGCAACAGCGTGTCTGTGTGGCTGCGCTTCTGGGAGAGAGAGAGAGAGAGACCAGATAATGCAGCACCAGATACACTTTGTTCATGTTTATTTTGTAACGGATACAGTTAGAGTAAATAGTTCTTAGACAGTTTTTGACAGCAGAGACCTAGGCGATTCTTCATGTACATTTTATAACTAATGCATAGTCAATTATTAGGTAATAAGAGAATGTGATGTCAAATGACCGAGAACTGTCAAGAAGAACATACAAGAACGTATGATGACTTTGTAATGTCTAATTCAATGTTTGGTCCTGTACGCTGTTCAGTGATTCCACAGGAAACTCTGGATTCTCGGACATTCTTTTATGTAATAATGGTAAAACCAAACAACCAAATCTTGAATGTTTTTTTTGTTTAAAAAGGGATGCAAACCAGCACATGAGGCATTGTGGCACTCAAATTGTTTCAAAACATTTAAAATAATTTTAATACACACTTTCATTTAAAAAAAAAAAAAAACAGAACAGAACCTTTTTAGTACATTAAACTTTGTTAGTTTTACAGATACATTACTTACATATTAATTACATTTGCTTCATTTCATCCATCAAATCCACCCTTTTAAGTGTTTTGCATGTGTGAGAGTTTTTTAACAATTTATAGAAGAGAGAGAGTTTCTTAATTTGTGCTTTGCACAACTTTGCAATTAAGAGCGCGCTGAACTGAGGCGTGTTGCTCTCTCTGTCGCGCTCTCTGTCACTCTCTCTCTCTCACACTGGCGTTTTAGGGAGAAAGAAGCTGGGTCTTTGCCTCTCTCCCACTCTAGCGCACTCGCTCTGTCTGTCTGTCTTCCTTTGGCCCTGATACCTTACCGGTGCTACCTAAATGATCGCACAAAGTGTGGAGGTATCAGGACCCTTGAATAAACACGCCGCCAGATGTGGCGTGTCTAGGCTGATTGCCTTGCGGCAGCGTTGCCAGGCAACAGCGTGTCTGTGTGGCTGCGCTTCTGCCTGTTCAGAATTCCATGGGGCAGCAACCTGTGGATTTGCCCGTTCTGAACAATGCAGAGTATTTTTCTAAAAAGTCTAAAAAAAAAAAATTTTTTTTAAAGACTAGTTTTTTAAAACACCAACAGATATAGCAGCACAAGGCTGCAGGCACACAGTCATGGATATCAAAAAACCTTTTGATATCCCCTCGTTAAAAATAAGTGTTTGGCATGCCAACGTTTAAGTTATCTCTGATCATAGTTTTTTTCCCAACCGGCAAGAAGAAAGCCATTTTTGAAAGAAACCCATAAAGAAGTTCCGTTTGCAGTTTGTGACACGCCAGGAAGTGCTCTGATCAGATGGGACCAAAATTTAACTTTTTGACCTAAATGCAACTAACATTTCACATCACCCTAGACACACCAACACCCATTTAAACATGGTGTTGGCAGCATCATGATGTGGGGACGCTTTTCCTCAGCAGGGACAGAGAAGCTAGTTAGAATTGATGGGAAGATGGATGGACCCAAAAACATGGCAATCTTAGAAAACCCGTTAGAGTCTACACAATACTTGAGACTGGGGCGGAGGTTCACCTTCCAGCAGGACAGCGACCCTAACCATACAGCCAGACCTACAATAGAATGGTTTAAATCAAAGTATATTTATGTGTTAGAATGGCCCAGTCCAAATAAAACCAACTCAGAATCTGTGGCAAGTCTTGTAAATTGATGTCTATAGATGCTCTCCATGTGACTTGAGCTTGAGCTATTTTGCAAAGAAAAATGGACAAAAAAATTAATTCTCTACCAGCAAAGCTCCCAGGGACATACCCCAAAACATTCTCTGCTGTAACTGCGTTTGTTGTTGTTACTTGACAAAGTAGACATTAAAAGGTCCAAATTTTAAACTGGGTAGAGGGTCATGGACCATAAATAAATATTCATGCAATGTGAAGTTACATAAACGTTTTAAGGTTTGCACTGTCGCATAGCACCTCCAGGTTCTGGGTTCAATTCCCACCTCTGGTATTTGTGCATGGAGTTTGCATCGTGGTGGGTCGCAGTGCTTGGTGGGTTTCCTCTCACAGTCCAAAAACATGCAGATTAGGCTGATTGGCGTTCCATAGTTGCACGTGTTTACAAGGAACACTCACTTCTTTTGTTGTGTAAAAATTATATTGGAAACCGAAATTTTGAAATGAAACCCTCAGGAGAAACAGAACGTCGTAATTTCATCACGGGTTAAATGTGGTCTGTTGGCTTCAAATTGTGCAGCCTTTCTTAACAAATACTACATTAGGATTACTGCATTACAGAACCGTGCAGATGTGTATTAATTTTCCCTCACTCGCAGATACGAAGATTGTGAGGGAGAGAGAGAGAGAGACCAGATAATGCAGCACCAGATACACTTTGTTCATGTTTATTTTGTAACGGATACAGTTAGAGTAAATAGTTCTTAGACAGTTTTTGACAGCAGAGACCTAGGCGATTCTTCATGTACATTTTATAACTAATGCATAGTCAATTATTAGGTAATAAGAGAATGTGATGTCAAATGACCGAGAACTGTCAAGAAGAACATACAAGAACGTATGATGACTTTGTAATGTCTAATTCAATGTTTGGTCCTGTACGCTGTTCAGTGATTCCACAGGAAACTCTGGATTCTCGGACATTCTTTTATGTAATAATGGTAAAACCAAACAACCAAATCTTGAATGTTTTTTTTGTTTAAAAAGGGATGCAAACCAGCACATGAGGCATTGTGGCACTCAAATTGTTTCAAAACATTTAAAATAATTTTAATACACACTTTCATTTAAAAAAAAAAAAAAACAGAACAGAACCTTTTTAGTACATTAAACTTTGTTAGTTTTACAGATACATTACTTACATATTAATTACATTTGCTTCATTTCATCCATCAAATCCACCCTTTTAAGTGTTTTGCATGTGTGAGAGTTTTTTATTCCATATCTTGAGTTTTGGAAGTGGTGCTCTGAAAAGCAAATGTAATATGACTGTGTGCATGGTCCAAGTAAACATCACCGTATGATGGGACGGTCCCAGAAAAATGCTTCCACTGCAGAAGCTCCGACATGCTGACCCTCTGTGGGACATTGGCAGCAGCGGCACGGCGACCCAACTGACATGCCCTTCCTGTGGTTTTCGCTACGTCCTCAACCATATCTTGCAAATATACAAGAATGTAGTTAACATACATCACTACTGTCCTTTTTACTCTAGCAACCTAAAAAACCTGATGTTCTGATTGTGATGCATATACATTACTGTAAAAACATCCTTCACACAAATACAGAACAATACCTCACCGATACAATTAGACAATATTTTATACAAACAATGCTGAATTTGTTTGAATGTATCACCTGGCATTGTTCCATCGCCTGAGCACTTGCAGCCAAGCAGGTCGTGAGTGAGGCAGTCGGTATTGGGGTCAAAGGTAAAAAGGTCACGCAGCTCCTCGGTTGAGAAGCTGATGTGCTCACCCTTTTTACCAAGGTCTACCACAGCTCCAGATAGTCCCTGCTTACTCACCTGTCTCTGGTAGATCTTCTCTTCTATGGTGCCTAACAGAGAAAATTTCACACTGAAAAATATGTTGATTTCTCCTTGAGGTGACAGCTGCAGATTTTAAGTGAATTTAAAGCTAAATTATGAAGGGATGAGAATCACGAAGAGATGAGAATCAAATAAATCCTCAATAAGGCCAAAGGCCCTGAGAGGATCTTATAAGTTTTATTTTTAGTGATCAGAGCCCCTTCTCGTGTAGACGGTGGCGCTCTGTTTATTTATTTATTTATTTATTTATTTTTCCTTTTGAGTTTCCTAATGAATAATCCCACGCTATCTCCACATGGAAAGGTCTTTCCGGGCGCATCATAAGCACGCTCACATACTCTTATTTCATTGACCCCCTCTAAAGCCCTGCTTTAGGGCTCTTACACATTATAACACCTCGTGGTGCGGCTCTCCATACCGGACCATGTAACACCACTGTTACATTTTCCATTAAAAAATAATATAATTTGTAAAACTGACAAATCAAGTTTTGCCAAAAAAAGTGGGAGTATTAATGTTACTGTCCAACCTGTTGTTAGAAATCTGTAGATGTGAACTGTTTTCCTCTGCCCATCCCTCCAGACTCGGGCCATGGCCTACAACATTAATACAAGTATAGCACATTACTCAAGCGATACTCAATGAACAAAATCAATGCTTACAAACATCTGGCAGTAAACATTAAGAAATACACATAGTGAGGAGGATAGATTTTTGTAATATTGTCACTCACTCACTGTCTATATCGCTTTATCCTGTATACAGGGTCGTATGGGGCCTGGAGCCTAACCCAGGCACACATACACATGCTCACATGCTAACTCACACACTACAGGCAATTTCGGGAACACAAATTAGCCTAATCTGCAGGTCTTTGAACATGAGGAGGGAAACCGGAATACCCAAAGGAAACTCACCAAACAGTGACTTCTTGTACACAACTATTTGATTTGGACTAACCTGTATATCATTAGCTGGGTTCCAGTCTATGTCATACAAAACCAGATGGGAGGCACCAACAAGATTGAGCCCAACTCCTCCAGCCTTTGAACTGAGAAGAAACAGGAAATGGGAGGAACCCGGATGGTTAAAGGAGTCTACTATCCGCTGTCTCTGGGCAACAGGAGTCTGTCCATCAAGCCGACACCAGGTGTAACCAAGGTGAGCACAGAGGTCTTGTAGAAGATCAAGAGTCTTTGTATAATTCGACACCAAAACAACCCTGCAAAAAAGGAAAGGTAAAACAATTTTTTTTTTAAAACAAAAAGAGGACTTCATCTTGCCCAAAGTCAAAACAGACATATTTAAACATAGCGCTATGCATAACTATTCATCTCTATTTTTAGGTTTTCAGTGTTAAAACATGGAACTGAAATTAATACAATATGGAATAGGGGGTGTCATTACAATTTGGAAAATGATTTAAAACATTTATCTTTCAAAAAAATATGATAAAAATATGAAAACTGATAAATATGAAGTTTAATTTGAATAATTGGAGGCAAATCTTTTGCAGCCAGTGATTGGCTGAAGTCTGGAACCCATAGATACTTAGCGTTTTGTCTTCAGTAAATTAAAAGCTTGCTCCTTTGCTTAGCATATATGGTGTGCAGCATTTGAATGTATCTGGGAAAGATCGTAGAGCTCTATACACTACATCACATCAACATGAGTAAGCCACATTGGCATCCGAACATGACAAAGCCATAACACCATCAGCACCATCAGTTCGACAGATGATGTAGTATGCTTTGCATGATGAACCCATTATTTCCATCTCTTTATACTTTTCCTTTTTATTTATATATTTGCTTGCATCTTGATGTAAACATGCTGTATTTACTTTCATGTAATCATACCTTGATTGCAACAAATACAATCATAGGTCTACCTCCAACTCTTTACCTGGCTATATGTTGTGAATGGGTTTTTCCTCACTTAAAAAAGAATTCTAAAAGAAGAATGAACTATAGTTGTCCTTTCTGGTCAATGAGTCATGGACTAATGAGAAAACAGACCACACAATGAGACTGCTCATGAATTTTGTCCCAATATTTTTGAGCCTGTAGAAAAGGACACAAAAAAATAGCTGTAGCTCCTAATTAGCTAATGAAACATCCTCTTTAAACCCTGTGAATTAAATCTAAGAGTCAACGCAATCACATCCTGAAGTACTTTCAAATCCATTGTGGTGGTGTACAGAAGCAAAATTATAAACATTTTGTCATTATACAAATAATTATAGACCCCACTGTAACTAAACAAATAGGATCCAAAAAAAAAAAAAAAAAGTTTTCAAGAAAATCAGTGCACAGTAGCATACAGCATAACAGTCACTCAGTTCTAGAGACCAATTTAGCTTGTAGCTGCAATTGCAGCCAGTAGTGGTTCCATGTGCCACAGATCGCTTTTTGAATTTTGAGTCAAAATATTATTTAGCACCTTCTACATATTAATCACATTAACTTAATATAAATCTCAGCTAGTGAAAATATATAATGGAAAAAGTTCAAGGGGTAAATAATTAAGCAAGGCACTGTACATGTGTAATATGGAGCAAAATGTTCTAACTTATGACCAAGTTAAAGGTTGTGCATGACCTTACTTGTCTGTGCAGTTGACATGCTTTATAGCAGCCAAAAGGTCTGAGAGCACCAGCAATTTCCCAGAATCTCCAGTGCAAAAACTACCAGTAGCATATGCTTCAGGAAAATGATCGACACAGAGGCTTTCATATAAATCATCAGTCTTCTTCTCCTGAAATGACAGCGAAGATAAAGAAACACTAAAATAAAAATACACATCATATAAATATCTACAGTATATATGCAACACATGCTCAGACGGTGATCCAAATCCATATTAAAAACAATTCCCCTCTTACCTCAAATCATTCAGGTATTCAGCCAGTTTTAATGTACAAATCAGCTTTCAATTTTTTTTATAATACTAATACTGAGTAGGTTTCTGACTTTTGCAACCAAAACAGTGACGCACTGTGTGACACCTTTATGGAAACCAGCATTAAACTTTTCAGCAACTTGAGCTTTAGTAGGATATAAGTTTCTATTGGATTGGACTACACGGGCCAGCCTTCGCTGCCCATGTGTCTGGAGCCCTGGCTTGCCATGGCCCCGTCATCTGTTCATTGGTTTTCCTGGCTTGGACCACACTTTTTGATTCAAGACTTTTTGGTCTTGAACATTTCAGAGCACTTAACCAGTCTACAACCCATTCACACACTACATCACAGCCCGTCCCTTGTCAATGTTGATCGAATCCACATTTTTTCTGCTTCCAACACACATGGATCTAGATCCCACCCACTGTAGCTACCGTGACCCAAAAAGGTACAAAGTGATGCTAGATGACTGGGTCAAATAATCTCTAAAACTGCAGCTTTAATCGGATGTTCCCAGTCTAGGGAACATCAGTCCTAGGAAGGAAAAATGGTGAACTAGTTACAGGGTCATGGGTGGCCAAGGCTCACTGATGCACAAAGACTGGTCCATATATTCTGATCCAGTAGAAGAGCTACTGTAGCTCTAATCATTGAAGGTTAATGCTGGGGCCCATGGAAAGGAGTTAAAACACACAGTGCATCACACTTTTGGTGAAAAAACAGGGGACCTACTCAATATTAGGTGGGGCGTCATAATGTTATGGCTGACATCCATGCCTCCAAACCCAGGTTGCTACTTAATCTCAAACAGGGGGGTACAGTATGTGGTTCTGTTTACTACATTAAACATACCAAAGTTTACTGCATGGCTTAAAATTCTAACAATGGCCCATACCGGTGCAAAAGAAAAGTATTTGGTAGGTGGCGTGTTTGTTTTTGCATAATGTCACAGACATTAATGAATAAAAGACAAGGGAGAAAAATTCAACTGGTCTTGGGTGGTATTTATTTTTTCACATTTAAAGGAATCCTACTATAAGTAATAAACTCCCTTAAATTTCACAATCATTTTAAAAATTACTTTGGACTTCCGGGCATTTAAACACAACCTTAAAATCACAGGCTAGAAATCTTAAAAACTGAGGATTAAATACCGGTGATGAATGCACACTATTTTTTATGATATAGTTTTTCAATATTTCTACATAGTCGGCCATGAGAAAAATGAATATGCATCTACAATAAACAGAAACGGTTGACTGCACACCATCACAAACCTTTATTGTGTGGTAAAGCAGACCAGGGTGGTTGCAAAGTTTCTTCAGAGCGTTAATGCAGACAAGGTGAGGGCTGTGTGTGGAAGTGTGTGTGCTGGCGGCTGCAAAACAGGACCTGACAGGTCGGCTCGAGAGCAGCTCATTATACAGCTGCACCTGCAGCTCTGTGGGCCGGCAGAACACTGTCCATTCCAGCCGCCCAGGTAAGAAACGGTTGATGATCTCTTGAGTCCTTCGAAGAGTGAACGCTCCGGTCAGCCGGGCAAGTTCTGCTGCCCGCTCTTCACCTATGCACCTCTCATCCTAAAACAGAACACGGCTCTTCAGATCTCACATGCACACTGTTCGTGTTCACAATAATTAAACTACCAAACTGTGTGCCTAAACAGATCTGAGACACAATCATGCACACATATGAAATAAAAATTAATTATTATGCTGGTGCATGCGCTACCTCAGTGCAGGTGGGCTGGCGGGATTTGAGGATCGGTTCTTCATAAATCTTTCTGTATGCTGCTGAAGTACCCAAAATGCCTGGATTCACAAACTCAATAATGGAGTAGAACTCTTGCAGATCATTCTGAACAGGAGTGCCTGGTGATTTTAAACACATACTAAAATTGTAATATTCTATTATATTTGTAATCCATGATGGTTTTGTCTCAGGTCTGTTTACTAATAAATGGTTATATAGGGCTGCTTGAGTAATCAGAAAAAAATACTTAGATGCAATCTCCTTTTTGAATGACGGCAATTCACTTGCATGTATTTCATGTATTTCTTGACAACAATCCCAGATACTGTATCTTTCCCACTCAAACAAAATAAAAATACTATTAATTTACCAAATGACACATGAATGATGCGACCCAATGCTGCACTGGAGTAGCATGGCATTTTTTTCGTGCCAAATGTCTGAGTGTAAAACTATGCACCTAGATTTGATTCACTCCCGCTTCCGAACTCTCACACGTACAAATTGTATTTCCTCTCTCTTTTCATTCTCTCTTTTCTGGCGCAAATTCAATATCAGCCAATCAGACGCTCCCCCTCCCTCACTACTGTTCAATATACATGACTTACCAGCGTGTTAATTGTGTCTTTATTATATAAAATTGCTGGCAATAAATTCCTAGTTGTCTCAATCATTGTGCTAAAAACACAAGATGGTGGCTGTGCCTTGATGATGTCAGGTTTCATTCAATAAATTGAGACATTCATTCAATATTCTCAAGTTTCATTCACTATATTCAGAACTTCATTCAATAGTCTCAAATGTCAATTTTTTTTTAAAGTAAAGAGAGATTGTGGGGTTGTCTGACTGACCTGTAAGTATTATCCGGCGTTCACAGGCTAGCGAGGTGAGAGCACCAGCTGTTTTGATATTGCTGTTTTTAAGCCGATGGCCCTCATCACAAATAACCACCTCAAACTCCAGCCTCTTCAAAATGTCTACAGAGCGCAGAAGCATCTCATAACTGATCACCATCACAGGAGACCGAGGACTGGATATAAAGTCCTCCGCACGGTTGTCCTATACAAAAAAAAAAACATTCAGTACACACTCACATAAGGTAGGTCCGTTCACTGGCTTATGAATTAACCATCCAATATCTAATATTGGTAGATAACCAAGCTCGCACTGTAGAATAAACAAAACACACTGATGAAAAAAAAATAAATTTAGGACAAACCTGGTCAACAGTGTAAACGCTGATCCTCTCTCTGCCAAGCCATTTGTTGAATTCAGCAGCCCAGTTTTTCACCAAGCTGCCAGGACAAACCACCAACCCTCTCTTCAGTACTGCTCGCCCACCATAGGGCCCCTGCCTCAGTAGAGTCCATAATACACACACACACTGCAGTGTCTTCCCCAAACCCATCTCATCCGCTAAAATGGCTCCACAGCGGCCAGCCAACCTGCAACATACAGTACAACACAGTCACACTGATTCAGTAAGGTACTACTTAGATAAAATATATTCATCATTCAGTTTATTAGACAAACCTGTTCACCTGCACAATAATGAGCAAAGCATAAAATCAAGCAGGGAGAAGTCAAAAGCTGGATGATACTGTAAAATATTATTGCAATAACAAATGCCAATAGATTAAAATATACTATTGGATTTAGTTAATTGCTTTAATGCATTTGATGGGCTAACAAATTATAAAAATACACAGATGAGGCAAAACATTATGACTAGAGTACCTTTTTAATACGCTGTTGGTCCCCCATGTGGCCAAAAAAAAAAAAAGACATGAATTCCACAAGACCCACAAATGCATTTTCATACATCCAACACATGCAACAAAAACTGACAGTTTGCTTACTGTGTAATATGTCCCAGACACACACATGCAACATTAAATAAGCGATACACTCTCTTACAAAAGTTTCTCTCTATTGCCTTTATAGCAGATGTTCATCACAGCTGCAAACAGTAATCTTGGTGTTTTTCAGTCTTTTACAGTCTACCGTTTCCCTCCAATGGCTTCCATTTAGGGAAGGGCAAATTAGTAAATTTAGCACCCAGGACAAACAGGCTAAATTTTGCCACAAATCAGTGATTATGGAAATGAATATAAAGTGTATTTTTATAACAGGGTGGGAAAAACAAACAAACAGACACTCCTACCTCATTCCCATGAGGCATTCATACAGAAAGACCACACCCTCCCTCTGATGTGGTCGCAGATGATGTGTCAGGTGCGGGTCCACGACCACGTCCACTAATGGGAGTCCACTTTTATTATAAAGCCACTGATGGTTGGCTGAGGGCCGAGGCATCACAAGGGCTCCTAACGAAAGGAATTTCAAAGGTCTCCTTTTACTAACGTACAAATAATGAGTCATGCTTTTAATTTATACTTTTAATTTTTAATTACTCAAGGAGTTTCAGGTGAGGAGGAAAGATTGTTGCAGACCCCTCCCATCTCTTATACAAACTCCCCCTGGCAGTTTCTTTCCAACTGCGGCTAATATTGTAAACCTTTTTTTTAATCTTACCTTTATGTTAATTACATGGATGTACTACAGTACATTAAAGCACTTTGTTGCACATTTAACACAGTATATACATTGTGCACTACCTTTTTGACTTTAAAACCAATTATTTCTAATCGTGGCATACTGTGCAGAGGGCCCAAAAATGCATACACACTTCAACATGAAAAACATCCTCTCTTCTGATGGTCATAGTCGTATCAATGATGATGCTAATACTGACATCCTTAGAGGAAACATAATACAGTACTATACAATGCTCCCAAAATTCAATGAGATTTTTAAAAAAGGGCGCAGATAACAACTGTTGAAGTGTGTATAAATTTTTAGGGCCCCTGTTTTGTAGCATTAAGGTATTTTTTATATATATATTTTTAACAGTTTGCACCACATTACCAAGACAAATTACTTGTATGTGAAAACCTACTTGGCAATAAACTCGATTCGGAAAATAGTTTTGTGATTATTTCATTTGTTTGTTTTTGGACTTTTAGTTAATGTTATTTCTGTTCTTACTTGTGACTTTCCTATGGCCAGTTACACACCTGGACTATTAGGATCGTGTCTGAGTTTGTAGACAGGCCCCTCAGGTTCACGCGCTCTCATGGTGCCATCCTTCAGCGCTGGTCTGGCAAAGGGTTTGGCCAGCTGAGGTCTCTGATGAATCACTGGAGCTTTAGCAGCCGTTTCGAGAGATACCTCCACGATGGCGTCTTGAAAACATCGGCCCTTAGCGTAGTCTTCACCCGAGATGACCCCCATGACCTCGATCTGCTTCCCTCCTATCGTTAAAGTCTGGCCCTCACACAAACTCTCCAGCTCAGATGCTTTGTAACCTGAGCCTTAAATACACATTCATAGAAATTAAGTTGCAGCTCAAAAACTCATAATGAGAAAAGTACATGTATAACTATGCATGCTTAGCTGATAGCTTAATATTTTACAAAGAAAGGCTAATAAAGAGCAGCCTCAGAAACATGGCAAATTATCTGTGCAACTATCAAATTCTAAGATAACAAGGAGTGTGAAAATGGGTAAAATGTAAATAAAAGTAATCTCGCAAAAACAAGGTGATCGCTGGTAGTTGAAAGGCTGTATTTCCGCCTCACACCCATAGCCCCTGAGATATGCTCTAGATCAAATTTGACTGTGACTAGGATAAAGCGGCATAAGATTAAAGATTTTTAACCCCTCCATCACTAGATTACCACTAAACACCTCACCCAAAACCTCTTTAAGAGGTTAACATTTGTTAAAACCTTAAGCCTAAATGCATGCACTGGGGAGTTCACCTCGTCCAATATCTTTTCCCTCCATGTCTTTGAGGACAACACTGCGTCCTGTGGCCACAAGCACAGCGTCACCTTCCCAGCGTTTGTGCTTCCTAGATGATACCTTGCACCACATGACATTGTAGTACCGTGCTGAAACACATTTGCAAAACCCTATTATATAATAAATATATAATCATATTATATATTATAACAAATATGAGATAGACATATGATATATAAACTTATACATATCACAATACAAAAACATCAGCATTATGTATCAATGGGCCTTGCACAATTTGCAAATGAACTGGAACCATAAAAACCATGATCCGAGATCTTAGTAAAGTTGCATCAAAAAATCCACAGTAGAAATCACAGCCATGTTTATTAGTGAAAGTAAAAGCATTTCCACATGCACATTACATACACTAGGACTGGGACTAAACACTAAACGAAGACTAATTGGGGGGAAATGAAAGGGACTAATTAAGACTAATTGGGGGGGAAATGGTTCAATTTGTAGGGAGCATAAAAATTAGACTTTGGGGGAATGGGAAAAGGTCATGTGGCCTGATGAGGTTAGACTGACTATTCTACAGTAAAGGGCTTGGCAGGGTAAGAAGAGATGCACTCATCATACACAGTGGTCACTGTACAAGCTTCTATAGGCAGTGTTATGATCTGCGGTTGCTTCTGTTGGTCAGGTCTAGGCACAGCAATGTTATGTGGCAAAAAAATATAATGAGACATTTAAAAGAAATTAGCAATCATTTTTTTTCCTTAAAAATACAAATTCTGTTGGTTTTATTTATAGTAATATTGGTGGGTGCCAATAATTTTGCAGCATACGTTGTACATTAGAATATTTCTGTTAAGATAAGCAGTAATTATTTTTAATCACTGAATGGTTAGAAATTTCACCAAGCTTTCTAGAACCATTGCATGTATGTGTACTACACTGTTATATCATTGTTTTAAAATAACTCAAAACTGACTCTCTAGTGCTATAATCTAGACGACTGATGGATGGATCGATTGATAGATACTTTATTGATCCTGAAGGAATCAAGTAAATGTTCTACAGTGAAGATTGGGAGCATCCAAACCCCTCCATAGACTGACATACTGATTTGTCAACATGAAAACTAAATTTAAATAATCATTACTTTGAATATTTTTTTTAATCAGGAGATATTATTTTTTAATAAATATTATTTGAATATTTTGGTGGCACAATGGCATAGTGGTTAGCAAGAAAAAGAGTAAACAGATAGGATTCAACCTCAAGTTATGTGGTTTTTTTTAAGAGTGAGGTATTATTTAAGTTTTTATAGTCCAAAGGTACATGTTGTAGGCTGACTGGTATTTTCAGATTAAATGTAGTATATGAGTAAATGTGTGAGTATGTACGCATCTGTAAGTGAAAACTACAGGTCTACAGCAACTTAACTTCATCTTACATAAAATACCAGTGCAGACAAACACTATTCATCCGTGACAGTTTAAAATCAAGTTTTCAACGATGGGTAACAGGAAACATGATATTCAAAAAAATATAAAATGAGTCATTGTGTACATTATTTACCTACAGATTGTGTATCCTATGCAACGTAAAACAGTAATTGTTTAAGACCATTCTAAAAATCTATCAATAAATTAGAGCAAGTTTGGGAAATGAAATAAGCATGATTACAAAACAAATAAATAAATCTTTATTATTGAAAAACAACAACGTACAATAATATCTGCCTCAAATTTGCAGGCAGTTAACACATATACATCTTCTACATACAGAAAAAAATAGTAATTTATTAAACTGTACATACCAGCAGCGTTACGACTCATGCTTGCTACGTTAGGGACAGTCCATGAAGTAGTCGTGCAGCCCTTAATTTTTCCACTTTGACCTTTGACCTCAAGAGCTCCACATCCAACTGTTGCTTTCGTTTTAGCCCCGCCCGTTTCTCATCTAAATATTGTCCAAGCTTCCGGTGATTGGCCAGTAAAAGTTCATGCTCTTCTCGCATCATCTGCAACGACTCTTCGACCAGGGCAGGGTTTCTAAACAAAACACCGCCCCTCTCATACGGGCTGCGTTTGGACACGGGAGCTGGAGGTGTTTCAGGGAGATGCACAGAGGAGGGGCAAGGTGAGAAGGCTGCCGGATAAACAATAGAGGCTAGTTCTTCTTCCTCTTCCTCCTCCTCAATTTCGTTTTCAGTCTGTGTGATGGGATCCTGACAAATTGGTGTTCGTAATTTAACAGGTGAATCATGCAGGACTACAAGCTGGAGATCAGGTGGCGGTTTAACATCATCTGACTCTCCTCTCACTGCTTTGAGTGCAGGTGTGTATTCAGGCATGGCAGGAAGAGATGAACTGTGACTAGGTTGCTCGATTGGAGACTTTTGCAATCTAACAGAAAAAAAATAAGTTAGCTTTATTATATATAGACCTTTTATGTAACTGTAATGCTTTAATACTAGAACTTTAATAATGGAATGGAATCTAATCGTAAGCCTAAAATCACAGGTTTTGATTATAATAAAATAAATAATAAACTCAATATACTCAAACAAACACGTCAGATCCGAGGACAAACACCACCAATATGGATTTAAAATTAAGCAATCATGATTTCTGAAGGGTACAGAAGACAGGTATATACATGCATCTGAAAAATGAAAGTATCATGGAAAAGTTTTCCATAATTTCATGCTCATATTGTAGATTCATTACATGTAAAGTTAAATCTTTTAAGCCTTTTTTATTTCAATGATTATGACTTAAAGCTCATGAAAATTAAAATCCAATATTTCAATATTTTTAAAGACGAATCAAAAAAAGATTTACAATACAGAAATATCCAACTTCTGAAAAGTACAGTAATATCCACTCAGTACTTGGTCAGTGCTCCTTTAGCATGAATTACTGCATCGATTCGGGATGGCATGGAAACAATCAGCCTCTGGCTAATGAGGTTGCTTTGATAGCAGCATTCAGCTCATCGGTATTGTTGGTTTGGGTTGGTTTTTCTCATCATCCTCTTGACAATACTCCACTGATTATTTATGGAGTTCAGGTTAAGTTAGTTGCTTGGCCAATCAAACACAGTAATATCACGGCCAGCAAACCAGGTAATGATAGTGTTAGTACCGTGGGTATGTGACACATTCTGCTGGGAAAGGAAATCAGCTAAAATCTCCTTGTAGACAGCTGCATTGACTTTGCATTTGAAAAACAAATACAGTGGACCAACAGCAGCAAACTGGTTTTAAAGCAGCATGGAGTCTGTGTCTCTCCACTCTTCCTCCAGCTCTGGGAGCTTGATTTCTAAATAAAATGCAAAATTTCATTTACATCTGAAAAGTGGAATTCAGACCACTGAGCAGTGGTCCAGTTCTTTTTTTTTCCTCTCCTTAGCCCAGGTAAGACACTTCTGACGTTTCAGGAGTGCCTTGATACTAAGAATGCAACAGTAAGGCATTTCCTGGAGACATCTGTGCATGGTGGCTCTTGATGAAATGACTATGCACACCCTTCCTTGTGAAGCTCTCCCAAGTTCTCAGCTTTGCTTAACAATCTTCTTAAGCCCGAGATCATTCCTGTTGCTTATGCACCTTCTCCTACCACACTTTTCCCTTCCAGTCAACTTTCCATGGATATGCTTTGAGTCAGCACTCTGTGAACAGCCAGACTTTTCAGTGATGAGCTTCTGTCACTTACTCCATCTGGCAAGAGACAAATCAGCAGGCTTCCCCATCGTTGCGCGTGCGTGTACTGAACTGAGAGATACACTAACAAAAAGGCTTGAAATGTTTCACTTAACTTGTAATGAATCTACAATGCATGAGAGTTTCATTTTTTAAATAAAACTAGGGGAGGGGGGGACTTTTGAACAATATTGCTTTTTGTTGTTGTTGATGGATTGTATATATAAACAATTTGACAGCAAAATGCTGTGTAGAAATCAACCTCACAATGGATAAATCAGCCTGTAGTTGTGTTTGTCGTAAATTTAAGGATGCAATTTAGTATCAATATTTTTTTTAGAATGAATTTATACACACAAACACAACATACAGTACATACAAGACAATACATACACACAATATACAGTACTGTGCGTCTTAAGTCTTAGGTGCCATATTATCTGTAAGACAGATTTTGTTATACAAGTTTATTATGTCTGCATGTTTATGTACAAGACCATTCCCTACACAGATACACTAAAATAAATGAATAAATAACATTACAGAAGAATATTTGCATGCCTGTAAAGAAAGCGACATATTACATGACAGACCAGTTTACAGATGAAAAAAAATAAATTAATAATGTAGACTCCTGGATTTTGCATGAAAATAGAAAGGAGTGAGTGTGACGAAGTTACCAAAAGAACTCATTCTCCAGCATGCTCAGTAAAACCTAACAGCTACTTTACTACTTAGAATACTGCACACATCTGTATCGAACCCTACTGTTCGTTTCACTCGCTCCTTTCTATTTTCATGCAAAACCCAGGAGCCTACATTATTGATTTTTTTTCCATCTGATATATTTTTTTTTTATGATCTAATACGTCACTTTCTTTACAGGCATGCAAATATTTTCTGTCATGTTATTTATTCATTAATTTCAGCGTATCTTTGTAGGGAATGGTCTTGTACATAAACTTATATATCAAAATTTGTACTACAGATAAGATGGCGTCTAAGACTTTTGCACAGTACTGTTTACACACACACAATCAATTAAATTGAGTCTAATAAGTACAAAATTAGTTTAGGTGCAGTGTTAAATTAATCACACCAATGCTATATGGTGCTCAATCATCCACATGAGTACTGTATATATATGTGGGCAAAAAGCATACTTTGTCCTTACCTATGGAGCGTGGTTTGCTCTTTGTCACCTGCATGAAATAGCTGTGGAATCATCTCCATGATGCGTTTGGTTGGTTCTGAGATGCTGCCCCGATACTCAGGCTGGACCTGGCTCCGCTGGACCAGCTCTTGTTTGGCGCTCTCTTTGAGTCGTTTGTAAAGGGTCCGGAGCCCCTGGACTGTCCGGGGGGGCCTCTCTCCTCCCAGGTTGTTGTAGCGCTCGGTTATGCTCTCCCAGCACCGGTTCTTGTCCACAATAACAGCATGCTTGTTTGCATGCTCCTCCAAAATGCGGATATGTGGCTGAATCAGGCAGAGCAGGTCCAGTTTCTCAGACATGGTAAAGTTTGAAGAGCGCACCTTGCTCACCATGCTGCTCGTCATGAACAAAGCAGACATCTTGGTTCTAAGCTGGTCCTGGACACTCTAATCTCTGCTTCTTCTTCTTCTCCTCACCTCTTCCCACTAATCTCTTTCCCCTGGCTTTTCCCCTGAACTATCTGCCTGTTTGTCTTTCCTTTTAAAACAAGTGTGTGAGTTCTATGCTGCTTCTGTTATATGGTCACACACTCTTCACACAGAGAAATATGAAAGGTGGGTGGGGGGGTGGGGGTATGGTTTGGGGGGAATCAGGCTTAACTAGGCCAGCCTCGATTAGGCCCACGCCTATAGGGAAGGGCTCTGCTCAAATTCCTCTCAGCTTAAGCTGATGCAGGTTCGGTAAAGCTGCTTAAGCCTGGCCTGACCTACATAACAAACCCTACTGCACAACAACAGAAAAATCATTCTCGTCTATGGCAAGGAAGACATAAACAAAGTGCTTTAAAAAACAAGACATAACGGTTGTCACTTATTTTTCTTACTTACATGTAGTGTCGTATTTATCAATTTAAAAATCAAAAGTTTGTGCGTGGTTTAGTAAGTGTACGTCTGTAATAGGGATTCGAAAATATGTAGATAATACACATGGCAGCTTGTATCATAGAGAGAATTAAACATGAAAACAGACAGATCATAGGAGTGTTTGTGAAACAAAAAGTCAACAAAAAAAATCTTCAGCCTGAAATAATTTGGAAATGTTTTGTGAAATGTCATCACAAATCAATAAACAAACAAACAAACAAACAAACAAGCTGCTGGCACCACAAAAAAAATGATACAGTCTGTCTCTGTATCTTCACCCAGTGCAGCTCTGCCCAACATTTGATTGACAGGAATTTTCAAAGAATATGAAAATGCTAAATGGATTACATTTTCCCACCTATGCTTAAAAAAGCAGTGCAAAATGTTTCAATTAGTGAGAAAAAAATGCTGGCACCACAAAAAAAATGATACAGTCTGTCTCTGTATCTTCACCCAGTGCAGCTCTGCAATAAAAAGAGAAACCAGAGCATCGCCCTGGAATTTCCAGCATCACTCACACCATAAATATTGCAGTATATAATCATCAAGTGGCTGAACCAGAAAATACCGAATGGGACAGCCAAAGTGGAACATGGGTATTTAGGGGTTACCCCTGTGATCAATCTGACCGTTTCTAGCTTGTCAAAACCCACCTGAGAAGCCTAAGCAAGCAAACATGGCAAATATTTAGTTTTGTGTGCTTATTAAAAATATTTTTTTGTATTTTTAAAGGGTCCTGATCCACCTAAGTTTTTTATTTTTTTAAATAAAAATATGAAGTGAATAAAATCAGGAATAACTACCAATAGTTGAGAGTGGCCACAAGTGTCTAGTCATGCGTTCAGCTCAATTTGGTACAAAACACAGAAGAGAAGCAACACTGCATACAGAAACATGGCAGAGGCAGCTCAGTGGTTAAGGTGTTAGACTACTGATCTGAAGGTACAAATACAAACCTCAGCACCACCCTCAACTGCGTATATCTACACTAACAGTGAAAACTTTGAACGCACCTTCAAATTCCATGGTTTTTCCTGATTCTTATTTTTCTACATTGAAAGCAATGCTGAAGGCGTACAAAAAAAGCAACAATCTCTTCTGAACAGCTGATAGTGAGATGTGTCTGCTACCTATGCTCTGTAAAGCCTTCATAATGGCTCTAATCTGAGGTGCTGTTTTTTAAGTGCTCATTTTTGAGGCTGGAAACTCTAAATGAACTTCTCATCTGCAGCAGATGTAAGTTTTGGTCTTGCTTTCCTGGAATGGTCTTCATGAGAGACAGTTCCATGGGTTTTGCAAGTGCACTTGACAATACTGTTCTTGCAAGAATTATTCCAGAACAGCTGAACTTCATGTCTTAAAATTCATATCAAAAACTGTGTAAAAACTGTTGCAGCTCCATCAATGGTGAATCTTACCGGCTAGCGTGGTGGTGGTGCTCCTTGCCATAGGTATCTCTGGCTGTTGTGGTGAGGGCAAATCTGGGAGTTCTCCTGATTCCAAAGGGGAGGTCAGAGACTCCAGGCAGTTTTCTTTCTTCTCTTCCTGAGCGACAGCACTCAGAACCCTGGCTAAAGCTTTACTCACTACTGGGACTTTGGCAACACTGGGAGTCTCTACGGTCCTCTCAGACAAACATTTCTGCACCTGTACAGGAAAATAATTTTTAATTAATAGTGTGGCAATTACGAATCAATTCCAAGTGGCTCCACAGGTTGTTGTTATTAAGGCACAGCTGAGGCCTAGCTCATCCTTTAAAAAAAAAAAAAAAAAAAAAGGTGAAAAGGTACAGCTGAGGCCTAGCTCGTCCTTTAAAAAAAAAAAAAAAAAGTGAAACCAGCCACTATCAGGTCATTCAGGTCTAGTAATCAAATCTATTGACTAGATTAATCTGCTCCCTGAATTTAGTAAGATAACCAGTGAGATGGCAAAAAAACACTAACTTTGCAGAAAGAAAAAAAAATTCCCCTTAACATATTTATTAGCATATTATTCTTTAAAATATTATATTTAAAATATTAATAATCTTAGATCATAATGAGGATGCACCATACAAGTCTATGCGTTTGAGCCAAAATTATTTAAATCTTCATCCTCATGAAATTTCAACATATTTCAAACCATTTCCAGTAGGCTGAAACGCTGAATACGTCAACCATGTTGTCTTGAAGCTTTCTGAATCAGTCTCGCTTTCCTTGTAACTGTTTCATAAAAGAGTTCATAAATCGAAATGCATGTTAGTGGCCGATGGGGTTCCATTGCAATCATGAATCAGTGCAGAATTCACACTTCGATTTGTTGCAGGGGCCTAGAGCCTATCCCAGGAGGCTTAGGGCACAAGGCGGGGTACACCATGGACAGGATGCCAATCTATCACAAGGCAAACACAACGGGCAATCTGAAAACACCAATTAGCCTAATCTGTATGTCTTTAGACTGCGGAATGAAACCGGAGTAACCCAAGGGAAACCCACAATTCTTTTTAAATCTTCATGCTTCCTAAATATTTGTCCAGTGAGCATTGACACATAAGCAAACAAATGGAAGACATACCTAGACACTTCTTTATCCACTGCTCATGTCGCAAAATATATTAAAATCACTCTATCCATAACAACAAGATACACTAATCTAGCTTTGTATGCACACACACACACGCACAAGTTGATAATATACCTTGTTTAGGACATTGCCAGATGCTGATTTGGGTGCTGATGTTGGTTGTTTGACTTGTCCCGAGTGCGCGCTTGTTCCAGTGTTGGATGTTGGCACTTGGCCCTGGTTCATGGTTGGCACTGCACCTGTGTGCACCGGGGCAGGAGGTACAAACCGAGGCTTCTTTGCAGCATTGCCGTGGAGGAGCTGACTCGGTGCTGCAGACCTGCGCATCCTGTTGTAGTTGATGAGGAGGATAACAATCACAATCATCACAAGTTATTAGAGGAGTGCTGCTCCCTCAGAGCCCCCAAACACCTCAAAACAGACCCCGAGCTCGGGGTAACATCTGAGAAATTTTTGTGTTGGTTTCCTCATGGTTCTCCGATTCAAGCCCGCTTCCCAATGAAAGGTGTTGATGCAAATACACTGGCTAATCTAAATGTGAAAGTCACTCAATCTATCATGACCAGAACCAGAATGAAGTACTTACTGTTAATGAAAATCAAAGACTGTATTAATGATGTTTCTAATTATGATCCTGTGGCAATCAAACAGTCTTTTTTAATACTGACAATATTAAGAACCCATATGTATTGGATCTTTGTATACAAACGAAACATATGTGAAGGTGAACTCTGACTAACCACAGGTACATGAATAGCCGCAGAACAGAGAAGCTCGTGAATGCTAACTGTAATGTTTTAAATTGTTGAAATATTTCAAGAAACATGTGTTAAATAGTCTATTACTAATCACTTGCCTTTTGTTTAGCTTGTTCCCTGTATTTCTGAATTTACGCCGAATCAGTCTTTATTCTGTAGCTTTGTAAGCACCATATAAACAATAATCAGTGTACAGTGCGTCGCTCTCGAAACGCGCGCGCAGTTTCCAACGGAAGTGACGTAAAGTGTTCCGCTTGAAGATAACGTTTTTATTTATTTGTTTGTTTGTTTATAATTTAAACATAAAAACGTGTAAGATCTGAATCAAGAACCCTGCACATTAACTTCTCTCTCTCTCTCTCTCTCTCTCTCTCTCTTTTTAAAAAAACATATTTCAATCCATTTCCGGTAGGCTGAAACGCCGAATACGTCAACCGTGTTGTCATCTTGGAGAGGGCAGTTTTTTTTAATGTTGAGCTCAGTGATATGGTTTTCATCGAACGATGTCTAATAAGGTTTTCTCCAATATGTCAAACGCAGTGTATTTGGATGTGATAATCTAAAGATGGCAAAATCAAAAAAGCTTTCTGAATCAGTCACGCGTTCCTTCTGTTTCGTTAGAGTTCTGTTTAAGAGTTCATAAATCCAAGTGCATGTTAGTGCCTTCTCCTGGCCGATGGGGTTCCATTGCAATTATCAATCGGGGCAGAATTCACACCTTGATTTGCCACAGTGGTCTAGAGCCTATCCCAGGATCCTTAGGGCACGAGGCGTGGTACACCCTGGACAGGTTGCCAATCCATCACAGAGCACACACTACAGGCAATTTGAAGGCGCCAATTACATACATGCACACAATTTCATCTCGTCTTTGGACTCTGGAAGGAAACCGGAGTTCCCCGAGGGAAACCCACCAAGCATGGGGAGAACATGCAAACTCCATGCACACCATGGACTCGAACCCGGACCATGAGGTGCAATGCCACAGTGCTAACCTCTAATGGTGTGCCATCCTCTGGTCAAAATGTTTTAATTAATTTTCTACAACAGCAACTATGTCAGTAAATTCATATTAATGCCTTGGTTTTTAATACTTTATTGGGTTCTTAGTAACAACTTGTTACTTGTTACTCCATGGGACCCTGTTTTCTTTAACACTGTCGGAATAGCAACACTGCCTTTTAACACTTATACACTGCAAAAAAAATTACATTTTACCTCGTGAAATATTATTTCACTAGACAGTCCAACCAACTGTGTAGTTCTCTAGTACAACATAAAAGTCTACGACAAACCAATGATAAGATTATTAAGCATATTTCTATGTTACTAAAAATCTGAAAGTCTTTCCACCATAGCAAGCCTTTGGGACAAAGGATTTTGTGTTTTATTATTATTATTATTATTATTATTATTAACATATTTATTTAATTTTGGTAATACGATAGCTGCATTTTTGTTTAAGTAACCTTAAGAGAGAGAGAGAGAAGACAGGCTTGTGAATGTGAATGAATGATTTTTTATGGCTGATAAGAGGGTAAATATTAACAGGTATTAAAGTGACTCTCAGAATCATTAATCCGAGGAATAAAACACTTTTGGACATGCTGCAATATTGGTAAGCGGCACGGTGGTGTAGTGGTTAGCACTGTCACATTGCACCTCCAGGGTCAATTTCCACCTCAGACTTATGTGTGCATGTTCTCTCCTTGCTTGAAGGGTTTCCTCAGGGTATTTGGTTTCCTCCCACAGTCCAAAGACAGATTAGGTTAATCAACGTTCCCAAAATTGAATGTGTGTGTGTGAATGTTAACCATTGGTTCCTAGACGGATGGATGGTCATATGGGTAACATTACCGCTGTTTCACATCAGACCTCATTACACCACGTTGCCACTTATGTTTTATTCGTTACTTATAGTGAACCTAATGAGAGACATATTTAGTACAAAATGAACCCAGCCCTCATCCATTTCACGTTACTTTATAGATAAAGCTCAGGTGGGTTTAAATAAACTGTAAAACATGGTTGTCTTTGATTTTGTCAGCAAGATTGTCCATACAAATTTCTTATATACAGACAACCTGTATTGTTGATATGGCTTTTTCCTTTGCTTACTTTTTCCTTATTTCTTTGTCATCTCAAAAATACAAATAATCTTTTACATTTCTTTCTTTTTACATTTCAAGTAGTTGTTAGTAAGGGAAAGTATTTTTGTCAGCTTTGTTTCTGTTATTTTCATCGCAGTATAATTTCTAATAGAGACCGTGTCTGAAACAAGTGACAGTGATAGTTTCAGCCTCATAGCAGTTCATACTGATGGAAATGAAAAGTGGAAAAGACAAGAAGAAAGACAAGACTGTGGCTTTTAACCACAGAGACACCTGAGAGGGCTTGAAATTTGATGCCTAGCTCATGTTGATGGCTGAGAAGTAATTATCGTCTTTGGTCGGCAGTGCCAAGTCATTTCAGGAGAAAGTAGCTACAGAATGCTCACATTGTCACTGGAAATCACTAGGGAATGCTAAGGACTCCGTTTTCATACACATGTGCATGTGTGTAATGAAATGGGTAACACAAAGTAGGAAAAGTTTCTTTTTCAGCGGGTGGTTGGTTCAAACATACAACAATGATCAGTGATTGGGCAGAATGGGTGGTGGTGATCAGTGATTGGTCAGAAGGAACAGCAGTAACCAATTTGGTCCAACTTCAGATAATCCTATATAAGTATAATCTAATGAATTACTACACTAGTTAAATCTTTAGTGTCGATTTACGATACTGACAGATTCAATAATTTCACACCAAGGCCTCAACATGGAGTAATTGAGAACTAAAATAAATATGTAAATATATGTTGAAATAGACAAGTAAATATTTAGCATTTGATTTGATTAATTAATTTTGGGTGATGTGATGGGAGTGGCAGCGTTGCTGCCGGACAGTTTTATGGTTCAGGGCTTGGGTTGCTTTTGGTATGGAGTTTTGCATGTTCTCGTCATGTTCTCATGGCCACATAAACTACAAAGCTACAAAAAGAATGGTACAAAAACATCCTCTGAGAACAACTTCTCCTAACCATCCAATAATAGTTGGGGGACGAACAAGACCTTTTCCAGCAGGATGAAGCACCTTGCCATAAGAAAGTCGCTCGCTGAACAAAACAATCAAAATTTTTGGTCGACTCCCATCCCCAGACCTTACTCCCATTGAGAACTTGTGGTCAATTCTCTTCTCAAGAGATGGGTGGATGAAGAAAAACCAACAAATTCTAACAAACTCCAAGCATTCATTATGCAAGAATGGGCTGCCATCAGTCAGGATGTGGCTCAGAAGTTAATAGACAGCATGCTAGGGTGAATTGCAGAGGTAAAGTAATATATTTGTTGAGAATCATGTGTGATGTGGTGTTGTTCTGCTGTCACGTTTATGAATGTGAAGTTGGAACTTGCATCAAACAGCTTATACACTGCAAACAAAAATTACATTTTACCCTGTGAAATATTATTTCACTAGACAGTCCAACCAACTGTGTAGTTCTCTAGTACAACAAAAAAGTCTACGACAAACCAATGATAAGATTATTAAGCATATTTCTATGTTACTAAAATTTAAGAAATCAATCTAATAAATAAAGTCCTAAAACTAGCTAAATTATCTGCCAAAAAACAAGCAATTGTCTTTACAATTGTACTTAAATTTGATTAGAAATAATTGTAATAATATTATTGGTTTATAAATGGAGATAAATGTAACTATATTTGAGATATATTCTAAGATATACTATTTTACAGTGTATTTTAGATGAGGGACCCATGTATACAGATAGTCACCAATCTACTTTCGTCTCAGAACTACGAAACAGTTGATTGGCTGAAACATTGGCATGTTTTACGTAGGTCAGACTCACCTTGAAGATTATTAGTCAGAAACAGAGGCTAACAAGTAGGCGTGTTCCTTTCATGCATTATGCCCATGTTTGCCCTCAGGCACACTAGAGACTGTTGTTCTGGGAATTTCTGTGTCCTTTGGAACATATTGTTACCTTTGACTTTATGATATACCGGTGGAAGATCACCAGGACTACAGAGACCCTGCTTGAGGTCATGTGATCCCAGCATGGGAAAGAGACTCCCAGCGGGATTTCTGCACAGCCTATCAGGGATGTTTGTGTATTTGCACTGCAGATGTAGAATATCGTTTTAATGCAAAAAAAAAAAAAGTGGTTTTAGAGACATTTCTGTAAGAGAAAATGTTAATTCATTAAAAAAAAATTATAATAATAAAAGTAAGTAAGATCTGCTCACATTGAAGAAGCTCCTCCTCTTGTGAATTTTGACCCTGATATCTCAGTATCTCCATTTAACAGCTGGCAGCCATGCTGTTTCTAAGGCAACCCAAAGCATACCCTTGTTGGTCTTGTAATAAGAACAGAGCGTGAAACAGAAAGACAGAGGGAATCACCTGGTCTGACAGGTAAGAAGGTTTTTCCTTTCATTTTTTCAAGCTTTGCACATGATCACTTTTGATAAAAGATTTTTCTTCCTTGCATTTGAATGTAGTCCTGGATCTTTGACTCAGTAATGTGTTAACCAGTGAATAAATCATTGACGTTTTTAATGCATTCGTCATATCATTTTTACAGTGTTTGTTCTAGTGTCTTTGCAAATGTATCCAAAACACCTTTGCATCATATTCGTACAGTATATATTCCCACAATATCTGTACTGTGTGTGCAGCATGGGCTATGACGTGGAGCGTTTCGTGGGCTACGTGAATGAAGGCCTGCTGTGCTGCGTGTGTCGGGACGTGTTGGAAGATCCTCTGCAGGCTCCATGCGAGCATGCTTTCTGCAATACCTGCATTCATGCTTGGCTTGTCAACCATCAGAATTGCCCTGAGGATCGGCTTCCCCTTAGCATCGGTAACCTGCGGCCACTCTACAGGTACTATAGAACTAACTGAGAACGTGCATATCGTCATGGTTAACATGGGATCAGGAATGACTAGGCCAAACAACACATTTTTAAATATGAATACGCATGCACATGTCTTCTCTATTCTTGTGTATGATGCACACATGATTTGCTATAAGTACTTAAATGTTTTGAAATTGTGGTTTATGGTTGAAGGCTTATTTATTTATTTAATTAATTAAATAGGTTGTGCTTGACTAGGCCACCATTTGTTGAGGAATGACACATTGCATTTCTTTATGGTTGCATCTAGGTGGCACATTCGGTAGAACTGTTGTCATGCACATCTGGGGTTTGAATCTCATTTTTGGTGTGTGTGCACGGTGGGTTTCCTCTGGATTTTCTCCAACAGTCCAAAGACATTTGGTGTATGCTTTGACTGGCATTCCCAAATGATAGAGTATGTTTAGATGGGTGAATGTATGTGCTTGTGCCTCGTAATGGGTTGGCGCTCCATTTATGATATTCCCAACATTATGCTGCACTTCTTTGCTCATTTTTATCAATGTTTTTACAAACCTATGTATTTCTAATAATAAAAAAAGCCAGTGACTTCTAGCCAACTCTATCTACTTGTCTGCTGTATGATTATGAATGTATAAACAAGTAGCCCAGACACACTCATTTTGCCCCAGGGAAACCCACCAGTAGTGATATTCAAAATATTCATAAGCTCCTGCACATTTGGCTGCTCGGTTGTTTCTTGCCCAGATATGCGTCATCGTTCCACAATGGTTTTAGGAACAACTGGGCTTAAAAGAGGTCAGATGTTAATTGTATATGTCTATAAGATTTATTCCACAGCATAATTTGTGTTACAGATACATGCGAAATGACTTGGCAAGGCTCCAGGTGAAGTGCATGTATCGCTCCCAAGGATGTGAGGTCATCTGTGCGCTGGAGTCCGTACATCGGCATGAGGAACAGTGCGACTTTGCTCTGTTCACTTGTAGCAATGCTGGTATGTGCACACATCCATGAACACATACACTACACTACATCAGCTGTATATAGATATCACATTTGCACAGTGTTGTATATACAATACTACATACTGCATATACTTTATATATTTATACAACAGTTAGTTCAGTCCGAGCAATCAGTTTGGACCAGATGCTTTCCACGAGTGGTGATAATGCATGGTAACACCACTTGGGACGCTTACCGTTATACTTATCACTCTGCATCACAGGTGTTCTACAGCATGGGTAGCATGGGTGAAAGGAAAGTGGGTCTGTATGGTACGCAGTCACGGAAGCACTTTGAGCAAGAAAACACATCTGATAAAGTTGTCATCTTAAACAAACATCTTAAACTCCTTAATAACTGCTTCTAAACTTTCAGTGTTCTTTTATTGACTTTTAACAAAAAGCTGATTTCCAAATTGCTTTCCAACCCATGATCAAAAGCAGTAATTGGAGTCTGTGACAATGGATTCAATCCCAGAACCCAGAACAGAGCTGATATTTTAAAGTGGAATCAGTGGAAATACATAGATTATTCTTTTTATCTTTTTTATTCATAGTGCCGTAAGAATTTGAAATGACTTTCATTCCTGAGAAAAATAACTGGTGACATAAACATACAGATCATAATCAGTTGATGATAAATGATGTTTGCAGAACTGTTGTTTTATCACACTCAAGGACGTGCTGGATATAGCACGGCTGCAATGCTTTCAGCACTAGAGCTGTGCCTTCGTGCCTATGAACGCATCAGAGCCATGCTATATCCAGCAGTACAGCACTCCCTATGATGCGTTCATATTCCTGCATTATACAGTAAAAAAAAAAATTCGATAAAGAAATGAGGGCTTGTTTAAGATTTCTGCATATACAGTACATAGTATCATTTTAGTACAAAATTTTATGCCAGATAGCAAGTTTCAGATTATACTGTATGCTTTTTGCCCTTTACTGACACACACACAATAGTAACAGATGATGACTATAGAATGAAGTGATCACAAAGAGTAAGTAACAGAGCAACCATACTTTTCATTATTAATGAAGAGACCCCCTGAGTAGTGTAGCGTCGTATAGAATTTAGCTCAACCAGTAAGCAAATCCACACTGGAAAATATGATATCTAGTGAAAATATAAAAGAAACAAAAAGAGTACAAAAAGAGTAGTTTCTCACTGTGTAATTAGGACTCTCCTTAGTGAACCTAATTCTAGACAATTTAATTCAGACTTGTTATACAGGTGATTATTATTATTATTATTATTATTATTATTATTATTATTACATAAACTCCATGCACACAGAGATGGGAACCAAAGGGTCTGGGTTTGGTTCCCATCTCTGTGTGCATGGAGTTTGCATGTTCTCCCCGTGCTTGGTGGGTTTCCTCTGGGTACTCCGGTTTCCTCCCACAGTCCAAAGACATGTAGGTTAGGATAATTGGCGTTCTTAGTGTGGCCGTAATGTGTGAAAGAGTGTGTGTGTGTACCCTGTGATTGATTGGCATCCTGTCCAGGGTGTACCCCGGTTTCTCAATTTTTCCTAAAATCATGCCTGCAAATTGACCACAGTGTTAAAGAGTGTGCAAATGTGTATGAATGGTGGCCTGTACTGTTGGCCCAAAGAAATTCTACCCCAGCAGGACTGGAACAGACTCAACAACAACCCTGACACTAAGATCAAAAATGTGTGACAAGTGCGATAAGCAGTTTGAAATGACCAAGAAATATATTTGTTAGATTTAGTTATATCCAATCAGCTAATCATATGGTAGCAGCACAGTTAATAATATACTGCATACGCGGGTCAAGAGGACATTTTAAACTGATTCCATAAGCCTGTGTCCACTGCAGCCTCAATTCACATGTTGAGCTTTTTTGTAACCACTATTATTTGAATTGCTCTATATGTTCTGTTAACTTGAACCACCCTGGCCATTTTCCTGTGACCTCTCGCATCAACTGCTGATCACAACAGCTTCTGAAATATTATTTGTTTAGCACTTTTAATGATGTATTTTGTTGAAAAACTTTACATCAATAGAAATTCTGGATATAAATTTAAAAATGTTTATCTCAGGTGAGGGCGATGGTGGTCAGGAAAAACTTATCCTTCTCGTGCATTGTAGCCATCAACAACTTTTATTTTCAGAGACTTACACAGCTGCTTAGAGGAACCCATGTTTCACTAACCATGATTCACTGATTAAGGTCTGAAACCTTGTATAAAGAATCTGAGACTCTGGAACTGTTGGGGTGCCCAAACTTTTGCACAGTGCCATAATAATGTTTTTATTTATTTATTTTGTTCAATTTATGGCATAAGAAGTAACTATGCACCAATGTTTGCTGAAAATATTAATAACTCTTTTCAATTAAAAAATCACCAAAATCTGTTATTTATCAAGGGGTGCCTAAACGTTTGTGTAAAACTGTATGAATAAAAATCTCTTCTATGCCTGTGTGCTCTGAGGTTGAAGGTGCAATTGTAAAATAGGAAATATATTTGAGTTTATATGACTTTATTGTGATTAACTGTTCACGGATAGAGACTTGGGTACAAAACTGTACATGGCAATTTCAGTGCTAAAATTATTCAACAGATTGCTGTCATAAGACACCATAGTAAAACTTTATGTCAATGCAATCCAAGCCATCTTCTTGGTTATTAATAGGAATTGTCCTCTGAGTCACTGAAATCAGGCATTAATTGAAGCTCTTGACCCACATTTGCATTATTTCATACATTGTGCTGCTACCCAAAGACTGGCTAATTGGATAATTGCATTAATGCAACAGTGTCCAGGTGTTAACTAAGTGGGTGGTACAGTAAGTGTGCTTTTAGAATAATTAAATAAATGCATCATCTTTTGACTCTTCAGAAAGATGTAAATTTCATATTTTCCACCACAATAAAATAAAACGTTTTTAAAAATTATTATAATTTCTTTCTTTTTTTTATGTGCAGGTGAGGAGTACTTGTGTTACCGCTGTGGTAGGTTTACGTGTCATAATCCTGCATGTTCATAATACTGTGCTCTGTTAGAAATGACCCAAACAAATAAATGATAAAATGCTCTAATTGCCTTCATGCTGAGCCACTTCCCTGCTTCTATATACTCTCTGCATCTTACAGATTGTCCAGTGCAAGTGTCTCAGCAGTCTCTGGAAGCACACTCGTGTGTTTGCAAGTACCGCAGCAGAGTGTGTGCAAACGGGTGTGGATACACACTGTCGAAGGCAAACGAGGCTCAGCACAACTGCGTCTCTGAACTCCGAGCTGAGCTGGACATGCTGAGGTAGACGCTCATACTGTAGGTGGTCTCGCTGATGACTACTATTTACACCCATCTTTAATCTTTTTTGTTTTTTTATTCCTTTACTATTATAAAACTATTATGGTGGGCCTCAGAGCACAGGGTCGTACAGTACATTAGGAAGGTAACTATTATGCATATGCTATTCTTTTGACTAAAATCTGTAATCATAGCGTTCCTCTTAGGAACATCGAACAATAAAGCTGCACTCCCCATCAATCAGCCACTAATCGCACAAATATGAGGGGTGTTCAAGTCAAACCGGGACTTTTCATTGCGCAGAATATGAGTAAAAACTACCATTATTTTTCTAATGCAGTCACCACCAGTGCTTGAATACCATCAGACTAGAACATTTTTCTCATTGTATTGTATTGATGAAAGGGCTGCACTGTATTAGCTTTTATTATCAACAGATAAATAATAAAATTATTAAGGTGTAGAAATGCATTTAAAAAAAGATCAAAGCCATAATAAGAATGATGTGGGCAAACTCAAAATATTATACCCCGTCCCATACACACATGAAAAGATGTTAGACTGCTACAATTTTTTAGTTTGTGCGGTCCCACTGAACTACTGCTATAAAAAAAAGAATCTTATTTAAAAACAACAAAAGATAATTTGTGGTTAGTTCAACTTCTCATAGAGCAATCTGTATGTGTAAAAAGAATGTTTGCGTAAATAATTCACCTGACTGTATCATTGTATCACTTAATCATTGTTTGAGACGTTTGTTTGTCTCGCTTCATCTGATGCTGTGTATTTTTCTCATGAAAAAAAAAATAGAGGCCAAATGAATACATTTTATGAACAATTATTATCTGTGCCAAAATCGAAAAACTTGTACCAATGTCTTTTTATTATTATTCTTACAAGGCAGAGATTGAACCATGCAAGCCAATTTACACCAGCTGCTTCTTTGTTTGATCAATATATTTTCTTTCTTAATTCTCTTCCCAATTTCATTATCTGCCTGTTCTCACTCACCAGCCAGCTCTCCCCAATCATATAACACCTTTTAGGAACCTCCAGTTCCTAAAGTCAGCCTACCAGTCATTAGTTGACAAAGTGCAGGTATCCAACATCCACTGCATCCAGCAACAACACCGGATCATGTGGATATTTATAAAGTTATCGTGTCCTCTGTATGGGTTATGGGGTGAACTTGATAACATTTGTGAATGGTGTGTAACCCGAGACTGTCACTAGGACAGACGTCCTAAGATGATAGAATACCTTTTTTCTTTTAGCACAAACAAGTGTATGAGATGTTCCCTTACCTCAATTTTAAACCATCAATGAATAGAATAAATCACTTCAATAATGTCTGCTTGCCAATTATAGGATTTGCATTAAAACACACAAAATATTTTGGTCATTGATGATACTACTGCATCTCTCATATCCCACAATCCATTGTTGTTTTTTTCTGTAATAATTCTGTGTGTTTTTTAGAATTTAAAACCATCTTTTTTCCAACATCTATCCATCCATTTTATCTACAAAAGAAAAAAATAATAAATGCAGATTGCATTTTAATGTCATTTTCCCCCACATTGCATACTCTTCTGCCAACTGCCACATCGACTTTTAGTCATCCACCATTTCATATTTACCTTCTTAACGGTTTGTGTGTGTGTGTGGTTTATAGGACTGAATTGAATTGTAAGGTTGAGGAAGTGAGACGCGAGATGGAATCCCGGCTGAATTCTCAGAGGAGACACATGGTACAAAAAGAGAACTTGCTGAAAAACGAGGTGGATGAGCTCAAGGTATTTTACACATACACACAGACACACAATATATAGCTTTTTTTTTTTTTTCCCTGCTCAAGTGTTCTATGTTAATAATATTTCAATTCCAATGAACAAGTTCAAATGTATTTGAACTTATGCATTTGAATGTGTAGTTGGTAATTCAGCGGTATAAGGCTTCGAGTTCATCATGGATTCAAGCCCAAGCTCCACCAAGTTGCCCTGTTGGGCCCTTGAGCAAGGCCCTTAACCTTTCTGCTCCAGTGTGTAGTATTACTGTATAATGGCTGAGACTGCGCTCTGACCCCATCCTCTATCAAAAGCAGGGCTATTGCAGGAATAAGGCATTCCACTGTGCACTAATGTATATGTGATGAATAAAGGCTTAACTTATTTTGTATATTTGAATCTATGGAATTTTTCTAACAGATATTTCAATTTCATGTTCAGGGGCAACTGTCCCGTGTGGTGTCGGACGTGTGCGCTTTATTAGGAGCAGAGCGAACTCGCAGACAGGAGCTAGAGAGGGCGGAGCTTGAGAAAGTCGAGCTTCTGGAACGTTTCAAGCATGAGGTTCTTAAACCAGGCACGGCTGCTCAGACGGTAATGCGTTATGAGGAGCACCGTAAGCAAAACCCACACAGCCTAACGTTAGACCGCCACAAGAAGAAGAGCAGAGACGTCATGGTTCTCTGATAACGGACACAGGGCCTGTTAACTGCCAAATCCTACTGGTGCAGATCCATGGTGCTAATGAACTACAGATCAACACTATAATAGCATTTTTCCACAAAATTACAAGGTGTTTATACAAGCAATTTTATAAATGTCTATGGATTTTCAAATAAAAATTAAATGATTAGGGACCTTCACATATTTTTAAAATGATTTATTTCACAATATCTGTCCAACTGTTATCTCTAACTAGCTCAATAAAATACTTTGCAAAGTATCTATTAATGTTTTTCTTGGAAAACAGCAGATTCTAGCAGAGTTGCATATAAAAATGGGCACTTTTACACTAATGAAACTGAAATATCAAATTAAAAAGATATTAAAGACAAGTGAATATTCACAGAATTTTAATCAGGTTTTTACACACAAAAAAAGAACAAAAATAACATTACATAAATGCATCCATTGCTTCTGATGACTAAGTCCACAACCTGGTTGGTCCTTTAGTGCCATGTGGCTGAGTCTTGTACAGTTTACTGTTTTAGCGAGTGAACGAGCGTACATGTCGGCCTCGTCCACCTCCGCTCCCACTGGTGCTGAATTTCCCTTGACCACGCCCACTGTTACTTACGCCACCACCTCCTACACTTAGTCCTCCTCCACTTAGCCAGGAAAGGCCAGTTCCTCTTCCTCTGGGGGCACGGTCTCTCGGAGCCAAACGGTATGCACCTAATGAAATTACAAGAAAGAAAAAAAAAAATATATATATAGTAATTCAAACCCCTTGAATACCACGGTTATTTCGGTTCACTGACCAACTGCAAAAACCTATAGTAAATGCCTGTATTCGGGGTCTGATTAATTATTATTTAATTCCATACTTAAATAATGAAGGAAAATCATAATTTATCTGGAAATTTAATGTATTTAAACATCTAGCAATAATACTGACAAACTGATAGTTATACATATTTAATCATCTTTCAAAACTATTTCCATCATTCTTATTCTGTTAAGCTGCTTTGTGACAATAACCATTGTTAAAAGCGTTACATAACTAAAATATTAATATAATTAAATTGAATTGATACCTGCATGACCTGTTGGTGGCTGTCTCGATGGTAATGGCCGTGTAAAGTTACTTTGTGCTCCTCGAGGTTCACTGTATGTCCCTCTGTGAGTGACTGCGGTCACTGGTGCGTTCCAAGTGGAGCCCCGCCCAACCTCTCGCCGAGGATAATTACCTTAGGAGCGAAGAAGAAAATGAAAAGAGCAATTTACAAAAGTTTTCAGACTGCAGCAAAAAAAGAGCTGTATAAGCGTTTAAGTATTATCAGTTGTTCATACTGGCAAGCAAGGCGCTCTTGGGCGCGGGGGGAGTGAAGAAGCGGGTGTGGCTCTGGAAGCCTCGTCCTCTGGTTTCACCAGTAAACAGTCCTCTAGTTGGGGGCTTGGCCCCTCCCCCTTTAAGTGGGCGTTTGGGTAGAGCCAAACCTGGAGGCAGGCTCACTTCCTTGAACTCTGCAGCCAAAAAGTCATCCACGTGCATGGAGGGCGGCCGACTCGTGTTCTGTTTACGCTGCCGGAAGATGTCGTGTGGCCGGTTGAGCTGGTTGAAAGCGCCACGACCACGTCCGCGAGGTGCTACCATGATGTGAGCGCGCTTGGCCGGTTCCACATACTCCGATTTGCCACTGGTGAGAGATACATATAATCGTAGTAATTATTGGGGGCGAATCTATGCTCATGAAGGGTGTTTTCATATATGCAGTATTTAGTCTATTTGATTTGAACCCTAGTGTGTTTTTCTTCTTTAAACAGGTGAGACACCTGTCTCATTAAACTGAGCCAAAGGGCAGAGCTGTAGCGCTGTAGAAATGTGTTCTTTGAACCAATAGGGCTTGAAAAGAATCAGTTTTATAGTAAACTAATAGCTTATATAACAAAGACTGTTACAATGTACTGTAAAATGCTTTTTTGCAAAGCTTTTTCCATCCCTGTGTTTTTGACCATTGAAATTGCACAAGAATGTGTTTTTGTATACCTAGAAGTGATAAAGGTTTCATGCTTGTGCTTCCCAAGTCTAAAGCCCTTTGCTGGTTTGCTGTGGCCTGGTGAAGTAGGCTCGCTCAGGAACGACCGGTCTAACTCAGCCTTCAGGTTGAGATCAGGGCAGCACTGCTGCGCCAACGCGACCAGGTCGACTTTAACCTGCAAGGCAACAAAGAAATTTAAAAAATTGAATCAAATGCCACATAATATTTCAGCACGGATATAGAGCACAGTACTTCACTCATCATGAGGCAAATCAGTTTTAGACTTGTTTTGTCCTCTAATGGTGACTGGCACCTTTCTCACAAAACACAAATGAACTAGAATTACAGCTATTGTCTGATAGAAGAGAATTGCCAAGTGGCTAGAAATTTCTGTAACTAAACTGAAAGACTGGACTTGACTGAAATGAGGTAAATTAAAGCAAACCAACAAACATACTCACCATGTCTTGTTCTGTCTCCATTTCATCTGACTGGAATGGAGAATACCAAAGAGCCCTCAGCTGATCGTCCAATAGATCCGAGAGAATATATACAGTTCTTTAGGGGGAGAACCATCAGAATCATCAATAAGCTTTATGTTAATTACCACCAAATATGTTGATAGAGTAGTAATAAACAATCAACAAGCTTCTGATACCTGTTGTTAAACTGGGTCTGGAGAGGTTCAGGAGAAGGCAGAGTTGGCTCTGTTTCATGTTCTGCTTGACTCGTAGTCTCTCCGGAACTTTCCACAATCTGCCGCAGTCCCACCACGTTCTCCAGCAGAGCTTCCAAGGAATCATCCTCTTTAAGGAGTTCCTGAGAGAGTTCAGTCATAACAAAAGCATTAGACATCAGATACACCAAATAAAAGGTTCAAACTCAGCCAGACATACAAACTAGAGACCACTGATTGAGCATGCTGTTCCAAATAAACAGAATGGAAGAATGTGTGGCACAACATTAATAGTGTGTGCAGTACAGGGTTGCATCAACTGATCAATTAAAAGTCATAACATTTAATTTTTTTTAAATTGTCGCCAAGTGATTTTAGGTGCGATTTTACCACCTGGTCCTGCGTATTTTAGTGTCTTACATGATGTAAGACAGAAAAAAGTGCTTCCAATTAGTTAATGAATTGGATCATGAGCGGTAAATAAATCCAAATATGTATAACCTAATTATTTAGCATGCTAAAAGGATTGTATGGGATTTCTTTCACGATCTTAAATCTAAATTGAGAAGCATACAAGTACAGTACATTATAATAGATCTTTGTTGTCATTTTTTCTGCTCTGAAGTTTTTCACCCTTAATGCAAGTACAATGAATATTATCTGAGCCAAATTCCACAACCCTCGTTCCATGCAAAAATGCATTCCAACATTCAGACTCGTATGAAACTCCTGCAGTCTAACTGAGTCGTATCTAGTTGGTATCTTTCAAAGCCATGGTACATTTAGTCGAGACGGGGGGAAATCGATTCAGTGATCATGACTCATTTGTGTGGCGATTCAATTATCGCTAAAGCGAAAATCGTTTTTTTTTTTTTTCAATTTATGCTTGTTTGCATTTGAGGTGGCAGACTTGTCATTTCTCTATAATCCCACAGGTGGCATACTCTAAACTATTCATACACTGGCAAGCAGCTAAATTATTTGCATTGTTTCCCGGCTAGCCATACGACTTGTTCTGATTAGTATACAGCAGGTTCTAGTTAGTCATACAGCAAGTTGCGGGGAGGAGGGGTACAAAATAACTTGTATTTCTGCTAAATACATGGTATATTTGAAAAATACCAAGTCAGTTTTGCTCAGTGGGAATTCTGAAGCTTCATATGATTCTTAGCTGAAATTTGGAATGCATCTCTGCATGAAGCAAGGGCTGTGGAATTTAGCTCTGATTACTTTACTCACATTCCTGGTGACTAACTTCATTATAATAGATCGGTGACCTACTGCAATGTACTTACATGTACCTTAGTTTGGGGTTTTCAAGTCTGTCTTAAATCAAAATTATCACTATTATCACTACTATTTCCATGGCATACTTATTAACTCAAACACAGAAATTATTGCTCCACACTTTGCTTACATTGATGTGTCTTGAAAAGCTTTTAATGCTTGATAAAGCATTTCTTCTAATGGACGTGGGCCACAGTTACTAGACTTGGTGCCTGCATAGTGTATTTACCGCATGTGGTTTAAATCGTCCTTGTCTTTTCCTGCCCATTTCGCCCCAATTTGGTCACCTGATCATTCCTACCAACTGGTTCAGCTTCCTCCTGTCATACAATAGCTATCCAACCAGGGATGTTAAAAGCTTCCTCTGAGACACATGAAGCTAGCAAACAACGTTGTTAGATAGGTGCTATCTGTATATAATGTTTTACAGATGCCTGGAGTTAGCTTTGGCACTCCACTCAGAGAGCTGGATGATTGCGCTCCCTTGGAGCCCGAACACGCATGGTGATGTTATTGTTAAGATTGAAACATGTTTATTTCATACCGTGATGTGTTTCTCTAACTCTGCAAGAGGATGATCAGAGGAATCATCTTTCCACTGGAGCAGCTGTTTCATATCACTTGCGTTTAAGGCCAAAGACCGGGAGTCTATATCTTCATCCTGTTATAGTACACAAAGGCTCTCATAAACTCATAGTACATTCTTCATCTCCTTCCACATGCAGATATATGCATGAACCTTAATTTTAACACACAATTCTGGCTTTATTACAATTAGCAACAGCAAGAAGTGATTTTATTGTTTACCACTGAGTCGTTGTTGATTATCTGCCGCAGAAAGTCCAACATGGCAGACAACAGCTCAGCTGATTCCTTGTTAAAAGATGCGATTTCTCTCCGGAGTAGTGACGACACGGCAGAATTGTGCTTCTTTAGTGAGCTGCAACATAAACCGCATGTTAACCCATGTATGGTAAAAGTCAATGGTCAATAATTGGTTAATTGCTGCGCACACACACACACACACTAAGAATATCGTTACCTCTTCAAATGATGGAGCCCATAGTCATGTTCGGTTAGAAACATCATTGTTCGGAGGCAAGTGAGCTGGAGGGTGTAGCTGCTGTGTGCGTTTCTGAGCACCTCCAACATTCTGTCACATATACCGGGCATCATGTCCTTTGAAGGCAAGGCATTAGCCAACTGCTCCACCTCAGACACACATACCTCCCCTGAGCCACTCACAATCAGTGAAATGTCCTGGTCACACAGCGATTGGATAATCGAGGCCATCAGTTCACTGTTCTGTTGCAGCGATAAGCTGGCATCCAGCGGCGGGAGCAACATCGCAAGCAGCATCGACATCATCTCAGTCAGTTTATCTTCAGGCTTCCCCTCGCTCCGTACTTCGCTGCGTACGGCTCCGCCCAGCAGAGCCAACATGGCTGCCTTACAGGAACGTTGAGACACCAGAGAGTCTAGCAGGGCTAACAGTCTTGTCAGCTGTGATGTCACAGATTCCCTAAACAGAAAACAAAAAAAAATTATTTTAGTAAATTAACATCTATTAAGATCACACAAAACCTTAAATCTTCACAGTAAATCAGCACTCTTCAGCCATGCACATATCTTACAGTTGCATCTCTTCATGCAGCTGCTCCAGCAGAGTTCTTATGACAAGGGTGGCGGTTGGAGCTGCAAGGTCGCAGAGCTGCACACACACTCGCCGGAGCACGGACAGTAGAGGTGGGCAGCTGCTCACACACACACAGCGCAGCACCTCTTGTAAAGTGTTTGCCTGAGCATGGAGATGCATACTCCACAGCTTACGCGTGTTCATTGCCACTCCGATGTCTTGGACTGACAAAGCCTGACATGAAGAAAGAACAATTTCTGTCATCTTTAAACAGCAAAGCCTTGTTGAAAATCAACACCACAATTATGGGGCATCAAAGCATAAGATTCAAAGGGCTAAACAAGCATAACTTTCTATGGAACATAAATAATAAAAAAAAATAACTGAATACATTCTAACAAAGTGCCAACAACAGTTCACTTCACATATTTCAGCTATCATTCACTAAGCATTGATGATTAATAGCATTTTAGTATTGATTTTATTTATTTTGTATTAAATTAATTATATTATTATTAATTATATTATATTAATATTATAATATATATTACTAAGAAACGTGCATTAATATATTTAAACTTCAGTGAAAGATCGACTGGCTTGTCCAGTCCCATATTACGATCTCCCAAAAGTCCTATTAAGTCAGCTAAAATGAGTCTATTTAAATTCAAACGTATGATTAAGTTAATTAACACAGGCTATGAAAAATGAATGATAATAAGAGGGAACCTTATGTAGCTGTAATTTTGTTAATCCTGTCTTCAAGCATCATGTTTGTGCCGACATTTTTGACAATGAGCTGTGGTGGTCAATCTTTAGATGTAAAGACATTGGTAAACTTTATGTACACATGAGGAGCGTTCAAGTCTAACCGGGACTTTTGATTGTGCATGATAACAGAAGACTGTTTTCTCAGTACACCAGAGTAATAACTCCCAGCTGAGCTGAACTGTAATGGCCAAGTTGTGCCTTAATGATTTTCTGTACAATTCCTACAGACAGATGCATCTCTTCAACAAGTTGGTGACAAGCTCAAGGATCAGGAGTTTCACCCGCTGAATGTTCATAGGAACGTCTGCAGAGGGCTCCAGGTCACCTCGGCCGAGATCGCTATTCAAAACCTTTCAAACACTTGCACTATTCAAATGATTTACTGCAGCCAAGATCTCATCACCCTTCCTATGTTTGAAGCTCCTGTAAATGTCGGTTTTACACCTTCATTCACGAGTCCTGGTTTGACTTGAACGTACATCCTGTGACCAAATCACAATAATTAAGTTTTGCAATAATGTGCAAATACAGGATAAATCTGTTACAATAAGCCATTGTTCTTTTGTAGAATCCTGGTCATTTGCATGTTCTGTTGCTTAGCAACCAAAACTTACCTACTTAACAGACTATGTTACATGCTGGAAAATTTTTTATTTATTTATTAAGTATAATGAATAAGAAATTACAATGTGTGTTTAACAGTCGTTTTTTTATCATATTGTTTATTCTAAAGTAATTTGCCATTTGAGTGAGTGCAGTACAGTGATTTTATTCCAGTTAATAGGTTTAACTCTGCTTCACATTATGCATAAGAACACATTGTTCAGCATCTGTTTAAATTGATTAATATGTCTGATTAATCAGGTGTGTGCGTGTGTGTGTGTGTGTGTGTGTGTGTGTGTGTGTGTGTGTGTGTGTAGTACCTGCGTGGTTTGCATGGGCAGTGGTAATGGCAGCAGCTCCGATAACAGACTGAGGCTGCTGTAAATGTTCTCTGGTACGGCGGTAATGGAGTTGAGCACCTCTTTTAGCATCAGAGACCAGCTGTTTGCTGCCACGGTTTCCTCAGAACCTGTTTCCTGCTCACTCACTGCATGTGTGAAAGTCAGTAAAACGTCAGTGATCTCGCTCTGCAGACGCAGCTCCTCCGGATCCAGGCGTCCCAACGGCGTGGAGAATGCGAGCGTATGCAGGGTGACGCACACAGCCGGGACACGTACGTCCCTGAACTCGCACGCACCGCCGTGCAGCAGCTCGCTGAGCATCGCTCGCATGAGCCTCAGCGCGCAGGACGCCAGCGACATCATCATTAGCCGCTGTGGCGTGGGACCCAAGGGGCCATGTAATCGCCAGGGAGGTAGTAACACCGAGGTCAGCTTTTGGAGGATTTTAATAAAGGTGTCCATTCCTTCGGCGCTGAACAGTGTGATTACTGCCTGATTCCACTTCAGGTCCTTCTGCTGACCTATATACACGAAAACATTTTTGTGAATGAAAAATGTCCACAAGAGCTGCTTTATTTTAAAGAATATATAGGAAGCAGGGCTATTATAATAATTGACTAAAGTCAAATGTTTAAATTTTGTGATTTTCTGCTGAAGATCAAGAAATGAATTAGACAATAGGTCAGAAGATCATGTTACATTTCCTGCTATTAACAAAATTCCCCACTGTGGGACAAATAAAGGTATATCTTATCTTTTAGGACTTTCTAAATCATCGTATTGTCCATGTCCAGTGCTTGTGCGACAACTCTGATCAACTTCCTTTCATTGCTTTAAAAAATAACTTGAGCTAACCTTTCCTCCCCAAACACAGCTCTCTGCTCTTCATTTTGGTTTATTCTTTAAATTTTTTATGCAGTACTAACAACCGAAAAACAGTTATTAAACCAAGAGCAGACATTAAGCACTATTAACTTTTTAAACATCTGGGCATTAAAAAATAGGTTTCAATTGAATTTATGGTTTATGTCAATGTTCGAAAATCAATTTGATTTTAATGATGCCACAGGGCATGTCTCATGTCTGAGGCAGTAAACAGGCTTGTGTATCTTGCTAAAAACTTGTAAAATTCTGTCAGGCACCTTGTGGTTAACAAAATTGTTTCTCTTCAGCCATGTGGGAAAGAAATGTCTATTCTTTTTTTCTTCTTCTATTTTTTCAACTATTTATTTTACGAAAAGTAATTTAATGTTTGCAGCATGCACTTTACCCATCCCTCATATTTTGCTAGAATAACCAGAACTTGTAAAAACTGGAGAAATTTTGCACTTTATTAATTCCAAAAAGAGGGATGTTGTTGTACTGACTACTGTTTTTCTAAAATAACATGAAAAATTGTTAATGAAAGTAAGTTTGCACTTTGCATTTTTAGTCCAAATAAGCAGCTCATATTTGGTTATATTGTTTTTGATTAAATAAAAGAAATCCTATATACTCTAGTATTTTATTCATTTTAAGAAAAATAATGGTTTTAAAATGGAAAATCTAATTTTGTCAAAAAAAAAATCGGAGTTTCAATTTATAGGACATATCGCCCAGCTCTACTTTCGATCATTTGAAAATGGATGGGTTCAAACAAAAGGTGCCATGTTTTAAGTTCACAATCAGATTCAAAATGAGAAAATCTGATATTTTGATTAATCATCTGGTGCTCGTCTTAAATCCAAATGTCTTCAGTATTTGGCAAAATGGAAATCCTTGCCGTTAGTGACTAGAAGTGACCAGTAAATAATTAACATATATCATGTTTCATTATGTCAATAATGGTGTGTAATTTAACACAGGAAATGCTACACTACATTCAACTGGACATTGCGTGTATAGTAAATTCAGCAAGAGACCGATTATGACCAGGTGTTCTACAGAGAGCAACAGGAGATCTTTTCTCCCATTGGCCATAAATTTATACAACTCGTCTCTGTAACATTTACGCTACAGAAGAAGGACTGTCAGTTCCAATGGCTAATAGCTGATAACTATTACCATTTGTGCAATTTCATTAATTTCCATTTCAAGTGCAATATATGTATATTCATTATTTTAGTGCAATTTATAACTTACTGTGTGCTATATTTAATTAAATTTTTTATTTATTTATTGTTATTATTATTTTTTATTCATTTATATAATGTCCTTATTTGTAATTTTTTTCTTGTCTAATCTATTACTCTTTTCCTTTCTTCCCAGTAAATAAATCAAAGCAACTGTAACCAAGACAAAGCAATTTCCCTCTGGGATCAATAATGTTCTTTGAATCTTGAATCCATGTGTGTGAGAAATTGTTCTTACTATACTGGTCTACAATTAATAATTTCATACAGTAACAGAAGAGGCATGCATTTGTGTGTGTGTGTGTGTGTGTGTGTGTGTGTGTGTGTGTGTGTGTGTGTGTGTGTGTGTGTGTGTGTATGCGCGCACCTGGCACAGAAGCTGGTGGACAGGCGATGTGACAAAGTACTCTGAGAGCAGTAACAAGGCCCACTCCGTCAGCTGTCATTACATTCTCCAGATTCTGGCACAAGAACCACAATCTCAGATATGCACAGCTTTTCATTCAGTAGCTTGTCCACAATATAACTGGGTCATTGCATTGTATAAATGCATGCATTAATCTTTCGCTTTTCGTAACACAAGATGTTCTGTTGCAATAGTCAAGGTAACTGATTACTTGTTTTAAAAGATCTACTAATTCATTTAAATTAGCCAATATGTGCAGTGCAACACACAAAATCATGCAGATACAATTCAGAACAAAAATTTACATTAAACACCAAACATCAGAGTGAGGAAAAGTATAAAACATGAAAAACTGAAGAAGAAAAAAAAAAAGTACCAGGACTTGGTTTTTCTTCTTACCACGTTTGAAAATAGTTACCATAGTGTCCATGTTACCATAAAACAGTTTGCGCCCCACCCCCACCATTCTGCATAAACCCTAAATATCTTTGCATGTAAAAAGTACAGATCAATATGCTTAAACAAGGCCACTAACAAAAATACTTGAGACATTTGAAAACTGACTATGACATTTCCATGTTTCTCTACCTTTTTCTGCATGATTTTATGTTTTGCATATCTGCAACATGATTGGATAATTGCATGAAATTTAATTGCACACAGATATTACTAATAAAATGGCCAGTGATTGTATTTGAAAACAAATTCAGCATATAAAATAATATGTCGCTTCTCTCATATTTAACGTTCTTGTCTTTAAGAGAATAATTAGAAATACTAAATCAGACCATCGTTTTCTTGTTCTCGTTTAATAATGAATTAAACAGACCTGTTTGATGTAATCAATAAGGGTTGGTATTCCACTCATATCAAAACGTAGCTTCTCCAGCGGCTCCAGCCATTTACTCAGCTCTGAAACAAAAGCCACATGTCACCGACTTTACCAAGAAAAAATACAATATTGATTTATACAGACTGGTTTATTTAATGCTTCCTTTTACTGCACGTTCGAGCCTTCACATCGCCGGGTTGCCTCTGTTGGACCCTTGAGCAAGGTCGTTCAATCCCAAGTGCTCAGATACAATCTGGCGTTGGGCTGGCAACCCGACCCTGTAAATAATTGCCACTTGAACAACAGATATATAACCATCGCCCAACGTGCCGGGCAGCATTTAGTCAGACCACCATACTGGATATAATACAAAACATAATAGCGGAGTGCAATCAACGAGTGATAATAATCAAGCATAACAGCACTGGAGCATCAAACATGTGTATACAGTACTGGAAAGTTGTTTGAGCAGCTGCCTCCCAAAACCCATATTTAAAACCAGTCACAGATGCAGTTTCAGCAAGACAACGCATCTAATAACATTATATCATCTTAAACAACACCCATGTATTCTGATCCAATTAAAGATCTAGTGTAGCTAACATTGCTGAAAAGGTAAATGGTAAATGTATTATATTATGTATTTTTGTAATAAACTTATTTTTAACATTCTCGCGTCCTGCGTCCACCATCAAACCCTCCCACGGATCGCAAGGAATCTTGGGATAGGTCAGGCTATGAAGCATCCGTCATTGCATGCGTATGAAGGAGCCTTAAAAATATAACAGTCTTTGTTCCAACTCTATGATGTAATCAGCCTTCAAATTCGTCCCTCAAAGATATTGGCTCCTGTATTGAGACAACACTGGTGGCCTTATATCATAATATCACATTTTTTCAAAGTTCTCTTTATTTTTACTATAAATTGCGGAAATATGTTTGATGTGCCATGGCATTATTCAAAGTAATACTTTATTTCCTAGGAGCATGAGCATGTCCTGCGCATTTGACATAGCTAAGTGAACTTCGACTTATAGATATTTGGACATAAAAACAATATTTCAACATTTGTTTTTAATCACGATTCTGTGCTTATCGCATATAATCATGACTTTGGTAAGATTTTTAGGTTGATGCAAGTCTCACCTTGAAGTTTTGCATTGTTCTCGTCTGCTTTGCAGATACTGAGTAATGGAGCAGCATAATGTTCCATCATTTTCAGCTCGGCAGAAGCCTGCACGACTAGCAGCACGAGCATGCAGGCGTAGTTGTACGTTACAGACTTCCTTGCTTTTCCCTCCCTAAAAATAAATCAACACATAAAAGCACATTTATGCAGGATAAACCACAGCTTGCGCTGCTTTCATCTACTGCGTGATGTGTACATACTCACCCCTGTCCCTCTTTAGCGTGATGCTCGAGCAGGTTGACCAAGCAGCCGAGATTAACATCCATGCTTAGTACGTGCGAGACTGCGTTTCGTCCCGTGCTGCTGAAACTGATTAGATACAAGCTGTGGAGTGTGGACAACACTTCGGGATTGTCACCTTCCTCGATCTCCAGAGCATTCAGTTCGGCAACGGCTTGCAGGGCGTGCAAGGCCTGCATTAACCACACCCAGAAGCCATCGTCCAAAGAGCTCTCGGGACCAGTGGCGGCTTCCTCCCCTTCTGCCTCCAACAGAGGGGTCATTGGGGCAATGTGAGCTAGGTTTGTAAGCGGCGCCAGGTGCGTCAGAGGTGTGAGCAAACGTAGCAGGATGTTGGTGGGTTCGTGCTGGCTCAGGAGGAATAAGAGGCCTTGCTGGGATTGCGACAAGAAGCGTAGCAGCTCTCGCACGGCCTGCAGGACTCCCACATGGCTGCAAGTGGCTGGAGAAGTCAGCACAACCGCCAATGACTCCAAGAAGTGGGCAGCATGCATATACCTGTAAGAAAGAGATATTATTAGAAATTGTAACTATGTAACCAACATGATCGTAGAAATAATCATTCAGCTTTTTTAAAAATTATTATTAAATTGACAGAATAAAGGAATATAAATTTCCTCCTAATTTACAAAGCTTTTGGTGACAGTGAATTTCTCGAATGCATATGTTGTTAAATGACAATCCCGACGTGCATTCAAAGCACATCTTATTTAAATTTAATGGTGCTATAGCAGTGCATCGACTAACACGGACGCACACTAACCTGCTCCTTTTATAGAAAGAGAAGACTTTACATTATAAAACTCCAGTAGTTTAAACTAGCATGATTCTGACAAATCACAAAAATAACTAACAATTATTTATTTTTGACAAGATTAGACAAAAAGTCGTACAAAAATGTGACTAGGTTTATTATCTTTGCCTAAATGAGTGAGATGAGGGGTGGGGCTGTGGGTTATTATTAGATTAATCACCTGTAGAGTGTTGGATAAGGATCATCTCTTTCTGGAGGTCCAGTAATGCGTGCGGAGGTGGGAAAGGCTTTGCCAGGCGGCTGCACCATGCAGTGAGGCGCCGTTTCCAGCAGGTGGAGCAACTCTTCCAACAAACCTTGCAGCCTGTCCAGGTCAGCCTCTGATAGAGAATTCGATTCCAGCAGCGTGTCGATGTCCATCGGGCTCTCTGGCTCCGCCTCGATGTTGTCCCCGTCTCCCTCCTCTGCCTCTCTGTCAGTGCTTTCTCGCTCCCTCTCAGCTCCTTCTCTATCTCCAGCCTCACCGTCTGCGGGATGGTGCTCGGCCCACACACCCGCTGTTTTCTGAAGGTCAGTCAGCACTTCGTAAAAATGGCCCTTCTGCACGATCGCGGCACCTGCCGTCGCCACTCGGACGGTCTGGTCCAACAGAAAGAGCTCGAGCAGACGCTGGTAGCCGCTGGTCCCTTCGCTGTCTTGTTGGTCCGCTCTAATCAGGGCCTCCATGCCGAGGGGGTCACTGATGATGCTGTCGAGGGAGCGCAGAACACTGAGTTTCAGTGTGGATGACACATGATCGGCGAACAGGAGGTCCAGCAGGAGACCCACGACTCCCTTCCCCAGCAGGGCCTGCACAGTTTGAGTACCACAGTCGGCCAAACAAGATGCCAATTTGGCGCCTGCTTTCAGTTGGCGCAGGTTCAAGGCGATGGGCTGTGCCAGGGCTGAATCAAGATTCAGAGCTGTGGACGTCCATTCAACCAGCAATTTCAGCTGCTCCTTCTGGCCCTCTGGGTCCTTAACCGCCATGAAGCTCAAGCCTTTCACTAGCAAAGCAGAAACTTCCTCTAATGCTGTTACCCAGCCTGCACCATGCTCTGGCTCTGGCCCCTCCCCACAGGTCTCTAGCAGTTCAGACAACTTGGCTGCAGACTCGGCCCATGCCGATGTTTGGTCCTGAAGATCTGTCGCCTTAATACAAGTCAATTCAGCCTCATAGCGTGTGACATGGGGTGCAGTAAAGTGCTGGAGGGGGCGGAGCTCCCGTTCGTATGGATCGTATTGGACGGTCGGTAGTGATGCGAGGTCCTCAGGGGTGCAGTCGAGATCGAAGGCTGGCAGTTTAAAGGCCCCGCTCTCAAGATCCTCCTCATCACTGGAAATTTGTTCATAGCCGTCATCACCTGGAGTAAGGAACAAAAACAAAATTACATCTAAAACTGAGTACAACGAGAATCATAAAGCTAAACTAAATAAAACTAATATGACAAAATAAATTATATCCCCGCATGCAACATCTCAAAGTCTGCTTGCTTTCATTATGGAATTTACCATCTTGGTAATATTTCTCATATATGACTATGCGCAGCAGAATGAGTACAAGCTTGAGACATGGACATATTAAAACCCTTGGAAACGAGTTCCAGATCTATGCTGTGGCTGAGGGGGAGGCGGTTTAACATGCAGTGAGATTTTAGTTACTTCCTCTCTGCTCTCAGGTTAATGTGTGAGCATGCTGGGAGAAACACATCAGCACACACGCCTGAGGGACGCACACCGCGCTGCGCCTCCCCTACCTTCACCATCATCCTCCATCTCCTCCTCACCCTCTTCTTCCTCCTCTTCTTCCTCCTCCTCCTCTGGTTCACTTCCTTCGGAGCGAGCCTCTTCGTCTTCATCCTCCCCAGCGCCTTCATCTTCTTCCTGTTCCTGGTCCGAGTATGCATCATCGGGAGGAAGGGAGCTTCGTTCGGGAGAGACCGGCTCCAAATCATCATCTCCTCGTTCCACGCTCTCCTCCTTCACTGGACCTGCAGCACCATTGATTTGAAACACACGAGTGCAGGATCGGATGACTGTTTAAAAGTATATATGTATATATGGTTGAGGACAAAATTATTAGCCTCCCTATGAAATTTTAAGTTTCCTCAAGATATTCCCAAGTACCTATTTAACAGAGCAAGGAATTTTTAACACAGCATTTCTGAACTTATTATTTTTCATTATAAAGACCAAAATATTTATATTTGCACACCAAAGAAAAAGCTAAAATGACCAGGGACATTATTATTAGCCCCCTTTAAGAAATGACCACTTATTAGGTTACTGCGCAAGCCATCTTTGTGCAGTGATGTGCTTTACCTTCACAGGTGTGTAAAGGTGATCATGTGAAACAGGTGATCTCACTCAATAATTAAGTTAAATTAAGGTATAAAAGCCTCAGTATGGGTCATTGAGCTGTCAGAAAGCAACATGCCAAAAACAAAGGAACTCAGTTTGGACTTGCGACAAAGAATTATTGATGCACATAAAACAGGAGAAGGATATACAAAGCTATCCAAACGTTTCCAAGTCTCAACAATTGAGTGAGAGGTAGAATTAAGTTCAAAGAAAGCCACACAGTGCAGAACAAGCCTGGAAGAGGGAGGAAGCGAAAGATTTCAAAGACACTGGAAATAAAACTAGTGCAAGATGTGTCTAAAGACCCCAGAACAACTGTCAGGACACTGGCGAATGACTTGGTCTTCTTAGAGACTATAATTCCTGATGTGGCCATCACTAGAGCTCTGCACAGGAATGAACTGAGAGGCTACAGACCAAGAAAAACTCCCATTTGAAGAAAAGACACCTACAAGCCAGAATTAAATATACTCAGGACAACCTGGAGAAAGATTGATAGTCTGATGAGACTAAACTAGGACACAGAGACACTGCTTACGTTTGGAGGAAAAAAGGTGAAGCATTCAACCCAAAGAACACCGTCACCACAGTGAAACATGGTGGTGGGAGTATTATGCTGTGGTGATGCTTCAGTGCATCTGGAACTGGAAATCTTGTCAAGGTGGAAGGGATCATGAATAAAGAAAAATATGTGGATATTTTGAAAGAAAACCTTAAGCAGGCAGCAGTGAAACTGGGTCTGAGTCGTCGCTTCATCTTCCGATCCTAAGCATACATCCTAAACATGCATCTCTCTTCGTGAAGAACTATCTCCAGACGAACAAGGTGAATGTCATCAAATGCCTACACAAAGCCCTGACTTAAATCCAATTGAAAATATGTGGAGCGACCTACAGAAAAATGCCCATGCCAGAAAACCATAAAATCTAGAGGAACTTGAGAGATTTGCCAAAGAAGAATGGGCCAGGATTCCTCAAATGAAGTGTCAGAGACTTGTTGATGATTACAACAAACGACTGCAGGCAGTTATCCAGCAAAAAGGATACACAATTGACCATTAGAATGTGAGGGGGCTAATAATTTTGACCCTGGTAGTTTTTGTGTTTTGTATAATATTTTCATTTCTGTGTGGAAAATAAAATAATTTAAGCATCCAAAATAAAACTAGGATGTCTAAAAAAAAAAAGCGGTGTTATATATTTTTTTTTGCTCTGTATAAAAGCACTTTTGAAATACTTTAGTATTTTGTAGGGGGACTAATAATTTTGTCCTCAACTGTATGTATGTAATTATATATAAAAAAAAAAAAATATATATATATATATATATATATATATATGTGTGTGTGTGTGTACATGTAATTTATATGGGGTAATTCTGCTTAATTTCAGCACTTCTGTAGGCAATATTCTTGAGCAGTACTGATTTTTCCCTGCTGAGCATTTGCCATTATAAAATTTCAAATTAATTACTTAATCATCCAGAACCAGTAGCTTAAAAAAAGAAAGGAAAATTTGCATTTCCACCACTTCAAGTATTGTATGAGAGGATGTAATATTATCGCCAGCTGTGATGTCGGAAGCCATGACGGCAATAATGAAAACTCAGCTGGATGGTGGAGTTTAGGTGATTCAGTACTAATGCACAAACTGCCACTCCAAGCCCTGATGTTACATCATTTTTGTAACATTATTATCTAATTAATATAATAACTTTGCGTTCTTTGAAAAGTTGCTCTTTCAGTTTTTTTTTTCTTTTTTAAATGTTGCACTTTTCACACATTCATCAATTATCTACAGCAATTATGCAAAAATCTATATCAAGGCCGGGTACATCCTGAATCTTAGGGCACACCACAGGCATTTTAAAAACACCAATCAGTCTTCACTGCATGTTAATGCACTATGGGAATAAAGCAGACTGCCCAGTACTATATCCACATACACAGACTGGAGATGAGATTCAAACCTCTAACACCCTTGGAGGTGACAGAAGTTTTAAATAAATAAAAACAACAACCAGTTCAGACACACGATTTTCATTCTGGAAAATTTCACACACCTGGCACCGGCAATGCATCCTCATCATCGTCATCCGGGGGTGGAGGCCCTGGTGGGGTTCGAGGGCCTCTGGGTTGTGGTCGGGGTGGACTTCCGTTAAACTGCTCCTCGTTATCCCACTCTGACACACGCAAACAACAAATAACACGATGTGAACAGAAAAACAATATACACTCTAATGGAACTGGAACAGGACCACTTCTCACTCATTCACTAACTCATCATCATCTATACCGCTTAATTCTGTATTCAGGGTCACGTGGGGCCTGGAGCCTATCCCAGGAGACTTGGGGCACATGGCACAGTACACCCTGGACAGGGTGCCAATCCATCGCAGGGCACAGACACACACATGCGCTCACTCATTCACACACTACGGACAATTTGGGAATGCCAATTAGCCTAATCTGCATGTCTTTGGACTGTGGGAGGAAACCGGAGTACCCGGAGGAAACCCACCAAGCACGGGGAGAACATGCAAACTCCATGCACACAGAGACGGGAATCGAGCCTGGCTGGGGATCGAACCCGGACCCTGGCGGTGCAAGGCGACAGTGCTAACCACTACACCACCGTAACTTAACTCCTTTAAATTAATAGAGCCTCTGATTAAAAAATGGTGTTTATTTCTAATATCATTCACATGAGTAAATATCTGATTTACTGACCATGCTTAACATTCCTCTTGGAGGCAGGTGCCTGCTGTTGCGGTGGCGGTGGAGGTGGTGGGGGCGGAGAATCGCGGTCATGGCCATGTGAGCGTTCGGCCGTACCATACACTGCCAACGTCAGACACGTATACCAACCTCGCAGCACCAACCCATCTGTATTAATCTAAACAAAAGCAAACAATCAGGCAAGGTTTTGTCTCATTATGGTAAGAACCCTTCTTCAATTCAACTACATATATCTTGGACACCAAGACACTACAACTTGAAGATTAAATTGTATGTAAGATAATCTCATGAAGATCGTGAGGGGAACAGAAAGTATACCTTACTGCTAATTGGAAATTATGGCATGAAATTACACAAGCTAACACTGATTATAGACAAACTGGAGTTCTTTATCATTAGATAAAATCAGACACTCGCAAAGTATGTCAACGGTTGCTCAATTTCCTTAAACCCACCATCCATATAATGCATTTTCGTACAAATTAAAAGCATGACGTTTCTTTTTATTGTTTTATTACTTCCTCATTCAAACAGGAATAGGCAGTCTCCACAACAAATACTCAAAAGAGGAAAATATGACCCTATGCTCAAACCTCACTTTCCCTTTCTAAAAGGGAATGCGTCTGTACTATTTCAGAAAGCCTCTCGTTTAAAGGGGAGGGGCAAAGAGACTGTCTGATATGCAAATATATCGTTCACCTCATACACAATACCCCAATGACAATTCTTTTGCTTTTGTTACCTGAAACATGTCAGATCTAAAGAAAAAAAACTGTCTCTGATTTAATGCTGTCAGATCAGCTTCTGTTATGAAAAGATATGACATTTGATCTGGACACTTTCCCATGGTAGGGATAGGTAAAGGGAATTATGTCAAGCATGCAAACAAATGATGGTTTGCATAGCCATCCTAGAGCAGGAAAGTCTAGTTAGTATAGCACTTGTTGGATTGGAGTAGACAAAGGCTGCCATGAGCAGCGCTGACAAAAACATTACGACTTTTTTTTTCCATGAACAAACACGCATTTAAAATATACTTAAGGGAGAGAATGTTAGACAAATCGAAGTCTACAAAGTCTCTCACCTTTCCACTGGGCCTGAAGACAATTGATTTGTTCTCATCATACTCCAAGCTAAAGAAACAAGTGTAACATTAGGGAAGTGATTGATATCACTAAGGAAAGTAATTAACCAATGAAATCATTTCATTCTAAGGCACAATAACTGAACATGTGTATAATAGTTGTGAATGTTGGCATTTGTAAGTGTGTGCGCACTGGTGTGTTGGGCGTGTGTGTATATGTAAGTGTTTGTGTGTGGTGTAGTACCTGCCCAACCGGTCAAACACTGGGGTGCTGGGTTTGGACACATTGTTAAAAAACAGGTCTAACTGGAATGCATGAGGAGCAGTTTCTCTGAACAAGAAGAAAAAAAACACACACACACACACACATCAGAACTCACATCCAAGTTTGACGAAGCCCCAGGAGACACATGAACTTTCCATTGGTTTGGGAAGGAAATAAAAGAAAATTAAATCATGAACATCACACATTCTACTCAAACGCCAATACAATACCGTATAGTTACACTTCCCAGACCCTTAAATCTAATTCCCTTCAATCCTGATCCAATTTCATCAACAAAATTATGATATGTGGCACGGTTTCCATTGACAAAACATGAACTTCATGAACAATACTTAAAAGTCATAACCACATTTTTAAGCAGAAAAACTCTGGTCCTACAGGGAATAACCTGAATTGACCCAAAGATGTATTATTCCTAAAGCTAAACAGCTTATTAAGAAAAAAGTCATCACAATAAGTAGAAAAGGCATTCAAGAAGACAAACACACAGATAGGTGAGTCATAACTGAAAACTGGAGAATAGGGGGTGTGGTGCACGTGATACCCAAGACGACTGAGAACAGCAGAAACCAAGACACACACACGAAAAAAAAAGGAAAAAAAAAAACTGTCCTGTTTCATCAATACGTGCTTCAGCTAAAACTATTACTTCAACCAGAGAGATTAATTACTCTGCACCTTAAAGAAACCAGACAAATGTTAATTATGACAGCAGCATCTTATTCCTAGTATTATACTGTATACACTGTGGTTTACGTGTCTATGATGTGTATTATTATATCTTATGATGTGGGAGCAATGAAGCGAAAACACCTGATATTTAGGTTTTTGGTCAGATTAATCTAACATTGTTTCTGCGATGGCGGCGCAGTGGTGTAGTGGTTAGCACTGTCGCCTTGCACCGCCAGGGTCTGTGTTCGATCCCCGGCCAGACTTGATTCCCGTCTCTGTGTGCATGGAGTTTGCATGTTCTCCCCGTACTTGGTGGGTTTCCTCTGGGTACTCCGATTTCCTCCCATAGACATGCAGATTAGGCTAATTGGCGTTCCCAAATTGTCCGTAGTGTGTGAATGAGTAAGTGTATGTGTGTGTGTCCTGCAATGGACTGGCACCCTGTCCAGGGTGTACTCTGCCATGTGTCCCAAGTGTCCTGGGCTCCAGGCCCCCCGTGACCCTGAATACAGGATTAAGCGGTATAGATGGCAAGTGAGTGAGTGTTTCTACAGTTAATTAAAAGGAGAAAGTGATTTGTTTTTAATAAATACAACATGACCATCAATGATGTTATGCAGTGACTAAAAAAGGTTAATGGTATTTTAATTAATTTAGAATTTTTTTTTTTTTTCACAGATTATGACACATAAATTATGGCATACTTTAGCTAATGCAATTTTATGAATAAACAAATTAATTCAAACAGGTGAATATGTAAATAAACTTATTCACCTACAGTATTTTACCATTTTTTAACACCTACAGAACTCACTTTTTATAAATACGAGGGGTGTTCAAGTCAAGCCAGGACTTTTGATAGTGCAGAATAACAGAGCACTGTCATGAGAGTAAAACTACCTTTATGTCTCTTTATAATCCCCTCCTGCACTAAAGCACTTATCCCAGGGTTTCACTAGTGCTTGGATACCAACAAGGTAGAACGTTTCCTCTGTACACTGAGACCATGACCGAACAGGACTTTCACATTACAGGAACTTGTATAGGAGTTCTTTCCACATCACAGTATAGTTCTGAGCTTGTTTCAAGTGATTTCCACATGTTTGGGTCACTGAAGGGGTTTGTTGGAGGCAAGCATTTCAGACATGAAGCAGGCAGTCTGATCTTTCCACGATGATGGATCCACTAATAAAACGCTTTATAAATGCTTTAGTGTTGAGGGGAGTGAAAAGTCCTGGTTTGACTTGAACGCTCCTCGTATTAACAGTAAAGTCTTCATGCCTGCTAAGCCACTATTAAAATATTTACCCAAAATAAATCATGTCAAAGGTAACAACACCTGAAAAATTCAAGTGAAAAGCAAATATAGTATCTTGAAGGAAGAAGAAGAAATTGTGCACATTTCTGTATAATGGGGCATGTGACTGTGCTCAGAATTAACCAACCACATTCAAACACACGCGAAAAAGTAACCATAATACACCAGTCATCAGTGTTAATTTTGATGAACACTAAATAACAATTAGCAGTTTCTGTACTGTACTGCATTGCTAAAACCATGGTTTGCAAAGAACGTACAGGTAAGGGGCAGGTAAAGGTTTAAAAAACTATTGTCATTAACTGTACCATGGAACAAACAGGGCACCATTGTTGACATTACCAAGAACAGGATGTCCCTTTAAAACCGATAAAAGTAAAAGAACCATTTAGAATGGCTTCCAAGAGATCCGCAACAACATTAAAGACGCTGCAGGAAAATCTGGCACACATCGTGCGCTCAACAAAAATCTCTCCTATTCCTCACATACTTGGATATGTTCTCTCGTATGACGGAAAAAAACAACACACCAAGCAAAAGTTTGCCAAAACATATTTACACAGTCACCGGAAAATCATTCAGCAAGATACTTTTGGTAAATAATAGATATTTTTGGTACAAGAAAAAAAAAAAAAAAAAAAGCCCAAAGAAAACCACATCCAGTGAAGCACGATGGTGTTAGCATCATGCTGTGGATATTGTGATTTAGAAAAGTGCGCCATAAACGGAGCAGTCATGTTTACCACACAATACTACACTACATCTACTATACATTTATTTTATTCACTTAATCAGCTGACATTGTGCATCTAAACAAAGATTTAGTCAAGTTGTGCTTTAGTAAATGCATGTTTAGCATGATTTGATTATTATTTTTTTTTTTTGCCTTTTAATACATTCATAACCATTCCAATAATTTTCAAGGATTATAAGAGAACTACATGACTACAAATTCTCTCACATACTTATTCTCTATACTGCTTACCCTGTACAGGGTTGCGGGAAGACTGGAGCATATTGGGGACTAAAGGCACAAGGCAAGGACGGGGTGCCAGTCCTTTGCAAAGTGCAAATACAAAAACGTACACACTACGAGAAACACCTATCAGAACACCTCTGCATTTTTTTTGCACAAACAGAACAGACAATTATGTCAATGCACATTTGCACATATATGCACATTTGCACACATCAAGGACTTCTTTTCTCATCCCCCTCATCTCATTTTCAAAATACTACCTCAAGTTTTTCTACTACCTTAAGTTGTAATATATTATATTATACTTCAGATTTTATATATATATTTTTAAACTTTGCTGGAATCTTGTTTTATAGTTTCCATTTGTAAAAATATTTAAGGTCACAGAGCGGTCGTATAAGCATTTCACTGCATATCGTACTGTGTATGACTGTGTATGTGACAAATAAAATTTGAATTTTGGAAACACCACCCGCACGCCTACTCTGTACATCTTTGCACTGTGGGAGAAAAATGGAACATCCGGTGGAAACCCACCAAGTACAGGGAATACATGCAAACTCCACAGAAGAAATGCTTTTTTTGTGGAGAATTGTTTGCGCTCTTACCCAAAGGCTCTGCTGTCTGGAAGGTTGCTGTGGGCTTTGATACCTGGAGGGATGACTCGGACCTCTGTGATCATTACACCATACGGAAACCGCACCACATCCACATTTGTGAACTACAGCACAGGAAATAACCACAGAAAAAAATGGCACATAATGCACAAACTTTCATCTCCAACATGAATATAGAAAAGACAGTGTTTATCTGCTATACAACAAATAAAACATTTTGGCTATTTTTTCTCCATTTTGTTTGTGACAACATCATTGAAATTGAAAAAGAAATTCTATAAACACAATTTGATATCAGAAGGTGTAAATTTTCAACATTTATCAAAACATAGAAAAAGTTTCAAGGCACAGTTTAAAATATATTAATGCAATCACTAAAATTTCCTTTCCTTTAACACAATGTGAATAACATATTTGCTATATTTAAAACCTACATTATAACATTTTCAGGGTTTATCTAAAAGATTTAATTACAGTCCAAATGGAACAGTAGGTCAAATGGAACAGTGCGTTAGTGTGTACTTTTCTGATAGGGAACATCCTTAACAAATAAATCATCTCCTGTCATTGCTCTTAGCCAAAACTGAAGTAAACCTGCCCTCATGCCTCTCACGTTCTACACAACAGAAACTGGCTGAACGATGGCAAGTTTCATGTTAGTTTCAGATCAATATCATCCAAAACACAAAACCGCTGATCTCAACTGTACCAAAAATGGAATAAGTAGAATTTGTGCTTTTAAATAAATAGATATAGATATCCCCTGCACTTATCCCAGCATTTCACTAGGGCTTCATCATCAAGGAAAGAGGTTCTCTCAGTACAACAGAGCCATGATCGGACATCCTGCTCCATGTCTGAACCTCTGGTCTCGCAGGGACTCTCATAATTGTCACCCACAGACGTTTGCACCATTTAAATGTTTTACTACAGCTGAGAGTCTTAACACTGTCCTGTGCTTGAAGTCATCTATAAATGTATATCGCTTTCACGCTTTCATTCAAATGTCATCACAAGTCCCGGTTTGAATTGAACACCCCTCATATTTTTCTAGAACAGCATGTGTCTTTTATTTTTATTTATTTTATTTAACATAAAATCTCACCCAATTTCAAGGGACAGATCATTTACTTTGAAACTAGTTTCTCTAATAACATACATTTAGAAGGAATGAATGAACACAGCCCATTAACAGAACTGATGCACGCTGTGAATATCTGTAGATATGCATTCAGGTATGAAGAGGAGCGTGTTTTAAGGGTATAGGAGACAGAACTCCTTTTGCACGGTGATTATTCATATCTTATTAGTATCCATGCTGCAAATGACAGCACGTGAATAAGAAAACAAACAGGAGAGACAGTTATCAGGCTTCTCTCCTCTGCAGTGTGACGATGTTTGTTAGCATCGATTTCTCACCGTCTATAAATGTATGCACAGTCTATAAGTCTATGAGCAATAAGTACAGACGTAATATTTAATTAAAATAACATACTACTTTAACATCCTGGTTATTACAATAACCACGTCCAATAATGTTCGCTTTTGGACGTGCCGACATGCTAGAGCATTTAGCCACTCTGCTAACTACCTAGCTTGTTTACAAATCACGCAGACAAAAAAAACACTTGGCAGACAACACATTACTGAAACTTTCTTGCACAATAATTCCATATGCAGAACTCTATAATTTACCTCTGCACTCTGGTGCTTAAACGTGTCTAAAAACAGAAGCTCCATTGAGGAATCCCCCGCCATCTTTGTTGCTAGGTCATTTGTACTTCCTGCTAAAAATAAATTCACTTCCGGGTCACTGCCAGAAAAGAAAACAATTAAACCAGTTTATAGTCTGAGTCTGTATTATTAATATTACTGTAGACAAACTATGTTATTATGGAAGTATTCTGACCAGTGAGATTCCTTCTGTCATTTTCGTACATAGGATATAAGATGATTTATATACATAAAAGGAAGAAATTGCTTTTAAATCGTTTATTTCTGTTCCACTAAATGGCTCTGCACATATCTCATCATTTATATCCTGATAAATAACCTATTTGAAAAAATTTTTTTTTAACTTTGCTGCCAAATTTTAAAGAATTGTTTGTTTTTTCTTACTTTGATCAACAGCATCATCCATATCAGTGTCTATCTCACAAAAAAAAAAAATTCTCTAACTGCATTTAAACATGTTCATGCTAGTATCTGTGCTCTGTGATTGTCAGAGAATGGGTACACACACACACACACACACAAACACACACGTTATCAGGCAAAAGTTCGGAAACACCGTGTAACATGATATTTCTTGATTTTTATTTCTTTCTACACTGTAAAGCAATGCCGAAGTCATCCAAAATATGCAATAATCTTATTTGAATAGTAGATATTGAGATGTGTCTGCTACTCATGATCAGTAAAGCCTTCATAATGGCATTAATCTGAGGTGCTGTTTGTTAATTGGTGATTTCTGATGCTGGTAACTCTAAATGAACTCTGCAGCAGAAGTGAGTTCTGGTCTTGTTTTCCTGGGCTGGTCTTCATAAGACTCAGTTTCATCAGGGTGCTTGATGGGTTTTACAAAAGAATTTGACTATACTGTTCTTGCAAGAAAAAATCCAGAACAGCTAACCTTTGTGTCTTAAAATAACAAGTGAGTGTTGTTGTTACTTAATTCCATAATTCCATATGTGTTATGTAATAGTTTTGAAATCCTCAGTATTGTCCTCGAATGTAGAAAAATAAATCCAAACTTTTGACTTTATGCTGTATATAAAATTATGTTCAGGATTTCTTTTTGTTTTGTTTTTTCCCTGGGGTGGAATTACTCTAAGCTTTAAATCAACAAATTTACAGAATGTTCCTTTGATTACATTGTTGAACAAATCCCAAGTAACTACACGTATAAGACTCTGCACTCTGGCTTTAACGCATTACTATTCAATTTTCTTGGATGTAAGAAGTGTTTGGTGCTTGTTAACTTGTTTATAGAAACACAACCAATTGAATGACATTGCAAAGACGGGTTAAGGTACGAGTAATTAGGGGTAGCTTTTTAAACATACACAATGATATTTTAAAGTGTTCCTCTTGGATTACGTTACCTGGAACCTTCAGAGATCAGTTAGGATCAAATATAACAACTGGATTCTATATATAGCGTTATAGTAACAGAACTTGATTTTATCCTACCACAGTTTCTTTTTATTTATAGATTTCACTTTTGAGTTATATATTTGGGTCAAAAACAGTAAAATGTATAATCATATAAAAAAAGTTATACCATAGAAAAGAAAGCATACATGTCTTACAGTGGCCTGTTTAAGTCACATTTATTACTTAATGCTGTACGGAGGAGTGGATCCTTCAATCCTTCTAGTGTTCCTTGCATTGTTAGCATTTATTTGTCAGCCCTTGTATTTACTGTTGAGGGAGGACATCTGAATATATTGTAAGGGTGCATGTAATTTTGAAAACATATTTGAATATGTTTCTTTATTTCCTGGTTTATACACAGAAAGGGCATTCGAGATGAACCAGGACTTATGATGACATTTACAGAAGACATCAAGCACAGTACGGTGATGAGACTCTTACCTGCAGTAAAACATTTGAATGGTGCAAATGTTTTAAAGAAGGTCGTGCGTCAGTGAATGACAATCCCGACTGAAGTAGCTCAGAGCCCACTGTAGTCATTCCAATGAACATTCAGCAAGTCAAACGCCTGATTTTTGAAAATTGGTGGATAACTTGTTATTTGTCTGTGGAAACTGTACACACAATCATTCACAAATACCACTTGAACAGTACAATAATTCGGGTTGGGCGTTATTGTCACCTCTTGTATAGTCCTGAACTTTGTTCCAAAAGATTTCCACATGTTCTGGCGATTAAAGGAGTTCCTGGGAGGCCAGCATTTCAGACCTAAAACAGGCAGGCCAAACATGGTTATGGCATTCTGAGGAAACTTTCTACCTTGATGGTATCCATGCACTAGTGAAACTCTGGTAAGTGCATTAGTGTAGCAGGGGATTATATAGAGAAATAAAGGTTGTTTTTATTTTTGTAACTGTGCATTACTGTCTCATAGGTCCAAAGTTACTTGGGTTACTGTATGTTTGTTTTAATCTTACATCCCCCTTTGTCCGTGTGGGTTACTTTCTGTTTGTTCTAGTTTTGCATGTTTCCCATTGTCCATATGTATTTCTTCCGAGGTTATTCACTGTCCTCCTACCTCCCAAAAACATACCAGTAGATGGACTGGTTAACTGGTTATGTTAATTGTGCGTGTGAATAAGTGTGTGAGTGAACAAGTGTGTGTGTGTGTGTGTGTGTGTGTGTGTGTGTGTGTGTGTGTGTGTGGTGCCTTTTGATAGACAGGCCACTCATTCAGTCTGTATCCACACCTCACACCCAGTTTTAAGCTCCGTATCCACCCATCAAACCAGGATAAAGCCATTACTAAAAATTGCAGGAACTATTGCAGGGTTTCAGGAATTTTGGAGGTTGCTGTACATATTACTTAAAACACATTTCAGAATATTTTTGACAAAGTTGATAATTCATTAAGTTCAGGAAGTGCATAGTGCATATTCAAGTGCATAGTTCATGAAGAGTTCTGTACATTTACAGTATAAAAGTCTTAATAGTATTTAATAAGCCCCATTTTTTCACCCTTATCTTTTATATTTCCAGTATGTCCCTTTGTCCTGTAAATGTGAATATAGTTTACTTTCAGACAGACAAAACGCATAATTGGACTGTAATTACAAACGGTAAAGCGTTAAAGGTACAATGTATGCTACTAAAAGATATGTGGAAAAAGTTAAGTGCTTAAGGGTAACAAGCTTGAAGCCACAAGCAAAGGAACATGGGGGATGTCCTGGGACCATGTAAACACTGCTTAACATACTCCTTCAATTAAGGTTCCTCATCTGGAATGACCGATTTTGGTACAGATCACCATTTATTTTATTTGATGGTTACCAAGTGGTTACTGAGTGGGCATGATTTAATTCTAATTAGACTTAACATCAAAATGTTTATGTAGTGTAGTTTCAGCATGGCGATACATCTCTTGCACCTAAATCTTTCTACAAGTGGCACAGATAGGTCAGTGACGATTTGCAAAAAACAAACAAGAAATGTGATGTAATGCAAAACAAATAATGGCTAAGATGCTCTGGGTTTTAAAGGCTACAGGTACACTATATCCAAGTTTCTAGGTGTAAGCATGATAATAAGGGTACAGACGATGCACCTCCCTGCTGAAAAATCCAGTTTCTTCAGATCTGCTTTTTTTCGAACACAAGCCGAACTAGTCAAGCTGGTAAACCGTTTTATTTTTCTATAAACTATTTGTCTACGATGTCATAGGAATAGTAATTAAACCAGTGCTCTCTAATGACTGTCTACCTACCAGCTTAACTAGTTCAGCTTGTGTTTTGAGAGCTGCTATGTTTTTCTACCTACAAATGCTGGAAACGTCCCTGTGTACCTAAATGTACAAATTAAAGGTATCACTTGAGGTACAGAAACACAGTTTAGTTTTTTTTTCCTTCAAAAAAGTGTTGTGATAAATGAATTTCCTACGATATGAAGCTTCACTTTGTGTGTGTGTGTGTGTGTGTGTGTGTTTTTCCTGGTCCAATGCCACGTCCCTGTTTCTGAGCACCAATGAGAGCGCGCGCTCGCGCTGGCCAGGTAACGCGTTACCTGCGGGTCACGTGGGCGCTGGCCAGGTAAGAGGCGCGCACAAAAGTAAGCACGAGCGAGCAGCCATTACAGGGCTCGCGCGAGTGGTTTTTTTTTTTTTTTTTGCATAGAGTTTCACACGCGATCGAAAGGCCACGGAGACATAAAGGAGCTCGGAGCAGCGCTTACCTGTTCTTAGGTGTGGGGGTGACTGGGTGCCCTTGCTTCACTGTCACCTGGGGATTTCTTTGGTATCAGGGTATCTTATTGTTACAGGGTTTCTATCCCCCCCCCCCTTTTTTTTTACTTCTGTATTTTTTTTTTTTTTCGTTTTTATTTTTTATTACAAAAAAATGACGGTTAATCCGGAATACCTGGTGCTGCTAGTCACCACGACGTCTGGCGCGAGCGCCGAGCTTTTAGGATCAGACGAGAAGGAAATCGTTCAGCTGGTGTGGCAGGTCCTGAATTTAGGCACTAAAAAGGTAACTTAAATATTTTTTATAAACCGGAAACGTTGGAATAAGTTCGACTATTCATAATAAAACACATTTACGATTATTTTTTGTTTTGTTTTTTAGCTTATTTATTAGTTTTTTAAGCGACTGTGTTCGGCGATTGTTGTTGTTGTTGTTTGTTTTTAAAAAACGAAAGAAAACCGAAATAACTCGCACATATATTTGGGTTACAACAGCCACGGATTGTTTAATCCTGTTAGACTTGTATGAGACGTGAATCTTTATTGTTGTTGTGTTGTTGTTGTTGTGAAGACTGGCGCAGTGAATGAAGTGCTGGTGAAGCCGGAGTGTGTGGAGCTGACGGAGGAGTGCAGGCAGGTGAGCGGCCTCACTGAGGAGGCCCTTTCAGCCGCTGCTCCCCTCGAACAAGTCCTCAATCAGGTGAGAGAGAGAGAGAGAGAGAGAGAGAGAACACAGCGTGGAGTTACACACACTTTCACATGCACTCACGTGATCATTTTTTTTCTCAAATGAGTAATTTATTTGAGACATGCAAACCATACAGTGGAATTACACATGACATATTCATATTCATAAGTGTTACAGTTTTGCAACAAAAGAGGAACTATTTAGGATGTAGTCATCGCTTCTTAATACAACATTATAGCAAATAAAATATATAATGATTCAGCATATTTCTATGCAAAAAAGAAAATGCACATTGATTATTGATTTCTAGAAATAATCTGCCAACAGACGCAGAAATATTTGTATTTTATATATATATTAGTGTCTAGAAATAGGATTATATATTATGTTTGCTTTATTGCTTATTTATTTAAATACTTTACTTAGCTTTAAACAGGAGTATTAGACAAATAAGACTATTGCAGTGTATTTATTGATTTCATGCTTATTGAGACTCAGAGATAAATTGATGTTACCAGGATGGAGTTCCATTAACCACACACTACATGCTTAGTAGTTCTTTGCCTGCAGTATGTCTATGCTTTTCATCTCGTGCGACTGTCACCCTGAGTCTGATTACATCTTTGGATTAAAAAAAATAAAAAAAAACAAATTTTTTATTTTTTTGTTTGAAAATATCACGTTATAACATAGGGTGCTGTGTGCACAGCTATACACAGTGTTTGAACAGTCAAAAAAAAAAAAAAACAATGAGAGTGTGTAAGCAAACATGTTGATTCAAGGATGATGAGCAAAATCAACAAAATGCGTAGAGCTTAGGGGTGAAAATCCAGACCATGTGTTGTAAATAATAAAAAGACAAATGAAGTATATATATATATATACATTTGCTGTTGTATATGTATATATAAATATGTTGTGACTTTTTGGTCACAGTGTTATTTTAATGACATTGGAATTATTTCAAAACTTTGACATGCGCTTATTATAGACGTAACTTGTATGCTATTTTTAGATAACAAAATTTCTTCGGGGATTCCTTCACTCTGTATTCAGTTGCCTTTGTAATATAATCAGCAGTGTAAACGTTTCATTAACTGTACGCGTCTTTGTGTCGTGTGTATAGTTTAACCAAAGGTTGCACTCAGAAATAAACACAAGTTCAGAGAAGTCCTTCTGTCTCTGCACGGATGGCCAACTTCACCTGCGTCAGGTTCTGCATCCGGAGGCTTCGAACAAGGTATGAAGGTGCACTTCTTTAACATGATGTTATAATTCTGTCATAACAATATATACTATTATACAGTATCAGTCATATCAGAGTCATGCAAAGCTGTTAATGTTACTGGGATTTAAATTAACTTGCCAACATCTCTGAGTCTAAATGTAGTTGCACTTTTTGTTGCAGAATATCCCATTACCCGACTGCTTTTCCTCATTTTTTGACCTGCGGAAAGAGTTCAAGAAGCATTCTCCAGCTGCGGCTGATCTGAAGGACTTGGATCTTAAGTTCATGGCAGATTGTATCCTTCAGCTGTTTTGCTATTTATTCTTTAGCATCAAGACTATCAGCTGTCCAGGAATCTAAATAGCCAACCTGTTTGAGATCGCACAAGTTTAACAGCTAAGCAAGATGCAATGGCCAGTAGAGAGGTGTAGAACAGGGATAATGGGTACATTGGACTTGTCATGGATAAAGGAATAAAGTTATACCATGCTCTGAAGCAAAGTTTGTATTTTACGTATGTAGAAGTGCATTTAGACTGAAGTTAGAAGTCAGTTGACAGCCTTGGTGAGAGGCAGCATGCTGAAGGGTGTGTATATGTGTGTGGAAAAGGGTGTTGGCTGCAGGAGCCTAGGGTTTTGAAATGCAAATAGAGTGACAATAGTTTGTGCCCAATAAGCCTGCAAGAGAAAGCAAAGAATGTTTAGCCAACAAGCTTAAACTGCCCCACCCACCTAATGGCATCACACATACACATACTCACATATGTGCATGCACCTGCACACACATGCATACTTGACGATATATATATACTGTATATATACGTAAAGGCGAATCATAAACTTTCATTTTCAGTGGATTATGTTTGCATTTGTTTGCAATTGTCCTATAATAGTTGTTACTATGTTGTAATAAGCTGTTATCCTGCTTTTTTTATTATCACATTTTTATGAATTATGGTGTCTGGAGTAAACGGTGTGGTAGCTTTCCTTAATGAGATCTCTGGTCAGACCTGAACGTGACTGTGGATCCTGATAATAACTTTACAGCACTAAAGGTTCAACAGATGTCCAGCATTGCTCTAGCACTCATTTCTGAGCCTGGCTGTAAGTGACACATACACACACATACACACACATTCTTTTATATACAAAAAGTGTAAATAACTTAAATGCAGTTAGTTTAATTTAAAGTTTTTAAATATCATTACAGGCCAAATGTTCTCGTGCCCTGAGAAAGTGAATGAGAAATTTGAAACCGGTACCTGGTAAGAGTTTATTTTTAAGTATTTTAACCAAGTTTATGTACTGTTTCTCAAAGTGTTATATATTGTGATAGTGTATATAATACTTGATGGTTAATTATTTATTTGTATATCGTCTCTGTGTGTTTGTGTGTGTGTGTGTGTGTGTGCACAGCAGCAAGATGGAGCGGATAGATGACAATACTGTGATTAGGGCTCGAGGACTTCCCTGGCAATCCTCAGATCAGGATGTTGCACGCTTCTTCAGGGGTCTCAACATTGCCAAGTATTAACCCTCAAATTAAAGCAATTCAAAATTATGATTTAAAACATTTTTTGCATTAATGCATTTCAAAGCTAACAATCTAACAATGCCAAAGCACAAGGCTTAGCTCTTATTGGTTAAGAAAACGCATACAAATCTTAAAAATAGGACTAGATAATCATAGGTCTGTGTGTCTGTGTGTGTGTGTGTGTGTGTGTGTAGAGGGGGTGCTGCTCTGTGCCTGAATGCTCAAGGCAGAAGGAATGGCGAGGCACTCGTTCGATTTGAGAGTGAAGAACACCGGGACTTGGCACTGCAGAGACATAAACATCACATGGGCTCAAGATACATTGAGGTGCATTTTCTTATTCATTCTTTTTACACACAGTCTTAATACAAATTAGTGTTTACCCATGTTAGTGTTATTATATGTTAGCCCTGTCTCTTAATAAGAATTGTGTTATATCATCTTGCCAAAGGTAGTATGCATATTCTATCATCATTTCAGAAGTAGATTTGAAGTTGATTTACAATGGTGATTTAATACGAATACCAAAACTGTGCACGTCAATATTCAGAACGCAGACTTGACCAAGCATTTTTGTGGCATTTTTGTAAGATGAGGATCGTCTGTACCCAAATTTGACGTGTAATTAATTGTGTTGTTTCCTTAAAGTCCATTAAATGTACAAGACTCCATATTAATCAGAGGCATCTTAGAGAGAAATGTATAAACAATACTTGAATAAATCTTTAAAGTGACACATGTGAGTGCTTGGTAAGCTTATAATTCCAACTAATGTCATGTTTTTACATGAGGGCACATTTTACAAGGGGTGTTCAAATCAAACAGGGACACTGATTGTGCAGAATATCGTAACTACCATCATTTCTTTATATAAATAGTGCTTGGATACCAACAAGATAGAAGTTTTCTCATTACTCCAGAGCCATGATCAGACTCCCTGATTCTCATCAGAAACAATCGTCTCCCAGGAACTCATTTAATGGCCCAACCATGTGGAAATGAATTGGAGCAAGTTCGGGACTGTGTGGGGATGTCCCAATAAGTCCAAGCTGAGTTCCTGTAATGTGCAAGCAGTGCCGTTGGCAGTATGAGGTCATACATTATCCTCCAAAAACAGAACGTTTTTGGTGATCAAACCGATGTTTTTTTTTTTTTTTTTCCATTAAAGGAAAGGCAATTAAACGAATTCCTGGGAGGCCAGATCAGAAGTGAATCAGGGAGTCCAATGGGATGTTTCCCATGCACTTTCTACCTTGATGGTACCCAATCACTAGTGATACACTATGTGATACTAGTGATATGTTGGGATAAATGGAGCACAGGATTATATATAATAAGGTTGTTTTTCATCTTATAACCGTATTCTGTTATTCTGCACAATTCAAATGTCACAGTTTGATTTAAAAACTCTTATAACAAAAATACTGCTGTTTTATTCATTCAACCACTCAAACTAGAAAATTAAATGTATGATGACATAGCTTACTTTCTGGAGACGCATGCTATTTACTGAATTTAGCTTGAGATCATGTGACCACATTAAATTATAAGCACAAATATCAAACAACATGCTGGTATTTATTTCTCTTTATAATTCTTAAAGTTACTTTAACAATTATATCACTAACCCTGAATACAGCTTGTATTTATCTGCATCCTATTGTAGTACTTATACTCAAGAATACTTTAAACACTGAAGCCTTGAAAATTATATCCTTTATATGTTTATAATCGATAAAGCGATACGGAGAGAAAATACTGTGGGTTTGTCTTTCAGGTTTATAAAGCAACAGGTGAAGACTTCTTAAAGATAGCCGGAGGTAAAGAAACCGTCATCTTACAGCTTTCTTGTGCGCTTTATAGCATGTCATTAGTAATGCTCCATGTAATACAACCACATTGGATATCGTATTTTGATAACAGGCACCTCTAATGAAGTTGCAAAATTCCTGTCACGGGAGAACCAGGTGATCGTGCGCATGCGAGGGTTACCGTTTACCGCCACAGCTGAGCAGGTGCTGCAGTTCTTCTCTCCATCATGCCCAGTGACCGATGGCACAGAGGGTATTCTATTTGTGCGCTTCCCTGATGGCAGGCCCACCGGGGACGCTTTTGTCTTGTTCTCCTGTGATGAATACGCAGAAAATGCACTGAAGAAGCACAAGGAAATCCTGGGCAAGAGATACATCGAGCTGTTCAAGAGCACAGCGGCAGAGGTGCAGCAGGTCTGTACAAATATTCCTACTGTCTGTGATATATGGTGAGCACGCAACATGATTTCAAATGCACTGTTAATTATTGCACTACTAAGCATGATGTGCTTTTGTGGGCTTAACTGATCTTTTTTTTTCTAGAATAATTAATTAAATGGTGCATTAGATGAGAATTAGAATATTTTTTCCTAGAAGTTGTTTAGATCAGTGCTTCTCAAAATGGTTCAATGAATTATAGTGAGAGAGTCGATGATGGTGTTTGATAGACTGCTGATCTAAAACCTCAAAAGTCAAAAACGTGATATTAAAAAATGTTAGCATAGACCTAAACTTAAAAAAAAAACTTTAGATGTTAATAAAAATCTCGACGGCCCTATTCAATAGACTGTAAAATATTACTGGACAATTTGAAATAATGTGATGCAACTTTTGATGCAGCCTCCGAAAGTAAAAAGTGTGAGAACACCTTGTGTAGACATCTCAGTGCCACAAGCCAGGACACTGTAGTGCTTTTCCTGCTCTTACTTGATTTGACTTGTCAGCTACATGTCAGTCTAACTGACTGGCTCGTCTCAGTGTGTTGCAGAAGGGATGTTACATAAATTTGTAGAACTGTGGTAATCCATCTCAGGATTGGGACACACCTGTACACTGCTTCTTGCCTATGCAACTTATGCAAACCAAATCAGTGTCCCCTTTATCTCACATTTCACCGTTTATATCTGTGACCTGCCTGAGTGGCTAGTAACTAATGAGGAAATAAGTTATGTGTTCATCAAGGTTTTTTTTTTTTATACCCAAAAATCATGATTTCTTGCTGTAGTACAGGTATATATTAATATTCTATCAATAACTACATGAGGAGTGTAGACTCATTTTACACGTATTAAAACACAACTACGTCTCACTTCTGCACTTCTGTGTTGTGTTACCAGATTTATTTAGTGCGAATTAACTAAGGCACGCCCGAAGAAGTCACTACAACATGTACACTACAGCATGATCTCATAGGCAAATTTTCGTTTTAGTTCAATCATTGTGAATATCTGCACATCATAAGTTAAAGAGTTAAAGGGCTTTATTAAAATAGGATACAATAGACTGTTATTAGAGTATTTATGTATTTACTAAAGATTCATAGATTCTGTCAGGAACACAGACGAGAACAATCAGCAGTAGTAAGTATTTGGTTAATAGATATTAAAGAGGTTAGAGGTGCTATACCTAGCTTTAATGACTTTAATGCGCATTGCCAAGAAAGTTTAAAATAAGAAACAAAATAAGTGCGGATGAGTTGAACCATCGTTCGCCTGCAACAGGTTTGTGTGAAAGTAGCAGCTGCCATGTGAACTCCATAACCATAGTGACCACATCTCTGTCATTTAGGACTGCACAGAAAGTTGCTAGACACTCCAACTAAGATTCACAAATTTTGCTACACAGCGTCTGTGTTTTTTTTTTTTTTAGACTAAAGTAAAATCAATGGGAATGCATTTTTATAGCCCCTGATTAAAGATTATAGAGAATCTGAGAGAGTTCTGAACTGCAGTACCCTATTCATTTATCAGCAAACTGTTTTGGTAAAAGAAACTGCAATTAATGCATATGATAAATATAATCATGAAACTGCGGTAATTATATTGAAATAAAGTATTTGATTCCTAGTGCAGTGTTTTAATTCAGAACATTGAAAATGCACAAAGCTGTAAATCCTGGTGTTTTTGTTGTTCAATAGAAGGAAAAGAAAAGCACAATAATCTTGCCTTTGGTGGTTTGCAATGCTTGTAAATGATGCTTAAAATGTGTGTGTGTGTGTGTGTTTTCTCCATCTAAATGGTTTTCCTTATTGAATGAGCTTTTTGAGGGATTGCACTTCACAGCAATTTGTGAAAAACGTTTCAGTCAAATTATATGCAGCTGTCCCAAAATTGTTAGCGTATCAGCGTGGAATGTTATTGAAATGTATATTCTTATATGTACATTACATTTTTTTGTAAATAGTTAAATGTTTTACGTACATAATTACTTTTCTTTTTCTTAAATGATATATAGTTTGTTCCTATAAAGTAGGGACTCTACGAAAAAGAGCAATATATCATACATTTCCCTTTATCATTTAAAAAATGGAATATTGGTTGCAAGTACAGTAACTCAAACTTTTTTTTTTTTGCTAATTTCTTAGACGTGTTCACCCAGTTCAGTTATATCATAAAAGACTCACTCACTCACACATGCAAACACACAGGGTGTGTATCAGTGTGTTGTCATTTTATTACAATTCTGCAGAAAGCAAACACTGGTATCCTCTTGGCTGAGATCCATAACTACAGTGAGCTGTGCATTGTTATAATATGATGTAATGTGTGGAGACCTTTTCATTTCAATAGATTGGTTTGTGTCAGGTTTTAAACAGGTATTCTTCGGCTCCACTAATACCCGTGGCTCCCTCGCCTATCCTGCCCATGGTGGCTCAGCCAGCATTCATGCCATCGACAGTTGCTGCCATACCAGGAACGAGGGACTGCCTGAGACTGCGAGGTCTGCCATATGACGCTACCGTTCAAGACATCCTGCTGTTCCTGGGCGAATACACAGCTGATATCAAACCACATGGAGTACACATGGTTCTCAATCAGCAGGTAAGACAGTTCTTCTTCCTGTTGTTAAGGTGTTAGCATACGTAATGCAGAGACAACATCTACAAAGGCTATGCAAAGTCAAAGAGACCATAGTGAGCTTAGCGGTGTCCTATTGGTTTGCTCCACTCCTACAGTGCTAACAACATTTTACGACAGGTTCCACAACCTGTCATTCCACTGGCTGCCACTCCCGAAATTCATCCTTTCACAGAATCAGCTTGGGCATGCATTGTTTGTAACACCTACTGTAGTCACAAATTGGGTCCCATCATTTTTCTCTCTCTATCTCTCTCTCTTTTTTTTTAAACTGCCATGTGCACAACACTGCAAGTTAAGCTCTTTGCCAAAGTCTGTCCTCTCTATTTTCGCAATCTCTTGTTAATGGAAACCAATGAAACGTTGTCTCAGCATGAAGTACATAGAGTGCTTCAGAGCAGCTGGTTCTTCTGTCTCTGTGAAGCTATGTATTTGGCAAAATGAGACTAAGAAAGCTATAATGCACTGATTAATTTGTCAGGACTCATGTTTTTTTTTTTTTTTCCCCAGTCAGCATATATAGTAGATAATGTGGTGGCGTGCTCTGGAATGCGCAACCTTCAAAGACAGACCTCAGCTTCTGAAAATCATGTCAAAAATAATTCAGCCCGGCCCACTTATGACAGTTATTATGAGTGTCATGTTTTGTAAATAGAAAACATATATGGGTTTGTTTTTCCTTTTCAGTATATGCAGGTTCCCATTTCTGTTTCCTATTGGTTATGGAGCCGGAAAAACCTTGCAAAATAATATGAATAACCCTTAACTTCAGGGTTAAAAAGGTTCAGGGGGTTCATAATTTAATTGAAACAAATAAACCAGAAAATCTTTTTTTTATTATTATTGTTATTATTATTATTATTATTATTATTATTATTATTATTATTTATTTTTAGATTTTTAATTGTTAGATTTTTCAGATTAAATTGAAGCATTAAGGATATAAACAGATTAGGCACAGGCTTATGTTCAACCTCAGTGTGTGTTTGTATACATTCGTGTGTGTGTGTGTGTGTGTGTGTGTGTGTGTGTGTGTGTGTGTGTCTAGGGCCGTCCATCAGGTGATGCGTTCATCCAGATGCGATCGACAGAAAGGGCACATGCCGCGGCTCAGCGATGCCACAAGCGCAGCATGAAGGAACGCTATGTGGAGGTATTCGCCTGCTCAGCACAGGAGATGAACGTGGTGCTGATGGGTGGCTCGCTCTCAAGGAGCGGCCTTTCGCCGCCACCATGTAAGTTACGACGTAAGTGCTAATGGGCTGCGGGGCTGCTTCTCTCAGCTGCGGGTAGGTGGCGCTTCTCGCCTTCCTCTTCCTCCTTTTCCTGCTCTCTTCCTCCTTTCCACTTAGAAGTCCATGGCACTGAAAGAAGACGCCAGGAAGTGGGAACCGGCAGGAGCGAAATCGTCTGGGTGGATGTCCTTTTTTTTTTTTTTGTGATTATTTGCGGTGACTGATTCCATATTCACTCATTTTCCAGCTGTGGAGGGTGGGGCTCTAATTTGGGACTGATTTGGGATTGGTTTAAGTCTTTGATTTATGAATTATTCTTGTGATTCAGGTTTATTTGTTTGAAAAATTGTCTGGCACTCTGTTCGCATGATGCACAACCGCTCAAGCACAAGACATGACGTGGACAAAACAGTAGTATAAATGCAGTATCTCATGCAGTATAGATTTCTCCTTCACTGATCTTGACTAAATTATCAGGTTGCTCACCTTTTGACCCCAACAATGAGCACTCACAGGACCGGTAGAAGCCAGATCATTTGAAAGTCCCACAGACACCACACGTGCTTTCTGCATGTTGTTGTAGGTGGAGGAGGGTAGCACACCTGACTCGTTGTTGAATGATGGTGGCAGTCACTGATCATTGAGTGAAGTAAATCAAGCCGACTAGACGGCTTGATTTAATGAAGGGGAGAGAACTGTAATAGTTGAGATGTATTAGAATAGCATTTTAGACTTAGTGAGAATATGAAACAGTAGAGGACAGATGAACAGGATCATTTTAAAGTTTGGAAAACTGAGGAGTTCATTGTTTGTGTGCATGGGTGACTGCATGATCTTCTGACAACAAACAATGAACAAGGTTAAAAAAATAGGTCACGAGTTACAGTGGATTTCAGATATTGAACTGAAGACTATAGATTGGTAAATTGGTAAAGATGGTGGTGTAGACTAAGCTAAGGGGGCTTTATCTGCCCTTTCACAGTTTCTGCACGTCTTCTCATCTGGTTTGCAGTGGTTCTTTGGAGCCACTTCAGGCTGGTGAGTAAACAGTGATAGGTGCGTTTACATGAGGTCCAAACCTCAAAAGACTAACAACGGGAGTCGCCTGGTCACTTGGACCAGACGTGAGAGGTATTCGTTTCAGGTTGTCCGACCTAAACCTAAAACTCTTTCAATTATGTTCTGCAATTGCAGGTCTATCTCCTGCGTCTTACTCTTTCCCGCCCGCGGGGGCTGTACTTCCTGCTGGAGCCATGCTCCCAACAGGGGCCATTCTTCCTATGGAAGCGGCAGCACTCTACCCCTCCCAGTTCCTGTTGAGTCCCCGCCCAATAGCACCTCCTCCGTTTTACCCAGCTAACAACCAGATGTATGTAAACTACACTGCCTACTATCCAAGGTAAGATCAAATACACAATCATTAGCATATTGAAAGATACACTTATTTCATTAAAGAAGTAATTAAGGGTATAAGTGAGTTAAGAAATGTTTATTACATTTTTAAAATTAAATGTAATAGCCGTTTACTTATAATAGTACAATCTTGATGTAATCTAATTAGAAAGGGCTCAAGATCTTCAACATACTAATTAGGCACAACACAACAAATGTATGTTTTACAGTTACTACATACAATATGCTGTTTATACTCCAAGTGTACCTGTTCTTGATAAAACACCTATTTAAGAGTCTCATCAGCTTCAGCTCACAAGCGCCAACAAATTGGTGTTTTGATCAATATTCATTTAGTCTGCAGCAATAATAGTGATTACACTGTAATAAAACATGGAGAACTCCAAGGTGTCCAAAACCACTGCAATATGAAACATTTGTGTCCAGTTAATCGAATATATCATAGTATATCATGTACATTTTTAAAGGTATGTGTTTCTGTATGTGTGAGTTGTCTCCTAATTTATTTTATTCTTACTGTTTGTTTAGTTTGGTGAATCCGTGTTTTGACAGATGCATTTTTTAAAATATGTAATACAATACAAGAGCAAAAACCTTTTTGGAAGCCTGTGAGTTACTGGAGAAGTCTCAAGACCTAACGAGCTCTAATAAAAGCTTGTGGTCTGGAATATTTTTTTTCTTTTAGAAGAGCAGCTAAATTATTTACATTTTACAAATGATTTAAATCCTGATATCGCTTATTGCTTATTATATGGATGCTTACTTTCACTTTTTTTCCCCCGGATAATAGATTTGATGTTAACATGATATTACATCATTATCCCGACTAATCACAATATATCAAGGTGTGTGTGACGAGTATGATGAGTCACCTTCAAACAAATTGTAGAAACTTGTTTTTTTCTTAGTAATACACAGCATTTACAATAATATACTTTATATTTACTGATGAGCAATGATTGCTTCATTTTTTTTTTATTGCAAGTGTGACTCTGCTTTAGGCAGCAACACAAGTCACTAACAACCCTGTTACAGCCTTCAAGAAAGACTTGCGCAACCAGCACAGCATGCATTAGCTGGGTGTGTTACTTTATTCCCTGTGTGTGTGTGTGTGTGTGTGTGTGTGTGTGTGTGTGTGTGTGTGTGTGTGTTTCACACACCCAGCTCCTATAACCCCTGTACGGAAATGTGTGTGGGAGGACTGGATGGGTTACCTGCTGTACATTTGAATAAATCAAATGAGAGTTAGGTTGACCTAAGTCTGAACAAATCATGATGAAACAGGAATCATTACTAATGATTATATATATTTACAAAGTTTGTGGTTATAACTATTAGGTTTTACTGTTAGCTCCTAAAAAAACGTGAAAAAAAGCAACATTGTAACATATATTAATGTAAAAGTTGAAGCCTTAGAACTTTATTTAGAAAATAAGGTGAGATGCCTGGACAGGATAAAGGCCTAAAGCTCTGCTGTATCCCTCTCTTTAGGCTGAGATGAAGCAAGGCCTGAATTCCTTTTGTCACTTACAATGCTACGAACTTCTGAAAATATACAGTATAGACCAGTATTGTGATTCTTCTACCCCTTGCTTTAAAATGTCCTTGTCTTTAGCCCCCCAGGCTCTCCACCCGGTGTGGGCTACTTCCCAGCAAGTACACACACACCTGGCTCTATCCTCTCCAGTCCACATGCAGCACTGATCCGGATGCAGGGCCACACCTCCACTCATACCTACGCCACTGGAGTAAAGGAAATCCTCAGCATGGTGCAGGCTTATCAGGTGGGCGGAACAGGGCACATATGTCAGGAGCCTTAGAAATACGTTTGCACCCCAACTCCTACAGGGGTTACATTATTATTATTATTTCATATTCATATCAGAACCCTAACATTTCATTAATAATGGGAACAACAACCTAATCGGAATAAAACTACTTCTTGTAAACTCCTCAGTCGGGACAGTCTGACCTGGTCCAGCTTGATGAGATTGAATTTCCAGTTGGAATGAGAGGATCGTGTAAACCTTTGATAATCCATTCAATAGGGAAGCATTAGCCATGTAAACACTACATTCAATCTTTTCTCTCTGGGCAGAATAAATATATTCTTTCTACAAATGTTTGTTCTACATGATTGTAGTAATAGTGTGTGACTTATTAAGTTTCTAGAAAGGAGATTTTGCTGTCATTGCTTACGTCTCTCATTGCTTCTGTCTTCAGTGTTAGACTGAGGAAGGGACATTGACCAGTTTCAGATCTTATCAATCTTAGATGAGACTGAATTCTCATAACACATAAGGTGGAATTTACCGGAAAAGATTGGAAGATCAGGTTCACAGCGTTCAGAACCACTTTAAAAAAAAAAAAACTTAGCAGTTAAGTTGGAATCTCTAATCAGAGCGAAGAAATATTGTCCATGTAACTGTAGCTAGAGACAACTTGAAAATCACTGCCATCACAGCCATCATAGACATCGGAATTTTTTAAAGCAGTTTAAAGTTAGGACCATTAATCTAAGTGAGTGGGGTTAGTGACTGAAATCATAACCTGATATAATTTTTGTTATTCATGGAGAGCTAGCGCTGTCCTCATGTCCTGCATTCTATCCCAACAGTTCTATCTTGGAAATGAAAGGTGTGTGTGTGTGTGTGTGTGGCTGGGTGTTTTCATGTAGGGCTTGGTTGTAGAGAATATTTGGGTGTGTCCTGTGGTGTTAAGCATTTAAACGTTTCATGGATCAGTGTTAGAGGAATCACATACTTCTTTTCTGCATTGAAGTGAACAGGTTGGTCTGGTCTGAATTCCCTCACTTGCAGTGCACAGGGTGTGGTACGCCGGCCTGCTGGAACACGATCGAGCTGTTTGGTTATCTCTCTAGCTGTTTGTAGCAGTTCATCCTCAGGCTCCTTCCCTTGTTTTGAAGCAGTGAAAGTTTGAAGGAGATTCGTGTTAGTAGGGAGTAATGATGTCGAAACCAAATCTAACACATTTCTATGCAAACCAGACTGAGCCGAAATAATCAATGAGGTTAACTCGATGCATATTCATTTTGTCTGTGTCTATCTCATAAGGCAGACTCATAAATAAGGTTTCATAACTTGCCAGTGATTTGAAACAATAAGTCAATAAAATGATTTAAATGATTCCTGCAGTATGCTCTCTAGGAATGTAGTTTCTCTTATTCAACTGGAACCGAAGGATAGTGGACCTATTACAAGATGACAAAAATATTGCGCATTTAAACGTTTCATGGATCAATGTTAGAGGAATCACATACTTCTAAAAAAAATCATACTTCTAAACTTAAAATCATACAGTAGCAATACCTATTCACTGCAGCATACTGTTGTATAAGGTAGGGTTCAGACTCATGAAACATACAAAAACATTAAAAAACATGGTGGTTTGGGGAATTTTAATTCCTTAATTAACTTCTTAGTAAATATCATTTGTTAAAATGCACTATTGAATCAGAGAGTTATTCTTGCCACTGTCACCTTCGTTTGGCTCTTTGTCTGGTTTTAAAAATCGAAAATATAAAAATCAAAAAGAAATCGTTTCAAATTAGGTCTTACAAGCAACCCGCGTCTGTATGTAAAGGATATTTAGTTAATGAGGCTTTCAGCATCGTGCCACAGAATGGTGCAGAGGTTAAACTAGCTGTGCAAGTTATAAATAGTAATATTTCTTTCTTTCTCCCTCACAGCCCAGCAACAGTGAAGCCTTGGTTACTCTGCCCCCCCTGCTCTCCGCCAAACAACCTATTGCAGATCAGAGTCTCGGAGGAGGAGCCTATCTGGACCTGCAGTTGATATAAACTGTGCCAGTCATGAAGCCACATGCCTAATTGTAAAAGTTTGGCCCTCAGAAACATAGCGTGTTTTGTCGTCCTAGCTATTTATGTGGAAAAAAAAAAAAAAAAAGAATATGTTCGGACCTTTGTATATATATATTGCACACTTTTACTGCATTAGTATATGAGTTCAGTAATAATCTGCTCTCGTAGACAGGTCGTAGTTTCTGTCAGAGATTTGTGCCTTTGTTTTGAGTGTGTATATGTGTGTGTGTGTGTGTGTGTGTGCGCATGTATATGTCAAAAAAGAATAATCGCTCAGGAAAAAGTTAAACCAGAATTTTTTTTTTTTTTTTTTTTTTTGCCGTTTGATTTGAATCAAACATTTTTAGCCAAATTGTTAGACAAAAATGCCTATTTTTTCTGTAGAGATCTCTAGGTGTGTGTGTGTGTGTATTTGGCCCTGTCTTTACAGTCTTCACACATGAATGTTTGCCTGCATGTACAAGTGTTTGTGCTTTTATCCCAGCCGATGTGACTCTGCAGATAGTATGTGGCAATGCATATAGATGTCCTCAAGCTTGACTCAACTATTGTTTTTTTTTTTTTTTTTAAGCTTCCACAATGAAGTTCAAAAAGCTATGTAATGCAAAATGTTTACAAGGTATGCCACATTCTTACGCGTGGCATCGTGCAGTAGGTTCGGAGCACAGGTGTCGTCGCTCACAGAAGTTTTCTTTAATCATTTCGCCAAAAAAGCCGTTCAGGGTCAAAAACAGGAACAACCAGTACTTACTGTACTCAATATATGTATGTATGTCTGTGTGTGTGTGTGTGTGTGTGTGTGTATCTGGTGTGCATCATCATTTAAATACACAAGTGTCATCTCAACTATTCTAAGGAGAAACATTTGTACCACTTAGTTTTAATTGATGTAAATCTACTGACGTTTTTATGTATGTGTGTGTGTATGAGTGGGTGCAATAATCAGTGTGTGTACTTACTGTGCTCAATGACTGTTTTGGGCCTTCTGGAACAGACATACACACACATGTATTTTAAATTATCAAGTTTGTTTGTGCATGTTATGTGATTTGAATTTACAAGCCTGTTTAAAGGCACAGGCTTTTTTTTTTAATGACCATGATTCTCAAAGGCTGGTACTCTGCTTTTTTTTAGTAAAGGATTTTTGACTATGCCTAGACTTTTATAAAATGTAGGATTGAAATATTTTTCACTAAAATGATTTTCGCTCCATAGAGTTCCTTCCAAATGTGCCAACAGGAAGTAGTACAGAAAGCACTACTTAATTATACCAGGAAAATCTCAGTTTATGCCATATCAGATTTCAGAGAACAGATATGTGTTTGGATATAATGTTATGGAGAAAGTGTTATTTTATTTTGATATTTTATGTTAAATTAAAAAAGAAAAAAAAAAGAAATAAAACAACTCTAGCGAATTGCATTATTGAGTTAATATTGTACTGTTCTTTAGCACTCTTTATGTGTAATTCATCAGAATGCAATAAGGGCAAAGGGTTTTAAATGAGCACTTATTTCCCATCTGACTCTGCATCATTGGAAACCATGGCCTTTCAATAAAGCACATAATTGCCATCTAGTGGGCTGCGAGAATATTCATGCTTTACCGGATATTAATGATTGTGCACTTTCATTTTACTTTAGAGAGCAATATTCCCAGTTAAGGCATGAGCATGTTTTTAAATCTCTAAAGCTAATATATTTCAGGCTAAATTATGTTTTAAAAATATGGTGATCATTCCTGCTAAATGTTGGTTTTATGCTCAATGAAGACTCTTATTTGCGGAGAGAAAAATCACAGCGCTAACAAGATTGGAAATAATCGCAGAATGGCCATTTCTTTCCTCTTCACTCGAATCCACAGGTTACTTACGACTGAAACATTGGATGGTCGTTGTAAAATGTCTCCTGCATCCAAAATTATGCAAGTTTGCAGTTATCTTGCAGAGCCAAGAAAAAATATAGAATTAAAATTTCTCATACAGAATTAAGGATAAATCATATATAATTTAAGATGGGTATCTAATATTTATCTCTGCTTGCTTGGGTGCAATTAGGAACAGCATTTTGTTGCTTGGTTTAAATAGTGGCTCATTTAAATGGTTATTTATTGTTCTTTTAGAAAAGGTTGTAGGATGGCGCCTTCCATTTAATTCAAATCCGTTCATATAGCAGTTTTATCAATAGATATTGTTATAAAGCTGCTTTTCCAGAAATCTGGAAATTAACAAACAAACCAAAAAACCGAGGAAGAAATTTTTAGAAGAACTGGACGGGAATCGTGTGATCGTAGAATTGTATACTGTACTAAATCTCTCATAAGAAGGATTGACATCACAGTCTTTATGATCACAGTAGCAGTTGACACCGTAGGAATTAAAGCTAAAGTATCCAGGTGTGATTATTCACCAAAGAAAGGGTGAAACTTGGGCATGAATATTTTCAGGAACAGCAAATCCCACGGTGACTTTGATTTGTAGCATAAAATTGGCAATGATTTTGAAAAAAAAAAAAAAAAACTAAAGTAAAACGGTACTGTCAAAAATGTAATTTTAAATGTGTGCCCTGTAAAGGGTTAAGCTGGCATCCAAATTCCTGGCAAACTATTCAACCTGGTTAAATTTTAACTTTGGGTGTGATGGCATTCTGAAATGCTTGTGTAATGTTACATCAATCAAGTAGAGATTAGCAACTACTTTATGTGTTAAAAGGACATTGGCTTTTCTCATAAGGACCGTACACAACAGATTTTACAAAGATGTGCAACTTCATGTTTATTTATGTTGTTTACGGTCGCATGGCAGGTGAGAACCCCGAGTCACCAGTGCTCAGGTAGGTGGCTCGGGCAGTAGAGGTTGGGTTAATGGTCAGAGGGTCGAGGGTTCATTGCCCATCTGCAATACCCAGACACTAAGATGCAGGACATCACCAGTGCAAATCCCAAAACTAAGAAGGGCATCCAGCATAAAAACCTGTGACAAATCATTGTGGGTCAAATGATCCCATGTGGCAACCCCAAAAAGAAGAAGAAGAAGAAAAAAAAAGGAAAATCGTTCATTAAATAATTCAGTTTTTATTATATTGTGAGATACTGTAGTGATGAATATAAATTGAAATACTGTATAGTGTTTGTGCAAAGCGTTTCCTCAAAATGTGAAAGATCACTGTTTTTTTACAATGTATGTACAGTAGCCATGTGTCATTTACAATAATCATATACAATATGCTCTGAACATGGCATAAAACAAGCATGAGAAAGAAAGTAATAGTTAAAGGGTGTTGGTGTGTGTGGGGGGGGTGGGGGTGGGGGATTACATAAAGTTTTAAACATAATATCAGTTTTTCTGAAGCATGACTTTGCATGTGTGCTGAAAAAGGTATACGCTTTACAATAAAAAATAATAGAATAAAAAATAAAATTAGACTTAATGCCATGTAAATTAATAAAATTTTACAGTGCAACTGATTATGCACATGTTTGTATAGTGTTAGAGTTCGGTCATTTGCAATGCTCTCAGCAGTTTTTCTCTGTCCATTCTTAGGTCTTCATTGCTAAATACAAACAAAAACATGAAAGAAAGATTAAACATCTTATAGTATAAAATAATGTCAGATCAAATAATAGTAAAAATAAAAAGTGCAGATCCCATGCACATAACTGCATGTTCTTGCAGACTCTTAGAAATTAAGGTACAAGAACCCATTAAGGACTTAAAGCATATAAACTGCTCAGCCATAAGATTAACACCATTAGTCCCACATTAATCCCACAGATTCTTGAAAAATGTTTTCCTTTTAATGTTATAGCTGTTCGGTGTATGTGCGTCCTCCATGGCTGAGTGCGCACTTAAAAGAAAGAGATGAGGGACTAACCCTGGATGAAATGGAGATTTGTTGCTGTGTTCCAACGGCGAGACCTTTTGCTAATTAAAGAACAGCAAGAATGTAATGCCAATGGCAATCATTATTATTTATAATAACAGCCTAAGATTAGTGAGAATAAATAGTGGAATAAATATTACCGGGGGGTAGATTGGTGGCTGGACCTGTTTGTCCAGTGAGCTGTTAGATGTAGATCTTCCCATGTTGCTCTCTGAAGATATGGCTGCCAGCGCATCCGGGAGGTCATCTTCATCACTGTGGTTACTACAGGACAAAGCTGTGGGTTTATTCCCATATACACGATATTGCCAAAAGTATTCAGTCACCTGCCTTCACATGCATATGAACTTGGGTAACATCCAATTATTAATCCATAGGGTTTAAGATCATGTTGGCCCACCCTTTGCAGCTATAACAGGTTCAACTCCACTGGGAAGAGTTTCCACATGGTTTAGGAGTGTGTTTATGGGAATTTTTGACCATTCCTAGAAGCGCATTTGTGAGGTCAGACACTGATGTTGGACGAGAAGGCCTGGCTTGCGGTCTCCCTGCTCTAATTCATCCCAAAGGTGTTCTATTGGGTTGAGATGCAGACCAGTCAAGTTCTTCCATGTCCTGATGGACCTCGTGCTTTGTCATGTTGGAACTGATGTGGGGCTGTTTTTCAGGAGTTGGGCTTGGCCCCTTACTTCCAATGAGAGGAACTCTTAATGCTTCAGAATACCAAGACATTTTGGACAATTTCATGCTCCCACCTTTGTGGAAACAGTTTGGAGATTGCCCCTTTCTGTTTCAATATGACTGACCAGTGCACAAAGCAAGATCCATAAAGACCTTGTGGAAAGTCTCCATAGAAGAGTTGAAGCTGTTATTGCTGCAAAGGGTGGATCAACAACATATTAAACCCTATGGATTAAGAACTGGATGTTACTCAATTTCATATGCATGTAAAGGCAGCCGAGCAGAGGTGGGTAGTAACGAGTTACATTTACTTAAATAACTTTTTGAAAAAAAAAGAAAGAAAAAAAAAAAAACTTCTATAAGTAGTTTTACGGCACCATACTTTACTTTTACTTGAGTAGATTTGTGAAGAAGAAACGCTACTCTTACTCCGCTACATTCGGCTCCACTCGACTCGTCACTTTTCTAACACATTATTCGACACTTTAGATATTCTTTGGGTTTGCCAGAGAAATGTAGCTGGTGGATCTACCACATGACTGTGTTTCACCAATCAGATGTAGCAACATGACTACGTTTGACCAATCAGCCGCAATAACAATAACCGCATGTAATCACATGACCACACAGAAGTGGGGAGGGGTTTGTCTTTACCAGTGGTAGACAGTGAAGCAAACATGTCGCTAGTAGTTTAGCTGTTTTATTAAAATGTTGCAATCTTAACATGTATATAATTAGCAAATAAACTAGAGGCTAAAAAATATATTATTTTCTTACATTTGTTCTGCTGGACACAGTTTATGGTAAAGTGAGACTCTTGTACACATGTTCTAATGTTATTTTCTATCTGCTGAGTCATTTGCAGGACGACTGAATATACAGTATATCTTACACAGGAAATAGTCTACACTGTTCAAACAGACATATGTTACCTACAGAAGGGATTTATTTCAAAAGCTTTATATTGTGAAAAACGGGAGATTAGGAAATTTTTGTTTCTTATTCATTAATTTGCTATTTTGTAAAGATTCGTTTATTTTATTAAATTTCTTTCATTAATTTTATTATTTGGAAATAAAATTTGCATATTACTAAATAAATAAACAGACATAAATTTGTCTGACTGCTTACATAATTTCTATCATATTTCTATTTATATCAGACATTATGATGAAACAGTTACTCAGTACTTGAGTAGTCTTTTCACCGAATACTTTTTTACTCTTACTTGAGTAATATTTTGGATGACTACTTTTTACTTCTACTTGAGTAATATTATTTTGAAGTACAGCTACTCTTACTTGAGTATATTTTTTGGCTACTCTACCCACCTCTGCAGCCGAGCGAATGCTTTTGGCTATATACTTTGTCATACTCGCAGAAAGCAATGAAAAACATTCCTCATAATTAAAATGTAAACACACAAAAGCTTGGAAATGCCTCTTGCCAGATGATTAAGTGATTAAGTCTTTATGCCTGAAATGTGTTTCTGAACATAAATTAACATAAATTAATACAGTTTTCTCTTTTTTCAATCATTCCTTAATCCTTATATATGGTCAAACCAATCTGGAAAGACTCACAAGCTGAACTGCCTGACAAGGCGTTTGCGGCGTTCCACCCGCGGCCTATCCGTGGTCATAGTGCTGGAGGCTGAATCCTGAGAGGAGCTGGGCATTCTGCGAGACCCCAGCCACAAACAAACATATTTTAAAATGAGTGTTTTTACAATGAGTGTTTTACCAGGATAGTTAAAAAACAAAAACAACAACTCTAAAGCAATAGTACCACACAGAGATACATTTTCCTTGATTAAATATACCCAATTTAGCTCTTCACCTAATTATCAAGCTCATTATGAGTTGGGCTTGATTGTGTTAGAGTAAAATAAACACTAAATTCTGCATCGCTGGAGCTCTGTGCCACTTGAATTCAATACCCATGAGATAAAAAGTGAGCTGAAGAGCAAGAACCAATTACACATCCACACACCTGTTGTTCTGCTCGCCGCTGGAACAATTCCCCTTTGAATTTGCACTCTCACTGTGCATTACATGCTGTGGAAAAAGAAAGAAGCACAGCTTTTGTGAACCTTGACATATAGACACAAAGGGGTACATTACTAAAAAGTATTCAATAAATAAATTCAGTATATGAATCAAAGTGTGTTAGGTGACCATCTTTTGCATATGATGCATATTAGGATTTTGTGTATAACATAGATCATTTCAATACAGTAAGGTTGTTGGAAGGTTGGAATGCTATACACTCACCAGCCACTTGTTTGTTAAAGCAAATATCTAATCAGCCAATCAACTGGTACAAATCAATGCATTCAGGCATGTAAACATGGTCAAGACGATCTGCTGAAGTTCAAATCAGAACGGCAAAGAAAGGTGATTTAAGCGACTTTGAACGTGGCATGGTCGCTGGTGCCAGACAGGCTGGTCTGAGTTTTTCTGCAACTGCTGATCTACTGAGAAAATATCCAATGAGAAGCAAAAAAAAATCCTGTTGACTGGTTAGAGCTGTTTGAAAGGCTATAGTAACTCAAATAATATCTCATCACAACTGGATATGCTGAAGAGCATCGCTGAAAACACAACATGTCAAACCTTAAAGCTTATGAGCTACAGAAGCAGAAGTCACATGGACCCACCAAAATTGAACAACAGGAGACTGGAAAAAAAACAACATTTCCTGATCTCAATTCCAGGAATCTCAATTGCAGCAATTTCCACTGCAGCATTCGGTTGGTAAGGTAAAAAATTGGCGAAAACAACACCAAATGGATCCAACTTGCCTTTTATCAACAGTTCAAAATACTGTTTCTGTAAAAAAAATAATCAAATGCAAGACGATACCAATTAGCTAATAAAATAAATGTGTAACAAACATTAAATACATTAGAGGCTTAATTCTTCTGTCCAATTCTGTCCGAATTTTTCTGTCTGTGAACGGAAATTGAATGACATGGTAACAGATCTTCCAGCTTCAATTAAAGTTGTACCTTCCTCCTGTTATCTTGTTTATTTCCAGAATTGCGGTGTTTCAGGGACAATTAAATGATTTACCAGTGGTTCTGAGAACATTGGGTATCCATTGTATACCAATCTAGTGGGAAGACTCTGACAAGGTTCCGGGTATGTGTGCATGCATGAAGAGACATTCCAACAAAGTTAGAATGATTCATGACTTAGTATATCCTATAAATGCTACTGCTATAAAGCAGTACCCCAGTGGTTCTGTACTGTACAAGCAATATTTTATGAACCTCTTATAACCACTGGCTACGAGAAGAATTACCTGGATAATGCATGCCACCAGGGCATTACTAACTTGACTGATGTGAAAACCACAGGAGATGCTTCTTGTATAGTGGCAGTTATGAAAGGGGGTGGCCGACTTGCCTGCTGGCAGGCAAGAGGATAATTTCCATCACCCAGTGTCCCAGGATATGTGTAGACAGATAGAAGGAGCTCCCCACATCTGTCTTCATGACAGATCGGGTAATCTGATGACTGAAAAGTTGACAATTGTTTCAGAAACTACTGGGCATACCAAGAAATGCCCTCCAGATCCACTATCATGGAATGCTACAAGGTTACTTGATTAAAGCACATAATTGGATGACTTGACCCTGGGCAGAAAACCCGGGTTCAACCCCCCAGAATCATCCGGCCACCACCAAAGGCATGCAGGTCTACCTCTGTTAACCAAAAAATAAATAAAACAGTATTTTAAGAAACTGACAGCCTACTTGAGTTTATAAGTCCCCTAAGGTATTATAGAACAAAGGGAGATCCTATACTGGGCTCCTGGGAGGTGAAGTGGACGATCAGGCTGATAGTCCCAAATCTGTCCATTTATCATGCTCATTTGGGAGAACAAATTCTACTTAGAGAGGAATCTGCAACTCTATTCCTATCACTAATGACCAAAACCATTGTCTTCCTGGCTGTGGGGGAGTGGACCATAGACTGCATTCTGTGCAATCTGGCATGAGCAGATTTGGTGTCTGTAATTGGCAGTGTGGCCAGTTTTGAGCCTGTGTGTCGTGTCCCAGTAGACTGTCTGGCTGTACCAGGAGACACCATGATCAGAAATGGGTTTGTATGGCTTCAGCCAAGAAATTCCAACTGGAGCTTAACAAACCATTACCAGAAGGCCGCTTCTGAATGAAGATGTCCCTCTACCAGGCGTTTATGCATTTATGCAGAGTGCATCTGCCACACCCGTTTGCACTCCCTGTAGGTTCTTACTGACATTAACTGCTAGTGCTTTGGAGGAGCTTTTGTGCAAGGCAGCAAATGCATTCAACCTTGGGCTCCCTTGGTGCTTGATGTACTGTACCTTAACCTCGTCATATCTTTTGAACCATGAACCAACTCATGGTGATGTCGACAAACCTTAAAAAGACCTTGAAGGTTGGATATGTCCTGTTGCCTCTGTTAATTCAACTATTTTAGAGGGGACAAGGGTGGAAGGCCTGCCCGTCAGCAGCTCCCATCCTTTATGGCTGCACTGGGCATGCCGCTGAGGTGGCAGGGCTTATTTTAGTGGCTATTAGGGATCTTAGAGTTTGATTCTGCTTGTTCAGAAGGTAATGTCAGTACTGGAAGACAAAATTGGACCTTAGCCATTTAGGAGTGTCCTGAAGTCCACATTCTCCTCTCCAAGATTTTTTGGAAAGATAGTAAATTTGACAGGGTTAAGTTGCATGTACATGAACTTGATTGGCGGAGAGATTGTTACTTGTCTTGACTGAAGTGTCGAGTCTAGTTGCTAGGTGTCAGATTTTGCAGCGGAGGGATTGATGGCTACAGATGGAAGTGATTCTTCCAATCCAACAAAATAGCTAACCATCTGCCTCTGTGCACCATTAAATACTGATTCTCTCCAGAGCTGATGATCTTGATAGTTCTGTCCCCAACTTCCACATCCGCAGCTGTCTGACAGACTAGAGGGCATGTGGCTACATATTGTTAATGATTTAAATGGTTTTCGGCCCCACCGTAACATAAGTTTCTCTTGGTTACTTTGAACTAAAAGCTGTCTTGGTTTTGCACATCCACACATTTCTAGCATGAGTGATGAACAGGCCATTTTGCAAGACTAAACTAAATGTATACGCTAATCTTAATTAGGTCTATAAAGTGTACACTGTACGTGACTCACTCTGAGAATATTGCTTTTGCGCTGATCATGTATGCAAGCTGGAGACGAAGGTAGGCTTTTCTCCGACAGTTGTTTTTCTTCTGCCTGCGTACAGTAAAATAGGTTGGAAGACTTTAGAAACAGTTTTAAGATATTTAATGATTGTCACTTGAAGAGTTAAGACAAATATTATCTCATTTCCTTCTTTCCAAAAGTAGAACTACACTGACTGTATCAATGTTGATGTGAAGGGCTGGCCAGGGTATTGAATCCGGCTGTAACTGTTTCGGACTCCGTAAAGTTCGATCAAGATCTTCTGTGTGCACCGAGGGAACATCCCATGGCTCTGAAACAAAAGAAAAGAACAACTACTGCACGGACAGATTCAATGGATTTATTTAGACGATATGATGTGTTTCATTTGAGTTCTTACTAGGCTTTGTTAAAGTGAGGCATGGGACTTCCTGTTTCTCATATCCATGCCATCGATAGCAGTAGTGGAGCGTCGCGGAAAGCAGAGTTTCATTCTCTTCCACACTAAACCTTTGGGTATCTGCACTGCTCAGTGGGAAACTAAAAACATATTACATAGTTTGCAAGGTACAGTAGCGAAAAATTACTAATCTTTTGTTAAAATCCCCACCAAAAGTGAAAATTATATATTAAATCTATAAGCTACAAGCTTTGACTGGCAGATTTAGAGAAAAAAGTACTATAACTAGCACGGTGTAGTGTAAACTGTGCATTTATTCACTGAGGCAGTTTCCATTGCAACAATTGCTAATCAGTGACAACCACAAACACCTCTTACTTTAATGCTGCTATAGTGAAACTACAGTCAAAATGTTAAAACACAGGCACTGCTGCAACCGCTTGTGACGTTGCAGTGATTAAGGCAAGAAAATGGTTTATGTACTATACAGTAATTGCATTCAATCTTGAAGGGAGCACGTTGTTTTATAATTTAAAAAAAAACAAACAAAAAAAAAAACAACTATGAATCCCCAGCATATATGACGTCAGTTCTTGTAAACAACAGTTTGAAGATGATGCCATAACTCGTTCTAAAAGAGATTATTACACATACCAAGAGTAAATCCCATAAGCCCCCAAAACATGTACCTCAAATTAAAACATTAAAACAAGATTTGCTTAACAGATTTATTGAAGTGACCGATGCATGCTTCATTTGTCAGTTATGGTTTCTAAGAATCACCGAGAAAGTCACTAAATCGACCAGCAGAAAGCCATACACATTTCTTCTTTCCATCGAGTCCTTAGTAAAATTAGCTTTTTGTCCAATTCGAGGACAGTTACAGAGATGAGTCCAGACACACTGGAAATGATGGATGGATGGATGACTGGATGAGTTAAAACACACAGTGTTAGTATCCAAAGGCTAGGTGAGATGCAGATGTTGAACCAGCGGTGATGATACTGTATGATGAGCAGTGGCGCATTCTGTTAGCTGTTCAGTGCTGTCTGTCTCATTAGGGTTTGTGACTCCTACGCACTCAGAGTGCAGTCATGACTTTGTCTTTGTATTTGACGGATACACTTTTGTTTGCGTAGTCATATGAAGTCTCCAATACCATGTCGCTGAATGAGGGTCTGCCTGCATGGGGTGGTCTGGAGCAGACATACATGCAAGATGCATAAGTAATGAAGTAACAGAAACATACATGTGAAAAATAAATAAATAATGGACATTGAATATGAATGTTGAATGGAAAAGAATGCAGTCAAACCCAGATTGATGGCAATAATAAGTTGGGACAAAAGTAATTAAATTTTTTTCTGCTCGATTCGGTCCTAAATGCATGCACAATTTTGCATTTGGTTGTACATTCTAACAAAAAAGTCTATGCTCGAACAAAATGTGCAGATAATCCCAGAATTAGATACAGACCTGAGCATTTATCAGTCTGTGAGTGTGTGTTTACCTTGGAGGTGGTGGATTGTGGCCCATTTCAGTGGGCTGGATGAAGAGTGGTGGGGTCAAACTAGGTGGGAGTGGTCTGGACCAAGGCTCCTGACCAATCGGAATGTTGTGCGGATACTTAAAAAAAGTAAGAAAGAAAAATCATGACTGAGTAATCATTTATCAAGAGAACTTGAAAAACATGCAAACACACACACACACACAAAAAGAACATATCTGCTTATCCTTTCCCTCCATCCCACTGCACATACTGACAGCTTATATTCCTACAATCTTGTAATCATTCAACGTAAGAAAGTAAAGTATACCAGTTTTAAGCCAGGATCAGGACTGGGCTGGGCACTAGAGGAAAGACGCACAAAAAAAACTCTTAGCATAACACAGAAACAGTTCAGCTCTGTTGAAATAGTGATAATGTCATTCCATTTGCAAGCAACACTAACCTTGGATGGTGGTGCTTTGCTGGAGTAATGGCTGTAAAAAACAAACAGAAACCTAAGAAACCTTCAGCACTTTAATAGGAACACCTGCATATTCTTTCATGGCCACAGGGAAAGTGCAGCAATTCAAAACAACCACTCTTAACTCTCAGAACAGACAATAAATTCAACCCAGAGGCAGTGCTAGCTCAGCGGATAGGGACGTGCACTACTGTTGTTAGGAACGTTGTTAGTTCAAATACCAAGACAGCCAAGCTGCTGGGCCCTTGAGCAAGGCCCTAATGCCTAAACTGTTCAGTTGTATAAAAGCGATTAACATTTTCTGGGTGTTATGAAGGAGAATAATTCTTGAGTTTTGAGTTACAGCAAGATCCATAAGTATTTGGACAGTGACAGTTGTGCCTCAATTATTGTGATTATATAACTTTCAGCATTAATTCAATTCAAGGGGTTTAGCTATAACATTGCTCTCCCACTCCCCCACGCGCGCGCACTCTCTCACACACTCTCTCACACACACACATATATATATATATATATATATATATATATATATATATATATATATATATATATATATATATATACCCAGACATAACAAAAAGAAAGCAAACACTTTAGGAGTGGCCATGTCTTTGAAAATGGGAAGATATTTTTTTTAATGGCTTCATTTCCTAAATGGTTAACGCAATATTTTATGTCAAACCACTTGAATGAATGCTGAAAGGGCAACAAAGGCAAAATCACCATAGAGCCGCCACTGTCTAAATACTTATGAACCTGACTGTAAGTTTGTGTCTGTTACACACTGCAGTTTCTCTAAAGATGCGCCAACGCACATCTTTAAGGACTCCTCCAAATATCTACTTTATCCTGCAGTATTATTTATAACACAGATAACTCTTCAGGTACTTTTTAAAAGATGTAACAGATGTAAAAGATGTGTGCTCCGGGCTGGTCAAGAATTTTATCGGTTATTGGAAGTTATATTAGTTGGTTGGAACCCAAAAAATGTAGCTATGTTTCTTTTTTCAAGATTGGACAAAAGAAAAGTGAAGTAGAGGGAAAGTATTTTCTTGATAGAGAGAAGCATCTGTGCTCTTTGACATGAACAATTCTTTACTTTTAAGAGGAGAAGTGGTAATAGCTATGATTTTCAGTGCTTTTAAACCGACCATGTGAGGTAGACAGCTTGACTGTAGTCACACACTTTTTGAAATTTCTTGCTTCAACACATTTTTAAAGCACTTTCATACTCAGGAGCAGAAATTCTGACGGAGATATCGAAGTAAAAGAAACGAGCGAGTGGTATTGGTGCAGTAATTAAAACGATGTGTTAGATTTTAAACACAAGAGCTTGGTAGTGCATTCAGACAGCTGGAGACTATTATAATCACATAATAAACTAAATACATTTAAATGAAGAAGTTCAGTTCCTAGAAAGCATTTGGGGTGTGTAGTACGGACATATGTGATACACTGCTCATGTGTAATGTAAATGTCACTCACCCTTGCCTAGTGATTGCGTCCTTGATGGATATCTTTTGCTCGGTCGTCTCTCGAAAGTGCTAGCCCTCCTGATCCTGCCTGAGTGAGTCGCCTGATACTCCGTCCTTCCACTAAGAAATCCACATTAAAAAGTTGATGAATGCGTGTAAATGTCATTCCGTTAACAAGGGAAGAGTTTGCCTGTTTGTGAGTTATAAACAAATCCTCCCGACACCGGGGTGTATACCTGAAGCGGAAGCGTGAGCCGAGGCGCGTGAAGTCATTGCGACTTGTTTTGTTCTGTGTCGGCTGTCTGAGGCGGAAGAACGCATGACTCTCGACGGCACACTTCCACAGCTGCTTACACACCACTGAGCTGGAGAGCTGGAAAACAAACGTGTGCTCCTGCTCACGACCCTGTGCACAAACAAAAACACACAGACAGAACATATTTCGCATCAAAGTTTGAAAATTATTTATATGGCATAAGTCATTTTTTTGGTATTTTGTGCAAACATATATAGATAATTAAGAGCTCTTGGTTTCCGTCCTAGGTTATATTTGTGCCTCTAAAACTCTAAACCTTGTGAGCCTTGGTTAGAACCTCGTTTAGTTGGTTCTATTTTAAAACATATTTGCAGTTTAAACCACAATGACCCTGACCAAGGTGCTGAAGATGTATAAACGAAAGCATATATTATAACGATAAAGAATATGGCCTTACTTTCTCCAATGATGAAACATCAGTACCTGATCCCTGAACCTTTTGATGGCTCCAAGTACCAAGGTATAAATTTTGTATACATACTGTATGAGTGCCAATGCAGGGCTTACCTGGTCATCATCTTCCACCACCATTAGCGTCAGCCTGTTTTTCTTGAAATCCAGACGTGTGATTTTAGGCCTTAAAATACGATTACAAACACAGTTTTTCAAAATGACGTGCAAGATCATTAAACATAACACAGCTTTACACAAGCGATCCTTACCAAAAGAAAAGGCCAATTTTGTTGGACCTTTCAAACACCAGAATTCCTGTTGGGGTAAGACCCAGAGCATAGTCTCCTCCATCACGACCCTGAACATGCACACACACACACACACACACACACACACACACACACACACACACACACACACACACACACACATTTACTGTTATCTGATTGTAGCCACTGCCAAGATCACAATGAGTCACTCAAAGAAACGTTAAACTTAGAAAACACTATGCGGGTGCATTGGAATTGGTATGAGAGTTGTACATTCTCACCTTCACAAAGTGCATGTCAACTCCGTACATCTCCAGCCACTTACACTTATTTAGAAAGTTCAGCTCTGCCTGTGATGGACTCATCCCCCTGCCAAACACATGAGCGAAAAAATAAATAAATAAATAAATCACACACACTACATACACTAATCAACCATAAAAACTACACCACTGCCAGGTGAACTAATCAACTACACCCCAGTAAACTGGCGACAGGGTCATTGGCCCCCAAGGCTCACCCATGCTCTCGGGGAAGAAAGGCCAGCTAGTCTGGTCCGATTCCACAGAAAAGTCAATGCAGCACAAAAAAAATCAATATTGGCCACAACAGGAAGACAAAAGGATACCCAGTGCACCACCAAGGGCAATCTCCAGTGCACCACAATAAACCCAATCTCCAAACTCCTGGGAATCCCAATCTGCTCGAGCCTCCATGGGATCCACCAGAAAAACAAATCAGATTCAAGGAGACAACACCCAGCAATCCACAGAACCCAAAAGGTCCCTCTGCTGATGACCTTGTGCCAGAGACCAACGCACGCAACCAGAGGTCCAGCATTTCCTCTGTGGCACAAACGAACCCAAAACCTAGGTGGTTTTAATTTTATGGCTGATCGGTGTACATACTGTATACATTTAATCAGCCCTGAGATTACAGAATATAGTTTAAATGATTCATATTCTTCCAGAAATTCAGGTAATGCCCCCCCCCTCCCCCCGCCTCTCCTTTCTTTAAATGGGTAATTTACATTTTTTTCTAATAACAATTCATCAAGAGGTGTATTTGAGCAGGAATATTATTAAGTTTGGGAATTTTATTTAGCTGTTTATATACTAGAATCTTTTTTTTAGTACATATGTTGGAACAAAGTGTAAAGAGCCCAGAGCCCATCCCAGGAGACCTTGGGCACGAGGCAGGGTACACACTGGACAGGGTGCCAATCCATCGCAGGGCACAGACACACACACACACACACACACACACACTCATTCACACACTACGGGCAATTTGGGAATGCCAATTAGCCTAACCTACATGTCTTTGGACTGTGGGAGGAAACCGGGGTACCTGGAGGAAACACACCAAGCACGGGGAGAACATGCAAACTCGGGAATCGAGCCTGGCCGGGGATCGAACCCGGACCTTGGTGGTGCAAGGCGACAGTGCTAACCACTACACCACCGTGCCTCCCATTTCAAATATTTATTATAATAAATATTAAATCGTACTGTACATTAATATTTGATCCAAAACCAATAAACTTAATATGAAAGCACAGAGCCAAGAACTTCGTGGTTAGAGTTTTTGCTTAAGGAACTAACAATGGCTCTCACAGGGTAAGAATTTAAAGTTATGCTCACCAGAAAAAAAAAAAGTTTCACTTCTCAAACTAGGTGGAATTAACCATTTAAGCTCTGTATCTGCAGAGAAAAATACAGAGGCACGGTGTATCTTTGTGTTAGTGATCTTAGTGTGATAAACCATACTGTACACAACAAAAAAGGATCAAAGACAGCGTTCCGTGCAAGAGTTGATCCATAACCAGGAGTGTCAGGGGACAACGCCTAACAGTGAGCCAGGAAGACAAACAAGACAGATAGACAAAGCACCCAGAAAGACCAAAGTCCAATTGCCAAAAGAAAGTGAAAATTTTCTAGGCAAGACAGGACCAGTGGCTGTACTGCAACTGCAGATCAGCACAGACCCCAAGTGACCTCCTCTTAGGTGGAGACATCTATGAATAATGCAGCTTTAAAGATTCTCTACAGGAGGACCTGCAGGAAGATGAAGTGCATGGAAGAACAGAGGTTTGAAGGTTCTCTGGATTATGATTTTTGATAATGTTTTTTTTAAACATTATCAGGTAAAAGGTTTAATGATCATTACGTCGCTCATTACAGCGAGATGCTTATTGAAGAGCTGCAGCCTAAACTTTGGATTAAAGTCAGAGGACTTCTATTCAGGGGTGTAGTGATCTCGCATGACAATGCACATCTGCACACTTCTGCCCAGACACTGTCGACACGCTGCAAAAACGTCATTTTCAGGTGTTCAACATCCTCAATATAACCCTGATTTGATTTACTGGTTTGCTCCCCTGAAAGATTCACTTCTAATGAAGATAGCAGAGCATTCGTGGCTTGCAAATACAAAAAGTGTATTTCCAAATAACTAAATGTAAAAAACAACAACAACAACAACAACAAAAATAACGTACGTCACACACGATGGAAACCCACCCATGCGCTCCATTAACATGCAATATTCATGTAAATTACTCTATTCAGATGCAAGTAAACGCTAATTGCTGCATTTTTTTGACGGAGTGGTGTGCTAGCGCATGCCCATGCCTTCCTTGTGACCTGAGTATATTATGACTTTTATGCTCACATCGGCGCGCGCTTTCACTTTGCAAAAGGCAGCGATCCGATCAAAGGGGACATAAAAGCGCGGACTGATATGAACAGCTTTATGTCAGTCATAAAAAGTGCACAATGCATGTTGTCTGTGAATATATCTTCTCTCTGTGCAAATGTAAAAGGAGTTTGTACTGTAAACCCTCGGTGTGTGCCTTCACATCGCAAAAAGCAGCATTTTGATCGAAAATGCAGATGAATACACGCACCGATATGAGCAGATTCATCAATAGAAATCAATAATACTGTAGTAAAGCACAAATACATACTCGCTAAATAAACGCAGTATTTTGCAATGTGAAAGCGCACGCCGATGTCAGCGGCTTTATTTCAATCATAACATACCATACCATATTTTTTCTTGTATGTTTTTTTTATTTTATTTTAGTACACCTAAGAATTGCATATCAATTAATGTTCCAGAAACCATGCTTTGTTTTTGGTTTCTCTCCCTGGCCTCAGTTTTTTTGAGTATAGGTGTGAACAGCTAAGGCATCAATAGAAGTCCTGGGGAAACCTGGTGTTAACTGAGCCAGGCGGCAATAGGTCTTACATATTCATGAAAATGTAAGCCATGTAAGTTAGGCACACAAAGCTATTCTTAATTTTCACGTTTTTTTTCTGCTAGAGTTTAAAATGGTATTTTCCTGTAAGTGTACTTTGACACAAGTCGCACATGAATCTAACATATTTACATCAGCCACATTATGAAATGAAGTTTGTGCTCTATGTAAATAAGTGAAATGTAGTAGTTACTAAATGAGTAAAGATTTGAAATGCACCCAAATTTAGAAAGGGCACTGAATCAGTGCAGGTCTTCAGAAAAACCTTTAGGGGGTTTTAATGTTCGCATATTGTGCTTAACTGACTTCATGACCCACATCGGTGCAGTTTAATGGTCTACCACAATCAGAGTTAATATTTGCAATGAGAACTCCACTGAAGCCCATATACATGCAGACAGAGAATTCATGAATGTTGATATTATATTAGTCACATGTACTAACAGAGCCATTGACTGAGGTTGTAATATAATGTAGGAGTCTGTATGGTGTTCAGTGCTTTGACGCCCTTGACAGCTGCTTTATTAGGACAAAAAAAAGAGTGAATTATTTATTACACTTGGTATTTATAAGCGTCATGAAAAAAAAAAAAATAAAAAAAAAACACTCTCATGTACCTTGCATAGACATACGAATAGTACAGACATTCACAAGGGTCTTCATTATGTGCACTATAAGAATACTATATAAAACCTTTCTTTGCTCTCAGAAAAGTCTCGATTGTTTGATTCTTGGATTCACCAAGATTTTGGAGACTCTAAACTTCTACTGCTCTAGTTGGATGCGATGACCAGGGAGATCATTTTTATCAAGATCATGGACCTAGTCTGAAAGCGCTTTATGGTGCACATGGCCACTAATAACAGTCATATGTTCTACTCTGTTTGCCCCAAGGATTGGTGTGTGTTTTGCATTCTGAACAGTTTTTTTTCCTGCTCAGTCCACTGTAAAGAGTGATTATTTGAACGATCATAGCCTTTCTGTCAGATCAAACCAGTCTGGCCCGTCTCCTCTTACTACTCTAATCAACAAAGTGTTTCTGCCAGCAGAAGTGCCACTCATTGGATGTTTTTTTTTCTTCCCTCCACACCATTCTGTGTAAAAGCTAAAGACTGTTATGTGTGGAAAATCCCAGCTCATCAGCAGTTTCAGATTTTCTGAAATACTCAATCCAGTCTGTCTGGCACTAACAACTATAGCTAAATCGAATAATTGTATGACTGGAAACGTGTTTTCCTATTTAAATGACCAGTGAATATTACCAACGATGAATACACACACATACATAGTACATAGAATAGTCAGCCACAGCATCTTGACCGACAGGTGAACTGCGCAACCAACTGTGATAACCAACTATACCCAGTTCCTATCCAGTTTTTTTTGCTTTGTCCCTGATTTTCTCCCTAATTTAGTCATGTCCAATTCCCCCCTGTCACTAGGGACTCCCACATTAAGGCTACTACCACTGAGTCGGGAGAGCCGAAGACCAGCCGCTCCGCTTGCGTGAGCTCACAGACGCCCCTGATTGGCTGTAGATTAATGTAGGAGCACTAAGTACCTCTCATCCCTCCCCTCTGAGAGCTCAGCCAATCAGCTCTCTCTAGACCTCTGGCTGCGAGAGGTTACAGCATCACCCGGGAATCAAACTAGTGATCTCCGGATGAAAGGACGAGCACTTTACCACTGCACCACCCCAAGGCCCTCTATATACCAGTTTCACACTGGTGAAAGGATCATGGGTACCCAAGATCACCCATGCTTGTGGGCACCAAAAGACGGCCCAAACCAGTTCCATCCCACAGAAAAGCCAATAGAGACAATTCACCAAAAAAAGAGTCAATGTTGTCCATCATAGAAAGATACCAGAAAACCCAGTACATCACAAGCTGCAAGGAGCCCTGGCAGGCACTGAGCCCAAAGCTGACAATCCCATATCCCCAGATCCCCAATCTGATCGAGCACCTCGAGAAGCTTCGAATGAGTCAAAGTCAAAACATCAAAATTTGCTCGACAAATGCCCCCACCTCTCAATCCATAGCATCAACAGCATCCACTGCCAATGTCATGATACCAGAAACCACAAGTCTTTTCCAATAAGTGTGTATATTTTCCAATATAAAGCAAGTGTGTGTGTGTGTGCGCGCGAGCACGTAATACTGTGCATAGGATTTAGGCAGGTGTGAAAAAAGCTGTAAAGGAAGAATGCTTTCAAAAATAGAAGTGTTAATAGTTTATTCTTCTAGATACCCTTGCACACAGTTTTTGAAACGTAGGTTGCCTCAAATCTTTCTGTCCCTTTATATAATCCAGGACAGACTCTTGAGATCAGGGCCTCTGTGGGGGCCAAACCACCACTTCCAGGAATCCTTGTTCTTCTCTACACTGAAATAGTTCTTGATGACATTGGCTGTATTGTTCAGGGTCGTTAACCTGCTGCAACTTGCTGGAGAATGAATTTGGGGCCAATGAGACACCTCCCTGATGGTACTTCATGATGGACAAGTTTAGCAGAAATGCAGCCACAAACTTGCAAGGAACCACCACAATGCTTCACGGTTGCCCGCAGACACTTCTGCCATTTTTCTGCACTTTGGTGGACTTCTTTTCACACCCCCCTCATCTCATTAAAATACTACCTCAAGTTTTCACAGACTTAAGTTGTAATATATTACATTTTACTGCAGATTTTATATATATTACTTCAGATTTTATATATATATATTTTGTAACTTTGCTGGAATCTTGTTTTATAGGTTCCATTTGTAAAAAAATATTTAAGGTCACGGAGCGGTCGTATAAGCATTTCACTGCATATCGTACTGTGTATGACTGTGTATGTGACAAATAAAATTTGAATTTGAAATTCCTATGCTTTCATCTATACAGTCATGGCTAAAAGTTTTGAGAATTACATAAATATTGGAAATTGGAAAAGTTGCTGCTTGCGTTTTTATAATAGCAATTTGCATATACTCCAGAATGTTATGAAGAGTGATCAGATGAATTGCATAGTCCTTCTTTGCCATGAAAATTAACGTAATCCCCCCCAAAAAAACTTTCCAATGCATTTCATTGCTGTCATTAAAGGACCTGCTGAGATCATTTCAGTAATCGTCTTGTTAACTCAGGTGAGAATGTTGACGAGCACAAGGCTGGAGATCATTATGTCAGGCTGATTGGGTTAGAATGGCAGACTTGACATGTTAAAAGGAGGGTGATGCTTGAAATCATTGTTCTTTCATTGTTAACCATGGTGACCTGCAAAGAAACGCGTACAGCCATCATTGCGTTGCATAAAAATGGCTTGGATATTGTGGCTACTAAGATTGCACCTAAATCAACAATTTATAGGATCATCAAGAACTTCAAGGAAAGAGGTTCAATTCTTGTTAAGAAGGTTTCAGGGCATCCAAGAAAGTCCAGCAAGCGCCAGGATCGTCTCCTAAAGAGGATTCAGCTACGGGATCGGAGTGCCACCAGTGCAGAGCTTGCTCAGGAATGGCAGCAGGCAGGTGTGAGCGCATCTGCACGCACAGTGAGGCGAAGACTTTTGGAAGATGGCCTGGTGTCAAGAAGGGCAGCAAAGAAGCCACTTCTCTCCAAAAAAAACATCAGGGACAGATTGATTTTCTGCAAAAAGTATGACGAATGGACTGCTGAGGACTGGGGCAAAGTCATATTCTCGGATGAAGCCTCTTTCCGATTGTTTGGGGCATCTTGAAAAAGGCTTGTCCGGAGAAGAAAAGGTGAGCGCTACCATCAGTCCTGTGTCACGCCAACAATAAAGCATCCTGAGACCATTCATGTGTGGGGTTGCTTCTCATCCAAGGGAGTGGGCTCACTCACAACTTTGCCCCAAAACGCAGCCATGAATAAAGAATGGTACCAAAACATCCTCCAACAGCAACTTCTTCCAACAATCCAACAACAGTTTGGTGAAGAACAATGCATTTTCCTGCACGATGGAGCACTGTGCCATAAGGCAAAAGTGATAACTAAATGGCTCGGGGACCAAACCGTTGAAATTTTGGGTCCATGGCCTGGAAACTTCCCAGACCTTAATCCCATTGAGAACTTGTGGTCAATCCTCAAGAGGCGGGTGGACAAACAAAAACCCACTAATTCTGACAAACTCTAAGAAGTGATTATGAAAGAATGGGTTGCTATCAGTCAGGACTTGACCCAGAAGTTGATTGAGAGCAGCCCAGTCGAATTGCAGAGGTCCTGAAAAAGAAGGGCCAACACTGCAAATACTGACTCTTTGCATAAATGTCATGTAATTGTCGATAAAAGCCTTTGAAATGTATGAAGTGCTTGTAATTATATTTCAGTACATTACAGAAACAACTGAAACAAAGATCTAAAAGCAGTTTAGCAGCAAACTTTTGAAAACTAATATTTGTGTCATTCTCAAAACTTTTGGCCACAACTGTAGTTGAGTCGCTTGGCCTTGTTTCCATGTCACAGGCTTTTAGGCAGCAATTATTCCTTAAAGAATTTTGACCGGACTTCTCGGGCATACCTTTGTCTTTAAAGATAGCTGGGCTTAGGTACCCTTAGAGATTGTAGGTAGATGGGGTTATGTACTATAGTTTTAGATGGGTTTAGGTAGTTGGGTGTACCTGGGTCTCATTGGATCCGTAAGTTTCTTTTACTATTGGACATCTTTCGTTGCGTCTGTTACCTTGTTTCCTTGGCTGACCACTTGTCTACTCTTCTCTACTACTTCTTAAAAAAAAATCACTTGAACGGCACATCTTGAAACCCCAGCCTGCTTTTAAATCGTTGCATGGTAGAGACCTTGCTGATGCAGTATAAGTACCTTGTATTTTGTAGCTGTGTTCATGGTGTATAACCTGGAGGTGTATGGAACTGTGGTCCACAACCTTACCTTAGTAGCAGAGTCGGGCTGTTCCTTTCCCCAGTTTTAAGCTTCTTAAACAGCTCTTTCTGTTTCAGTTAATGACTGTATTTCAACTTACAGATAAAAGTGATGAACATCAGCATCTGCTCGGTACAACTGGTTAATCATACAACTGACTCTGATCCTACGAAATCCCTGATTTTATGCATGTGTAAGAATTGTACAGGTTTGAAAGGGTAGTTACACCAAATATTGATTTGATTGAGATTTTTCTTTTGCTTGTTCCGCAAATTCATAAAGAATTAAAAAATTTATTTTTGAAAGCATTCTTACTTTACAGCGTTTCTTCACACCTGCCTAAAACCTTTGCACAGTACTATACACACACACATACATACATACACATACATATATGCAATAAGAGAGATTAAGCTTGTAATCACATCAGAGGTGGCTGAACAGGACGCGTTTCAGCTGTGTAATCAAAACTCCACGGAAAATCTTTTTAGGGAAATCTTTCAGCAGGATTACCATAGGGTCAGTAGGGAGGTTTTAATCTGACACTGTGTGAATGACTGTGCCACGCTTAAATCAGTGCCAGGGACACTCACCCACACACAGCCCAAGACAAACACACAAGTCATTCAGACATGTTTCAGCGCTCTAATGATAACGTAGTGGCTGACAGAAAGTCCCAAAACGTAAACTTTTTGGCTCACCTGCACTCAGCCCATTTGCGGTAAATGTCCGCCTCCATGATCTCCGTCTGGTTAGGCGAGAACCGAAACTCTGACACCAACAGCGGAGTGTGTTCCAATGGGTCGCAATCTCCCAACTCACCTGCAAACGGCACACATAGGACGGAGAGGTTGGAACAACAGGACACACTATATTGTAAATACACAAATGCAAAAAAAAGAAAGAAAAAAAAAAAGAATTGTACACACCTAATACCCACACCCAAATACATGTACATATACACACACTAACACACATATAAGGACTCACTCTGTAGGCAATAAGCCCCAAGATCCACAGATACATCATATGGACACTTTAATCTGCTCAGGGAAAAGGAAAGGCTTATTGATGCATCAAATGGCTTGTTAATGTTTTATTAAACCAGACTTTATAAATATAAGGCAAGTACGTATAAGAGGCCAAGAGAGTGCCTGATAAAGACCCGGTAGACATCCAATATTAACCTGTATATACAATATGTGTGAGACAAGAGATGCCGCTGGAGAAAGAATAAGTTATAAGAAAGGGTGTATCCCATGTGTGGGAAAGTGTGTCGATGTTCTTAAATTAGAAACTAGTGTTGGTTCTCATCACAGTTCCTTTTATTAAAAGAGCAGAGCAGCTCCCAGGGGATCAGACCCACATTAAGACACGGAAACTGAGCTTGTACTGGACTGTAGCAGAAAGCAAGACCTTGTGGATGTACGCCTGTATTCTTACATGATACTGTAAACAATCAGTGCAGCAACGTTATTCCACAACTCTTCCTAAAATTTTGCATGAACAGGAAGTCGCTTATTGCTATTCCACTGCCACAGCCTGAATCACACTTCCCAGACTAAAGCGTTAAATATTATTGATGGTTACATGTGGAGAAGAGACTGCAAAGTACAGTACAGAACAGTTATTACTATAGTGTGTGAAAGCAGTTCTTACTTGCCAGACAGAATGTCTTGTCTGAGCTGCAGCACGAAAAGGTACCTGAGGAAAAATTCCTGCAGTTAGAAGATCACAGCGCGACAAAAAAAAATTTTCACTTCATTGTCTCGATTAACAGTGCGACCAATATACAGGAATAGCTGTAAATCGGTCATTTACTGTATGTACTGTAACAACCTCAGCAGCAACCTCATTTCCCCTCTCGTCTGTTCCAACCACTCGGCATTCAGCATCACCAGTGTACTGATCATCTGCACCTGTTTCTCACTGGTTCATGCCTTACGTTAGATGATTTTTATGCTTGAATGATTCATAGGTCACACAAAAAACAAAAAAAAAACAGAGACTGGACTGAAAATAAGAGGCGCAAAAAAAATAAATAATAATAATTCAGGAAGCCTGTAGAACTATTCCTCAAGGCTAGATTAAAAATACAAAAGTCTGGCTCTTTGGAAGCAAAATATAAAGAGAAATGTGATGGGGTCCAGACATTTCAACAGTACTGTAGATATCCAAGCTTTTACACACACACAGCAAATATTCAAATAGATTCCTTTTTCTACGACTAACACAGCATACTGTATTAAATCTGTCCTGCTCTACTTTTTACCTCGTGAACTCCTCATGAAGGTTATTGGGCTCTGAGGAGTAGAACTTCACCCTGAAAAACAGCCTGTATGGAGGGCCGTCTGAAAGAGGGGGAGAGAGAGAGAGAGAGAGAGAGAGAGAGAGAGAGAGATAGAGAGAGAAAGAGAGAGAGAGAGAGAGAGAGAGAAAGAGAGGAAAAGGCAACCAGAAGTGGCAGAAAATGGGGCTTATTAGTGTACGAACACAGTGTAGACATGCGACACGCAATAGAAAGACATTTGTATACTGAAGAAAAAAAAAAAAAGAGTAAAAACCCAAGGCCACACTAAGTTGTCATAGAGACACACGTCAGTCCGCTGACATTTTCAGTATGACTCAAGAGCAATCTGAAGCCGGTATAAAAGAGAAGTGTGTAAAAATGTAAAAAGGCAAACAGCGATTTCTTGGTGTGAGATGTTTTGCAATGCTGTTTACTGTTTATTTCCCCCCCCAAAATGTTAATAAGTAAATGACTTGCAGAACTGCAAACCTGAAAGAAGGAATATGTGTATATCTCAGGGTATCTTGCATGTAGTCATTAAATAAATAAATAAATAAATAAAAATTCAAAATGTCAACTCATTCAATTATTATCATTGTTCAATTAATATAACCTGTGACCTGGTGACTAATGTAACCAACCTTCTCTTCTCAATTTAGCTTGATGGAAAGCGAGGGTGCAGGTTCCTTAGGTGATGTTTACAGGAGACTATGGATTACTAATTTAACACAATACTGTACTGGGAAGTTCAAAACACTGGTACCATCCTAGATTTATGTCAATTTGCTCATGATGTTTCGGTTGTATGTGTGTGGGAAGGAAGCGGGATGGGAACGGGATTGCACAATTATGGCGAAGGTTATAATTTCGTGTAAAACTGTATAGTGTGTGAAAATGTAGATTTCCTATGCAAAAAAAAACGTTAAATCCATGCAGCCAATCCGGCTTGGTCTAACATAATCTTTCTGTACACACACACTCACAAAGCATGTACACTTTGTCTGGCAAAATCAATCAATCAATCAATAAATCATCACACACTAAAAGTTCATTCGTTCACCTTCAGCTTTGTTTACAGCACACAATATGGTGGCCAGTTCAGTTCATGTGAAAATGATCTCATGCTCCCAGAATCACTCGATCACAATTTGTCTGGAATACGCCTGTAATCTCAGGGAAGGAGAACCTCCATTGACCCAGTCATTCAGGTCGTCAGCTGACTTCATGTTTTTGCCACATAAACGTTGCTGAGTCTAGACCTGACCAACAGATCATAACACTGCCTCCAGAGGCTTGTACAGTAGCCACTATGCATGATGGGTACCTCACTTTCCATTCGTACCCTTACTATTGCTCTGGAACTCATCAGATCACATCCATTTCTCCAAAATTCTCCAGAATCTTTATGCTTCCTAGCAAACGAAAGCCCTTTTTCCCCCCGATTAGTCATGATCACTAAAGTGGTTTTCTTATGGCCGCACAACTGTTTAGTCCCAATTCTGTAAATTCTCATCACAATGTGTGTATGGAAATGCCTTCACTTTCACTTTCATTACAACATTGCTGTGTTTTTTCTTTCTAAACCATATAACTTCAATTGTTTACTTGATCTCCATTCATGACTTTGACAATCTTCTTCGATAGAGGTTTTGATATTATCCTGTGTCGTATGTTATTAACGGAGTTCCAGTCATTTTAAATCTCCTTAGTTGTTTTCTTTGCTTGATACAGCCGAATAATTTGACCCTTCTGAAATGGCAACTTGGCTTGATTTATTGCTATAAATATGAATTTTGATTTACCTGCCAGTCATTTCAATTTCTCACCAGCTACCAGCAGTGGGTGTGTCTTTGCATGGGCTAATAGGACTGGTTTCTGCCCCATCCACAGAGTAAACACTCTTACACCCACTCATAACACATCACCATGGCAACCAAAGATAACAAGCAAAAGGACATCAGACACCTGCTATGACCCAACCGTTCAACGTTATAATACCTTGTGTGTGTGTGTGTGTGTGTGTGTGTGTGTGTGTGTGTGTGTGTGTGTGTGTGTGTGTGTAAACTTACATGTAATCTGCTTTTTTATGGGTTTGGCGGCATCCAGCCAGTGCTAAAGGAGAGAGAGCGAAAGAGAAGGTTAGCACGATTGCGGTGGGAAAGTAAATTGCTGTTGCTCTGATTGATGTGCAGCGGCTCCATCACACACACTTTTAGACCCAAGTTCAGTTCCTCCTTCTCTTTCACATACACTCACACAAGCCTAATATAGAATAGCACTTACCACAACCTGCTCCGGGTCCATGAACTGCAGTCCAAAATAATCAGCCTCAACAAGGTCCAAATGATACATGATTTGATCAAACAGGTCCTGTCCCTTTGCATGTTTCTATCACAAACACACACACATAAAAAATTACAGAAAGCTAAGCATGAATCTGGAGTTCGACACTGCTTTCACAATGGGGCCTGGAATAACCTGCTTGCATAAGCCACAAACATTTACATGACTGCATGATGGCACCTTCCTGACGCACCATTCAAAGAATAACAAATGAAGCAGCATTCAAATGAACCGAAGCACAAAAAAAAAAAAATGACAGGGAGTTTATTATCCGCTCTAATAAATCAAAGGTGCGCTATAAGGATGCAATTTAAACGACAGATCGGAATAAATCAATCATCGATGAAGAGATTCAGATGGGACTTACTAGGTTAAACTAGGATTTAATTAGGATGCATTCTAATGGCTCGCTATTTGTTAATTAAATACATGACACGGGTATAAAAATACGAGATGAGCTCGCGAAAGGTTTCCCTTTTTGGGCTTGTTCATTTAATTAAATTGCCTTTTCATGGCATCTGTGTATGATCAAACCATAAATGTGATCTAATAAATGACATTTTCTGGATCTGTAAAAAAAACACCCCCTGACTCACCTTAGCAGTGTGCTGACGTATGACATGCATAGTGAAAATTGTTCATCTCAACGAGCTCCAATAATAATAATAGTGCTTGGGCATCCTGAATCCTACAACCAGTTGTAGTCGTGAGACTCTTGCATGGACAGTTGCACAGATGGATGGATGGATGGAGCAACAATAAAGCTCTGGTTTGAAGGGAAAAGGTTTGTTCTGCATGCATCAGACTATGGGCTAAATGAAAGGGCTAGAACAAAGGTTCTGGTTAGGGTTGGCTGGCAATCTTATTATACTGTACATTAATGTATTTCCTAAAATCATTTTCCAAGTTACTGAAGACAACACCTAACTGGTGAACCTACTGATGCGCAATAACACTACAATCACCTGAACCATCGAGGCGTGGACTTCACTAGACCTCTGACGGTGTGCTGTGGTATCCAACACCAAGGTGTGAGCACCTGATCCTTTAAGGACTGTATGTTGAAAGAGATCAGACATAGATTTATGGATCAGACATGTTAATCCAGCACATCCCACAGATGCTCAATCAGAGTGAGATCTGGGGAATCTGGAGGGGAATCAACACCATGAATTCTTTGTCATGTTCCTGAAACCATTCCTAAACGATTTTGCAGTGCGGCAGGGCGCTGCTGGGTGCTACGTGTCAAAGTAACATACACCTGAATGCCAGGACCCAAGGGTTTTCAGCAGGCATATTGCCCACACTGCCATCACTGGCATGATTTCTTCCTATCATTTATCCTGAAGCTATAAAGGCAGGCACCCAGTTACAAACAAAATGCAAAAGAGAACCACTGCATATTAAACCAGGCCAGCTTCTTGCATTGTTCAGTGGTCCAGTTCTGACGATCAAGTGCCCATTGTAGGAGCTTTCACTGTAAACATGAGTCTATCCAGCCCCATATACAGCAAGCCGTGACTCACTCTGGGTTCTAACATAAACAGGTCAGCCTTTCCTTCCCATGAGGATTAATGAGCCTTGGACGCCCATGGCTCTATCACCAGGTCACCGGTTGTCCTTCCTTGGACTATTTTTGGTAGGTACTAACCACTCCATACCGCAAACACCTGGCATTTTGGAGATGCTCTACCCCAGCTTTTTAGCTGATCACAACGTAAGCCAGCAATTTTCCACATTGCATTCGAGAACTGACTGTTCACTTGCTACCTAACATATTCCACCTCTTGACAGGTGTCAATATAAGGACTTAATCAATGTTATTCACTTCACCTGTCAGTGCTTTTGAGGTTATGGCTACTCGGTTTTATACTTGTTGCTTTACAACAAAACACAACCTTCAAGAAAAAGTCTAGCAAGATACACCATGCAAAAAAAAAAAGGATCTTTTTAAACTGCTTTTGATAATGTGCACTTTTATGCACGTTTAATAGGATAAACTATTATTTCTAAAATAGAAACAATACGCAGTGTATTTAATAATGTTTAATTAAAAATTACATCACTTTCATGTTTTATTTTCTGGTTCAAATTTCCTCCCCATGTTTGAGTGTTTTGGTATTTTTGCACACTTCTCAGCATTCTGTGTACAGGCACAGCAGTGTTGCGACTCGTAACAGTTATGCTCATGTGCCATTTTCTGGATTTCTGCATAATCTTTGGGTGTTTTTCTTTGTGTTAAACAAATCTGTTGTGCTTTCTTAAAGTGCCAATCATGCTGTGCCAACCAAACTCCATCCGCTCTACTGTTTCCAATAATGCAGTGTGTTAGAAAGTGTACTCAATGAATCTGTCTCTTCTCTTCATTTATCCTCTTTCAGCATCTCTCTCCTGGTTGGCTGCGGCTCCTACTACCAGACTCCATGCAGCTGAATGTCTTTTGTGACTGACGCTGGGGTGTGATGAGCTTTGCCATATCTGAGCTCGTGTTAAAATGCATTGCACTGACCCAACACTCATTACAGTGAATTACTTTTTATTACATTACAGAATTGTCAGGATGCTGACTATACAAGGACCATAAAGCTTATTTTCTCCCTTTGAAATCACATTTTTAAATTCTAACATGATTTTTTAAATGTCTAGACATTAAAGCTACATAAAAGGAATGTACTGTAGCTACTCCGTTATTACAAAAACACTAATATGGTCTAGCTAAATTCATTCACCCATAATATCAATAAGATTAATTTAAGTACATTGCATCTAAAAAAAATGTGCATACTGTTAAAACTGTCATAATCTAGATTAATCATATCAAGTAAATATTATCAATATTTAATAACATATAATAAGCTTTATTTCGGCTGCTCCAATCAAACGGCCGTCACAGGAGACCATGCAATCCGTGCACATCTTGGCGAAGGTTTTACCCTGGATGCCCATCCTAGCGCAACCCTCCCATTGTTCTAACTGTGCTTGGCACCAGCACTCCACAGAGTGGTTGGGTTGCATGGGGTGTGCCAACCCACTGAAAGCGGGGCTAGAACCCAGATCCTCACATCCTCAAATCTACAACCTGGAGCCTTAGCCGCCTGCCCACTCTCCTATTTGATAATATTTAACATATTATCAAGCCTTTCTTCAACGATTATAGACTACAGCACATGAAAATCAAAACTGTTAAAATAATATATAAGAATAATCAAAAAAGGATTTACAATACAGAAATATCCAGTTTCTGAAAAGGATGACATTTTATGGCCTCAATACTTGGTCGAGCCAGGACCAGGATCTACAAGACCAGGTTGCTTTGATATCAGCCTTCAGCTCATCAATACCATTGGGTTGGGTGTTTCCTATCTCCTTCTTGACAAGACCCCATAGATTCTCTATGGGGTTCACGTCAGACAAATGGCTGGCCAAATCAAGCACAGCTATATCACGGTCAGCAAAGCATCTGTTAGGCAGTGGTAGTTTTGGCACTGTGGGCAGGTGTGAAGTCTTGTTGGAAAAGGAAATTGGCATCTCCATAAAGCTTGTCAGCGGACAGAAGCATGAAGTGCTCCAAAGTCTCATTCCATTAAAAAAAAAATTGGATTCCGTCCCTCTCCACTCTTCCTCCAGACGCTGGGTGCTTGATTTTCAAATGAAATGCAAAATTTACTTTAATCTGGAAAGAGGACTTTAGACCACTGGGCAACAGTCCAGTTTTTTTTTCTCCTTATCCCAGGCACTTCTGTCATTGTCCCTGGTTCAGGAGTGGTCTGATAGTCAGAATGCAACAGTTGTTGCTCATTTCCTGAAGGCTCTTGAGGTACTGACTGCAGCCTCACGGGACTCCTTGTGAAGATCTCCCAAGTCGGGACCAAAGAAGCACCCGTGTAAATATTTTACACAACATTGTGGTGGGACTGTCATGATCTGGGTGCCTGAGTGCTGCTGGCATTGGGGAGCTACAGTTCATTGAGGGAAACATGAATTCGGAAACTGTGCCACAGAGTAGTGTTCCAGCATGGTAATGACACCAAACACACCTCCAAGATGGCCACTGGCTTGCTAAAGAGGCTGAGGGTAAAGGCCAAGCATGTCTCCAGATCTAAACCCCATAGGACACCTCTGGGGTATCCTGAAAAGGAAGGTGGAGGAGCACAAGGTGTCAAATGTCCACCATCTCCGTGAAGTTGTGATGGAGGAGTGGAAGAGGATTCCAGTGGCAACCTGTGAAGCTCTGGTGAACTCTGGTGAGAATTCAAGCCGTGCTGGAAAATGATGGTGGCCACATGTGAAATATTGACATTTCACATTTTCACTTGGGAGTGTACTCACTTTTGTTGCCAGGGGTTCAGCTATTATTGGCTGTATTTTTAGTTATTTTGAGGGGACAATAAATTTACACTGCTGTACAAACTTTACACTGACTACTTTTCATTATGTCAAAGAGTAATTTATGCAGTGTTGTCCTATGAAAATATATAACTAAATATTTGCAGAGATGTGAGGGGTGTACTCACTTTTGTGACATACTGTATCTTTAGCCGCTAATATTATAAACATTAGCATAACATTAGACTATAAGCAGTCGTAGAGAACTTGTCAGGTGTCAGGATGGCACACTGGAGGCACTGGACTACACTACCCAGTGGCCAACACTAGTCACATGCCTGTAATTATATGCACCTGTTTTGAGTTATGATTTTACCCTATGCAGTAGGGAGCTGGGGTTGGAAAACCAGAAGTGGAGAGTGGAATTTCTAGAAGTATGCAACTGATACACTGGCTAATGCCTTCCCCTACCTTCTTTTCTGGGAGACCTGCCATGTGTCGGTCCAACTGAGCCTGGACAAGGCTTTACTTAATAACTGAATGGACAGAGCATTTATAGTTGTAGCCATAGGCTGATGAGACAGGCACCCCCAGCCATGTATCCACCTGAACTCGACAAAATTTGCAAAAATAAATAAATAAATAAATAAATGAATAAGCTGAATTTCAGAGACGGTATGAATATTTTATGTTCTTCTTTAATATGCAGTGTTCTGTGGAAAAAAATTGAAAGAGGAAAAAAAAAATCCTAAACAGCTCTCATTTTGGAGGACATGATGTCTATGATTCATGACATAATATTCTATGATTCTATGTTTACCTGCTTCCAATACTGCATTCTGCAACTTTTGCAGACCTAGAGCCCTCTTCATTTAAAAAAAAAGTTAGGAGTAATCACTTAGTGTCACTTATGATAATTAGACATAACCATAACTACATAGTCAGAGGTGGGTAGTGATGCAAAAAATTTTACTCAAGTAAGAGTACTGTACTTCAAAATAATATTACTCAAGTAGAAGTAAAAAGTAGTCATCCAAAATATTACTCAAGTAAGAGTAAAAAAGTATTCGGTGAAAAGATTACTCAAGTACTGAGTAACTGTTTCATCATAATGTCTGTTTTTATTTATTTATTTTTTTATTATGTAAGCAGTCAGAAAAAATGATAAAATAATGTACAAATTCCCGGGTGATGCTGTAACCTCTCGCAGCCGAAGGTCTAGAGAGAGCTGATTGGCCGAGCTCTCTCAGAGGGGAGGGATGAGAGGTACATAGTGCTCCCACATTAATCATGGCTCTACAGCCAGTCAGGGGCGTCTGTGAGCTCGCGCAGCAGAGGGAGCGGATAGCACTGTCCTCCGAGTGTGTTACGCCGTCCCCAACGGTACGCGAGCGAGCAGTTCGAAAAGATGCGGTCGGCTGGCGTCACGTGGTTCGGAGGAAACACGTGATAGTCTTCGGCCCTCCCGGCTGAGTGGTAGTAGTAGCCTTAATGTGGGAGCCCCCTAGTGACGGGGAGGAATTGGACACGACTAAATTAGGGAGAAAATCGGGGGAAAATCCCAAAAATAAATAAATAAATAAATAATGTACAAATTGAGACATTTCCAAATAATGAATTAAATGTAATAAAAAATAAATGAATAAAACTAAATATCTTTACAAAATAGCAAATTAAGGAATAATGAACACACATTTCCTAATCTCCTTTTTTCACAATACAAAGCTTTTGAAATAAATCCCTACTGTAGGTAACATATGTAACATATGTATGTTTGAACAGTGTAGACTATTTCCTGTGTAAGATATACTGTATATTCAGTTGCCCTGAAAATGACTCAGCAGATAGAAAATAACATTAGAACATGTGTACAAGAGTCTCACTTTACCATAAACTGTGTCCAGGAGAACAAACGTAAGAAAAAAAAACATTTTTTAGCCTCTAGTTCATTTGCTAATTATATACATGTTAAGATTAAACATTAAACTAAACAGCTAAACTAAGACAGTGAAGCGACATGTTTGCTTCACTGTCTACCACTGCTGAAGACAAACCCCTCCCCCCTCCTGTGTGGTCATGTGATTACTGTTATTGCGGCTGATTGGTCAAACGTAATCATGTGATTGTTGTTGCTACATCTGATTGGTGAAACACAGTCATGTGGTAGATCCACCGGATACATTTCTCTGGCAAACCCAAAGAATATCTAAAGTGTCGAATAATGTGTTAGAAAAGTGACGAGTCGAGTGGAGCCGAATGTAGCGGAGTAAGAGTAGCGTTTCTTCTTCACAAATCTACTCAAGCAAAAGTAAAGTATGGTGCCGTAAAACTACTTATAGAAGTACAATTTTTTTTTTAAGTTACTTAAGTATTTCAAGTCAAGTCAAGTCAAGTAGGCTTTTATTGTCATTCCAACCATATACAGTTAGTACACAGTGAAACGAAACAACGTTCCTCCAGGACCAGGGTGCTACATACATGTAACAACATAAATGTACAACATAAATTTTACATTTTTAAGTTACTCTAAAAGAAGAACTATCGGAGTAACGGAGTACATGTAACTCGTCACTACCCAACTCTGTAGATAGTAATCTCTATCTTAAACACATGACTTTAGTAGACCCCCGACCAGAAGAGAGCCATGAGCCTAGTGAACAGATCACATGCACGTAAAATCTCACATATTCACAAATATGCAAAGTCAAAACCCAGGCCTTACTGGCGTAGTTTCGTGTGTGACGATTGCCCAAGGCATGATTTAATAAGTGGTTTTTAGTACTCAACTTAAAAGCCAAAATATCCCCTAATCCCCTAGTTATGAAGTACATGAATCAGCGGGCACAGTAGTCAATATGTTGCTGTTTCAGTCATCATAGCTTTGTGCAGTAAGAAATAGATAAATTGTTCTTTGTAAATTGTTCTGACAGCCATCACTGACTTAAATTGATAAATTGCCTAATTTATGGCCTATGGTTCTTTTCTTTAACTAAATAAAAAAATTAAAACCTAATATAATACAAAATTCATATATATAATTATGGCAAAAACTCTTTATTGCTGAAAAAGTCTTCAATTTGAATAGTGTGTGTGTGTGTGTGTGTGTGTGTGTGTGTGTGTGTGTGTGTGTGTGTGTGTGTGTGTGTGTTAGTGGGGCCAGTGTTCTGGTTAGCTTGTAAGCATATTAAATAAAACGTAATGTAGTAACATATCTGTAAGTGGTTAGATAACATTTTTCAAATATACTGCAGTGTCAAATATTAACATGTGTGTCCTTATTTCGTGGTAACATGAAATATGGACAAATTTTAAACTGGAATTTTCACTCCAGTTTAGAAACACTCTGGGGAGTGCCGTAGTTTCCCCAAAGCCCCTGCGGGCACTTAAAAGCCTCTTAGGAGCAAAGGGTGAATTTATGGCAGTAGGGGATAAAAAAGCAAATTGAAAAAGCACATTGAATCGAGGCACTCCGAGATATGAAAGGATTTACTCTTTTACGAGCGGCATTCATGTCAAACCGGGACTTCTGCAGACATTGTGAATGAAGGTGTAAAACTGATTGACCATTACAGAAGACTTCAGGCACAGTACAGTGATGAGACTTTTAACTGCAATAAAACCTTGAAATACATCTGAGGACCCCAGCCGAGGTGGCATTTAGCAACTGGAATACCAGATCCTTGAAAACTGACAAAACTTGTCACAAACATGTGGAAGAGAAGTGGGCCGAAAGACATATTCCATACAGTCCTGACCTCACTACAAGCCATATCCACAGGTTCACATAATTCATCCACATTAAAGGAGTTCCTGGGAGGCCAGCGTTTCAGAAATTACGCCGAAAATTTTATACCTTGGAGGTATCCAAGCACTAGTGAAACGCTGGGATGAGCGCATTAGTGTAGCTGGGGATTATATGAAGAAATAAAGAGAGTTTTTACTCTCATAACTGTGTTCTGTTATTCTGCACAATTAAAAATCTTGGTCGGACTTAAACACCCCACATAGTTCCTAGAAGTGTTAAATTTCTGCAGTTAAAATCTACTATATATTGCTTTTCTACAGCTACCCTATAGACCTGTTTCCAATATGATACACTTTCAATATAAAAAGTATCTTTGTACAGACAGTGAAGGCTTAACCTCAGTTTGGTCATAACTACCACTCACTCACTTATCACCTATACCGCTTTAACCTGCACGAGGCGGGGTACACCCTGGACAGGGTGCCAATCCATCGCAGGGCACACACATACACACACACACACACACACACACACACACACACACACACACACACACACACACACACACACACACACACACACACTACGGACAATTTGGAAATGCCAATTAGCCTAATCTACACGTCTTTGGACTGTGTATCCATGCATACAGAAACAGGAATCGAATCCAGACCCTGGAGGTGCGAGGCGACAGTGATGACCACTACACCACCGTGCCGCCGGTTTTTATGTGTAAGCTCTAATAACTTTTTTTACTTTTTGTTTATTTTATTTATTTATGTGAAAAAGTTTTGGCTGCATCCCATTTAGCTACAGACGAGACAGGTGCATGCTTATTGTCCTATAAATGCTACATCACTCACCATGTAAATAAGCGGAAAAGCCCATTATTAAGTAAAAAGGTATTATGTTTCCAGCAATCCCCATATTAAAGATGCCTTAAATATTGAACTATAACTACTGTATAACAAAGATGTGAAGTCTCTCGCTGTAGCATTTTCTTAGGTATGTTCAGATATCAAGTCTCGAAGTATCTAATAAACTTCTATTTGCAATACAAATAGGATACTTATTTGTCAGATGGAATTTAAATCCCAATGTATTATACCCAGCACGGAATGAATAGTGGAACTGTTTGGGGGAAATAAAACTGCATACATATTAAGCACAGTAATGTGTTGCCCAAACAACCTGCCAGTATGTCTGCTCTGCGGGATGTGACATGATGGAGCTTCATTTTGCTCGGATTAGAAACATAAATAAAGGCAGAGAGTTTTGCCGAATATAAATCGGTGTCCTCTATCGTGTGTCATGTTGGGTTGAGGACATGTCAGTCTGAAAAGCAGATGGCAGGAGCGCTTCGCAGTACCGATGACGGGATTTTTGCATTATTCAAAAATAATTAGCAGCGTCCACACCAATTTCATCTCTCAAATAATTACAAGCGCAACAACAGTCGAATAACAATATATTATACTTATTTAAAAAAAAACAAACAGCTAAAGGTTACAGATCGAATGTGCATGCTTCTGCATGAAACAGGATGGTGTCATGTTAAAGTAACAAATTACTTATGAGTTTGCAGTTGCTACTGTACATGCATGCTTTAGAGCTTTTGTGTCAGAAGGTTCAGTGGGAGGTTCTACTGTGCTCTGCCCTTTTTAGCCTCATTTGACCTTCAAGCTTTTAATAAGGCATGTTCCCAAGAATTACATGCACACTGCATTACCATTACCATTTTCTTCTTCAATTTGTATTAATACTATTATAACTACTGTAGATACTCACCGGCCACTTCATTAGGTACAACTGCACTTTAACGCAAATATCTAAAACCAGCCAATCACATGGCAGCAACTCAATGCATTCATGCATGTACTGTAGACATGGTCAAGAAAATCTAATAAAAGTTCAAACCGAAACATCAGAACAACTCTGGACATGGCATGGTTGTTGGTTTCAGACAGGCTGGTCTGAGTATTTACAAAACTGCTGCACTATGGGGATTTTCACTCACAAATGTGTCTAGGAGATTTACAGAGAATTTACAGACTGGCCTGAGCAGCAGTTCTCTGGGTGAAAATACTGTACCGTGTTGCTGCCAGAGGTCAGAGGAAAATAAAACCAGTGATAAAAAGTCATACAGTAACTCAAATTACCTACTGAAGCAGATGGGCTACGGTAGCAGAAGATCACACCAGGTGACACCCCTGTCAGCTAAGGACATGAAACTGAGGCGATAATTTGCATGAACTCTCCTGGAAAAATGGCCTGGTCTGATGAGCCTCGATTTCTGATGGTAGGGTCAGAATTTGGCCTAAACAACATGAAAGCATGGACCTATCCTGCCTTGTATCAACGGTTCAGGCCAGTGGTGGTGTACGTATAATGATGGGAGGGGATTTTCTTGGCACACTTTGAGCCCCTTAGTACCAACTGAGCAACGCTTAAATGCTACAGCCTTCCTGAGTACTGTATTGTCGCAGAACATGACAACAGGACAACACGCACGTCACAAATCCTTGAATATGCCAATGAGCTCACTGTACTCAAATGCCCTCCACAGTCAACCCCCTCTCAATCCAGTAGATCACCTTTGGGATGCGGTGGAACGACAGATTCGAATCATGGATGTGAAGCCGACAAATATGAGGCAACATGTCAGTATGGAACAAGGTCTCTAAGGAATGTTTCCAGCATCTTGAAGGACAGACAAGGCAAAATGGGGTCCAATCCAGTACTAGCGAGGTGAACCTAATGGAGTGAGTGTAGATGGATTCTAAGGTCTAGTTCAAGGTCTTGCATAAATAAGGAAAGTAGAAATGACTAGGCCTACATAACTTCATTCCTGATAGGCATGTCTGCTCCTGAACATGGAATGTAGAAATGTGGTATAGTTGTAGAATATCGGAACAACCAGTGATCATGAGACTATCTGAAAAAATTTCAAAATTTTATTTTATATCACTAGAACACATTTTTATAAGTAGACTGCTTATTCCCATTAAAATGATGATGATGATGATGTTGATGATTAAAAAAAAAAAAGACTTTAAAACTGAAAGGCATTATTTTCTTCTGCCATACAAATACAGCAGGCTAAGAACACGCTGTGCATCATGCTAATTATCAAGATACAGGAGTCTGAGTGCTCAGAATGCTAAAGCAACAGTGTGAAAAAGAAGACAGATGGATATGCAAGTAGCCACGGTGCTAATATTAATTGAAGAACCTCCAGGGAATTTTCCTTCAGGGGTAGTGGAGTATTTCTGTGCGTTTGTTTCCTTGCCGAATACCAATCGTGAATCCGTCACCTTGTCACTGTGACCCTTGAAAGGTCTTCACCATGTCACACTTGTAATCGGGCTAGTCTCATCAATCTTAGTGAGCTGGGTCACCTGGTCTGAAGTTTCTTACCACATTCTGAGAGAGCACCCCAACACAGTCAGGACTCATATACAGTATAGGAACCGTTTAACATGGGACCATTGTTAGCCTCGACACTTGTTTAGTGGTCTTTCAGATATTTGCAGTAATGCATTCTGGATTACACCCTTCATGGCACACAACCACATTTACAGTAGCTTCTGGGTTGCTCGGTCACACTACTTGCCCCATCTGCTGTTTTAGATCTTAAACCCCAACTTTGTTGCAATATTGTGACGGCTGGCACGGGCAACTAAAGGTATCCTGCTGCCTCAAGTGTTTGTTTCATGTTTCAGACAGAAGGAGGCAGATTATCTAGTGCTTCCTCTGTCTGTGCACCAAAGACTTGCCTGAGTGCTAGCAGCAGGTGGCAGTGGATCAGGCATTTGATCAGCTGAAAAGATTCCGTTTTAGTTTTGCTAAGGCAGCCTTAATTCCAGTTCGTAGTGTGTTTGCTGCTGCCCCACATTCCACGATCCTCTGATCATCAGACGCTTACGCAGGAATGCAACGCAGATGTAAAAAGGTGCCATCTATCAGTGCCTTTCTGTATATGCAAAGCAGCTATCGAGCTGTATTGGCCGTTACTGTTCCTTCCAAGACAATGCAGCAAATGAGTATCCTTTTTTTCCTTCCTAGAGGGCTCTGCATACCCCTGCTTGCTCAACTTGCAGCATCCACAGAATAATGACCACCAGCATCATGTCAAAGTAAGGTAAAGAACTTGATACAATTTGGCCCTAAATAATGGCTATCAACTGCTGTAACTCTATCAGGGCCTGGCAAAGCAAACATCTCACCATTCTGCACTGAAATACAACTAGTTTAAAATTAAAGAGAAATTATACAGTATACAATACATTATGAAAATATGTAATGAGATACACAGTACTCACACAGCAAGAAACAATAAGTTCTGTATCGATATCACAATATACTGTACATAATGAGAATAGTAACAACAACAACAAAAAAAGCACACAACAATATTTAATTGGACCTTCTTTTGACAAACGTATGCAATGTTATAATACCTATTTCTATCTACTTTCAATCAGAGTTAAGGTCAGCACTCTGCATGAAAATGATTCCCCATGCTCGAAAAACATCTCTTTCACAATTTAAGCCTTTGTTGCCCTGAAATATGCCCGTTCCATCAATAGATTGATGCAATAACCTGGTCATTCATTAACTTCAGGTCAGTAGCTGACTTAATTTTGTTGCCACATAATGTTGCTGAGCCTAGACCCGACCCCTGAAGCATCCCCAAATCATAACATTGCCTCCAGAGGCTTGTACAGTGGTCACATTGCATGATAGGTTAAGAAGGGAAGCGCATGAAGCGATGTACCCATCTCATCAGATCACATGACCTTTTTGCATTGCTTAAAATCCAAAAGTCCTAGGAAACTGAAGCCTTTTTTTCCCCCCAAATAAACCTCACTAATGAGTCGTTTTCTTTGAAACCAAACAGATGTTTAGTCATAACTCATGTACAGTAAATGTGCCGCATTGTTCACATGGATATGCTCTTTCTTTCATGATTAAGTATAGCTGAGATGTCATAAAATATGAACAGTATTTCTTTTGTATGTATTTTTTGACATTGACAGTTCAGAATATCCTTCCGGGTTTTTATAACGCACTGGATGCTTTGCTCCTTAGTTGTTTTTTTATTTACTTGATGCAAGCCAATAACTTGACCCTTCTGAACCACAGTAATGCAGGACATGTCTTCCCTAGCTACTCACTTCATCAGTGTTAAAAAGAATTGTAGCAGCTGAAAAATATTAATCATTGCAGTAATTATCCAATCAAAAGTTCTTATGTCGTTGCTTATTTAAATTCAAATAATGACTCTTTTTGGCTGAGCAGTGTACCAAGTCAAATAATGCAAATAACATGTTCCAAGCTGTTCATCAACATGCATTCATTCTAAAATGCTAATTTAACAAAGAGACAAAAGATTAGCATGCTATATTCAGCATCCTTGAATCCATTTCCCAAAATGCTCCACAGGACAAGAATGTTTAAGAGGATCCCCACAGTGTAGTGTAGACCTTTTATAGGATACCCATGTGGTGTCATGGTTCCAAGGTGTCAAATAACGGTACTCGGAAAAGGAGCAAACACAGAGGGATACACTACTAGAAGGGCATTTATGACAAATCTAGCAACCTTGAGAAGACATTAATGACTGTCCTGCACCCGATATGAGTCCCCGGCTCACATCACAGCCGCTTGTTATATAAGTTGTGAAAGCAGGTCGATTCTTAACCGGTGTGCAATGCCTGTCTGAGCTGCATTTGTGTGAACCTACAGTATGCTCCCACATAGCGAAAACTGATTTCAACACTAATCAATCACTTTGTCCCCTACTTTGTTCTTTATTTTAAACTCTTTTTATTATTTTTTATTTTTAACTCTTTTTATATTACTTTTATCTATTTTATTACTCAATCATCGCCTTTATTGCTTTATTGTGTATACAGGATCATGGGGAACCTGACTGGAGCCTTGAAGCACGAGGTAGGTTACACCCTGAATGCGGTGCCAATTCATCGCAGGACACAGACCCTCTCACACACTCTACATGCACACACACTACATGCACACAGATCAGAGGAAGGAATCGAACACGGAACCCGGAGGTGAGAGACGACAGTGCTGACCACTATGCCACCGTGCCGCTAATCAGCTTTTATTCTTTGATTTTTTTTTTCTTTTCCCAAAAAGTCTTCTTCATTTAACACATTTTAACATGCAAACAATCAAGAGGATTTAGTGACTATGCATATTTTCTATAATGTCATGTGTCAACCTTTTGTCAGTTGTGCTCCTTTCCCCTGAAATAATTAACACTGATACTGATACTCTGGAAACCACCCATCTTCCTTTCTTCTGCCTACGGTATAAATACCTTCTGCCTAACGTCTTTTTCTTTCATGTTCACATGTTTTCTGGTGTTTTGTGTTCCTGTTCAATCCTCCCTCCTCACACCTTTACTACTACACCAAACTGATATTCGTATCTTTATTTTCTATCAGTTTATTTTGTATTTTATTTCACGATTCAAGTAGACAGCATTTCTATTAACTTGTGTATAAATAAACTAGATGCAACATGTTACAGTCCAGTGTTTTAAGATCCTACGAGTGTTTTGTGAGTGCTCACTGTATAATTCTCTCCACATGTCTGACAAATGAATTAAAGTCTCTTCGATCTCGCAAACTGTTTCTTAAAACCTGTGTGTGTGAGAATTAGGCCAGCTGGCAGAGAAAATAAGGAAAGCTCCTCTCTGGCCTTTCAGCGGTGTGCCCCTAGAGCCGTGTAGGCTAAAGGCTAATGACTTGAGGTTTTCTGCCTCGAATATTTCATGTTAAAATACGCCAGCTCTGTTGAAACACGATACAAGCGAGACACATGATCCTGCACTTAAGCCAGCACCTACCAATGTAGCCAGCAACAAAAACATCTTTGTTGTGAGGAACGATTTGGTGTTAAAGCAAATGCTCGAGTCAAACGTTTATCTGCGGGCAAGCTGTACTTGTGGAGGTGTAGCTCGTATGTACCAGAAGAAGGCACATGAGGTGTGTGTGTGTGTGTGTGTGTGTTTTAAACAGGTCCAGATTTGTAAGTTTTTAAATGTACATTATATGTTTATGTTACTGGAGTGAAAACAAAATATTTGAACTCAAACTGATTTTTGAAATGTTTGTAAACAAACAGACTTTGATCTCAGAGCTGACCTTTAGAAGCTACTTGTTACATGAGTTCTATTTCAACACACAAAGGAAAAGCTGAAACTGTTGTACAGACACACAGGGTTTATAGAGGACACCAGGCTTGGACTATCCGACTCATTTGCCTAACTCAGGTGGAACCCTGGAGGGCGGAAGTTGAACGCTAAAGCACGCACTTTGACCTCACTGAGGCAATCATTCTCAAATCTGAGTAAAGCCGTGTAGTGTATGAACATGCTGATTAGTGAAAGAGTGAGCTCGCGCCGTTGGTAGGAAGCAAACCCGAGCACCATCTGTCAGCGGAAGGGAAGCCCATAGGGAAACACAGTGGCACAGTAAGCGCTCAGCCAAAGTTTTAGAGATGAGTAAACAAAAACAAAACACACACACACACACACACACACAGTTCAGCAAAATAGGGAAGGTGTACTTTTAAAACGGAGTAAATTCCCTGTCTTGGGTGACCGCACGACGTGTTCACAAAGCAGCAATTAAATCATAATCCTCTTTATTATAGTATTCAATCAAATCACCGAGCATGTGTGGGAGTTGTAATAACTTCTAGATGTACTTTTCCAGAGCACGCTGTTGACTCACCGGTAACTCGACGCTGACATCCGAGCCGTCTAACAGCAGAACTCTGCAGGTGATGGCCGATTTGCTGTTGCCCGCGGCGGGGATGTGCACCACAGTGCCTCCGGTCACCACGGCGGGCATCGGCTGCTGGTGCTGGTGCGCCTGAAGTGCGGCGTTCACGCCTCGGCCGCCACCATCGAGCTCATCGGACGGTCGGAAGCGCCTCCGTGAGCGGAGACTGAACGTCCTGCGCAGAAAGCCCATCATCTTTCAACTGAAAGAGACGCGGCGAACCGCGCAAAAGTGACGATGTCCGTGTACGCACTCTGATAGGGAAAAAAAAAATACGAGATCCAGCTGTTTTTTTTTTTTTTTGGCCAGATGATTATGGAGATCACGATCACAACAAGTCCTGCGGCAACAAGAGGGATCTGTTACACCGCAGACCTGTAGAGAGCTGGATCGGAGCACTTGTCACGCAGGACGGCCAATCGCGGGGAGAACACACACACACACGCGCGCGCGCGCGCGCGCGCACACATACATAGACACACACTCCTGCCTCGCAGCGGATCTGTCGTTTTCAGAGTCTCCCCACTGCGTAATGTTTATATCATTAACGACACTGAACCCCCCAGATCCTGACTGCGCTGTTCGGTTCGTGTCGGCAGCTGGGAAACGCTTGTATATTTTTCTGCTCGCGGTATTTTTTCCGCTTTCTCTACTGACCGAAACTGATGCACCTTCCAGGTAACTAATCCAGAAAAACTGGCCAGGCAGCTTTTACTGCGCATGCTCGAATCACGGAGAATAACTCAAAACTTTTTTTTTTTCCCTGCGAACGCGTGACGCAGCGCTACCTGCTGGCTGTGAGAGGTCTGCCATCGCGCAATCCTTCACTGGGACCTGGTCAGCCAATCTCACCTCAAACACACTCCACAAAACACCACACTCACTTCTCATTCTCAGGACTGTAAAAGTACTCGTGTCAGCACATTGTCTGATTTTATTATTTTATTTATTTTTTTAAATCACAACTCACACCACTCAGAAACGAAGGGAGACGACATAAATCAAAATGTATTTATTTCATTATTAATACAGTGATAATTGATTGTTGTAGTAGTATTTATATTTAGACCGTATTGTGTGTATCCTAGAGAATTATACAGATCTAAAAGTGGCAAAGTGCGTTTTGTCTTCTTAAGATCCACACAAGTTGGGTGCAGCTGTCCCTTGTGGCTATGTTTCCTCCAGGTTGTCTAGTTTCTTCTCACCTCACTAGGTGGGGGTTGATTAAGCGAAATTGCCGTAAGTGTGAACGCATGTGTATAGAGATGAAATGGCTCCTCGTGCGCAGTCTGTCCACGATTTCAACAGGTTTCAGATCGGCCCCAGCACTGACCAAGATTGATTGATTGAATGAATGAAAGAATGAAGATACACACGATTTTGAGGGCACCACTGGTCTTGATTGTAAAATGTTATGGAAAGTTTGCTCGTTATCAGCATGGCAGTGCATCAGTGTGCATTGAGATGATACCCATGCAGTACTACTGCATATTTATCTTTATCTACTCTGAATCATGATAAATGTTAGTAAAGTTTCTACTGCATGTCAGTTTACATTCTTTAAATCCTATGACAACAATTTTTAACATTTCTCTCATTGTTGGAATGAGTGATGCAACAGCTTCAGGCAGGACTATGATCTGCAAATCAAAGCTGCAGCACTACAGTTAGTGTATATTGTGCTGATCCCATTTTTCCTTTACTATACTTCTTTACTATACTATACGTTTTTTCTATGAATCATTTTTCTTTACCCTTTACTGCTTTTCTTTTGCATCAGTCTTTATCCCTGCCCCATGGAAGCAGAAGAGCTGTTTAAACCAGATTAAAACTCCCTCTTATAAACTATTATCCATCATGTCTAACAACCCACTGGCTTTTATTCGCTTTATAATATCTGTATGTGTATCCATTCCTTCTGTTCTCTTCTTGTCAGCTGCTAGCCGTTTGGCTGTGTTTGAATCTCTCTCGGTACACATGCAGGATGGCCTGACATACAAAGCTGAATTGGCACTGAAAAATACAAAGACAACACACACAGATGAACAATGGTCTGCAATGCCATGCGTATAAAAGATATTAATGCACTGGAACTGAAAGCACTGTGTGTACCGAGGTTTGGACCATCATGGCTCTTTGCTCCCTCAGTGAAGCAACAATCTCAAGAGGATACACTGGTTGTGCCCCCTCCATCAGGTTCAGGGCTGTCTCCATGGTGATGAGCACACCTGTCCGTCCAATCCCAGCACTGAAAAACGCATATGCTCGGAGTTACTAACTTCAGCATGTAAATTTAATAGGTAGTCTACAGAATATTTCACACAATTCAGGAAATTGTGTTTAAAAATCACATTGAAAATAAATAATGCATCCAACAAATTACATTTTGTTTGTAAAGTTTATTTTTTTCTTACGCAAACTTTTTTTTTCCAGTCAAACACTTATTTCAAAATTATCACAACCTCACAATTAATATTTTATGATGCCGGCCCTGGAGATGGAAAAAACAAACAAACAAAAAAAACAGTACTGAGCCTCTTCCTTTAAAAAAGAGACTACCTCTGTAGAGGGATGTAGAATCACTCATCCTTTTCAAGCTGCTATAAATTGAAAGAATGATTTCCTTTCATTATTTGCCACTGATTCTATTATCATTTTACAAGGCTGCTGTTCTTATTCCTTCGTATGTTTTGGTACAATGGAACAGAACACACCAAGGTCAGTGGTGATAGTCACTGGTTCAAGCAGCTTATCCATCTTTCTCTCCCTTATTATGTACACTATGGTTCTCTAGTTTGTAGATTGAGCGGGTGTAGCCTTTCGTAAGTTATACTTTTCTGTTAGCCACAAAAGCTGATCCATAGAGTTTTCGAGATTGTTTATGAACATCAAGAATATGATGTCAAACAAATCTCCTGCCTTATTCCTGAAAATACCAGCAACTTGGTACAGTACAACTTAGAGCCTTTCCTTTTAATATAGAGGCAATGGGGCAAGTATAAGCATAACAGTTGAACAAGTCCTAACACTGATATGAAAATTAAACTGCCTGTTTGACTGACTGACAGACTGACTGTTTGTCTGTCAGATATACAGGCACAAAGAAAAGACAATACATTCTTATCTAGTTATATGTTTTTAGTGCGTAAACACCAATTGTGTAAGAGAGACCTTTTGGCAGTTTGGTGTTCTGGTGGCCTTTGGGTGTGTGTCAAGAAGAAATAACATCAGCAATGACCTCATTGGAACAACTACTGCTGCCTCATCGATCTGTAAACAGTTACAAGGCCATCTCCACACAATTTAAAATTCGCCCATTTAATATGAGTAAGACCATGTGACCTACACGCTTCTGTAAGCAGATTAAATGTTTATGTTCATGACACCACAGTCCAAACAAGCAGGGCTTTCATGGAACAATGACAAGAAAAAAGTCCCGAACATATATGGCATTATGGCGTAGTTTTGTAAAATTTTACATTTAAACAAATCCTAAAAGTTCCTTTGAAATGAGACAAGGGTAGAGACCAGATTGGTCGTCTTGCAGAGTTTGGTGAAACTACAAACACCTTATACCAACTCATATTCTGCAACCACAGAACTTGAGGAAACTTGGTGAAAATAATGAATGCCACTTTATACAAGAATAGTGTGAAGTCAAATGTGAGGCTGTCTGTTTAACGGTTAAGTTGACACAAAATTGGGTCATGTTACAAGAGTGATCCTAGGCACAAAAACAAATCCACATCTCAATGGTTACGAAAGAAATATAGATCAAGGTGTTGGAAAAGCCAAGCCAAAGTATGAATCTCAACCCCACTGAGAAGCTGTGATGGGACCCTAATAGAGCTGGGCATAAACAAATGCCCTCAAATATGGCCCTCAAAAAAACTGCAACGTTGTAAAAGTATTTTTTTTTTAATTAATTGTTTACCAAAATACTCTAAGAAACTAATAATCTATTACAGAAAATACTTGCATTAAATTATTGTTGCTACTACAAGGTAGTTGTACATGTTACTAAATTATTGGGTGTATTTTTGTCCTTACAGTATATTATCAAATGAATGTCATTTGTATGAATCCAAATATTCCTTGTGTGCACAAATAATGTCACTATATGACTTAGAGAGAAAACTATTACAAATTAAGGTAATTGTTGAAGGTAAATCTATTCTTTAATTGTTTGAGTGGAAAATTAGAATTGATCCAAATTTAGTATTGCTCATTTGGGCAATATTTTGTTCCCATCCTCTTGATGGGTGCCAATAATTTTAAAGCTTGTGCATACCTGCAGTGGACCATAAGTGGTTCAGTGTCTCTTCGTTTGCTTCTCATTGCCTGAACAAAGTCCAAGAAGTCTGAAGACTCATCCGGGACCCCATGATCTGGCCAGGCCACATACTGTAGGTGTGTGATGGAGCGTTGTTCACCCAGCTGAGAGAGACAGAAAGAAAGAAACAGAGAGAGAGAGAGAGAGAGAGAGAAGACAAGTGTTTGCTGAAAGGAAACTACATGTCTGGGCATGCTTTTTCCCCCTACTAGACTGCAAAGATGCTGAAGCCGAAAACAAAAACATATAAACAGGTACATGCAGACACGCCCCTGCACATGGTCAACTGACGAAAGGTTTTTAGCACGCCCTTGAGTATCTCTTCCATACACATGGTTATGATTAAATGTGACATGCAATGTTACCCATACTTAATCATTTATCGGTACTTAGGGGAAGCTGGGGAAAAGTGTATACTCCAGCAGTTTTATAATTCATAACACACTGAATCACTCTTAGGAAGAATGGGAGCAATTAAACCTTGCTACAGTGACAAATTCCATGTATAATTAGCATGATGATTTTGTGGCAGAGTAATTTTCAAAACAGAATGCCTTACAAATTTTAATTTTGTGCTGACAGAAGTGCAACGTAGTAGTAGAGATAGAACAAATGTTAACTTTTAAAATGATTTAGGCTACATTTGAAAAACAATAAACTGTAATAAAAAGAATGAAAACATATGACTCAATTCACTAGGCGTGTAAACCTCAGGCTTCCATATAACACCATTTAAATTCTTAAGGCAGCAAATCATTAAAAGGGCATTCAAATCAAACGAAGACTTTAGATTATACATAATAACAGAACACAGTTATGATAGTTAAGAACTCCCTTTATTTCATATAATCCTCTGCTACACTAATGCACTTGTCCCAGCATTTCACTAAGGCTTGGATACCATCAATGTAGAAAGTTTTCTTAGTATAACAGAGCCACGATCATACTGCCTGCTTCACGACTCAAACTCTGGCCTTACACGACCTCCTTTAATGGCCCAAACATGCGGAAATGGCTTGGAATGAATAATTGTGTGTACAGTTTAGTATCTAAATGTCAATCAGCTTTACGCCTTCATTCACAAGAAATTTCACAAAGTCCTGGTTTGACTTGAATGCCCCTTGTATTTGAAGGTACTACTAAATCTGCTACAATAAGATATAATATCATATGATACAGTATTATTTAGTAGCTTTTGAATCAATAAGTGAGCAACATTATTTAGGATCTGGAGTAGCATTAGGCCCACCATTAATTTGCTTAAATGGACAAATTAAAACATTATTTTAAACATCAGTTACTGGCAAATCACAACAACACCCTATTTCCCTATCAGTGTACTATCACACTCTCCTATACTAGATACCCTTCATAGGGAGGATGCTTCCTTACCCCATTTGTTGTTTTTCAAAAGCTGATCTACCATTATATAACAGTCAGTTCTGACTGAGTAATCTGATTGGACGAGAGCCATGCCACGAGTGGTGATAATAGACAGCAACAGCACTGGGACACTGGCCTATACCACGCCCATACTGTATGTTTCACTCTACATCATACACTAGATGGGCAAAAGTATTTGTCCAAACCTGTTCATTATTTACCTCAGACATTTCGATCAGGGCCCTTATGCCCAAGACATCTTGAACAATGCTATGCTTAGAACTTTGAGGTAACAGTTTGGGGAAGGACTGACCTGCACAGAGACCTGACCTCAACCCCATCATCCTTTGGGATGAACTGGACAGAGATCGCGAGCCAGGGCTTTTTGTCCAAAATCAATGCCTGACTTCATAAATGCTTTACAGAATAAATGGTCAAGAATATTCACAGAAACCCTCCAAAGTCTGGTAAACAGCTTTTCAAGAGTGGAAGCTGTTATAGCTGCAAAAGGGTGGCCAGCTCCATTTTGAAGTACAGTGGAACCGTGAATTGCGAATAACCCGCTTTGTGAGCATTCCACAAGACAAGCAAAATTTTTAATACATTTTGACTTGAAATACGAGCGAGTCTTGATATCTTGATGAGTATCATGTGGCACGCATGCATTTCTTGTTTTAATGCCAAGCGAAACATGATCACAACTGTTTTTTCTCTAAAGCAACTTTTATTTTGTGTTTGCTTGTCCCCTCCTGCTCCTCTCCTCTCTCTGGTCTCAATCACTACAGCTATGATTCTTTATAGATAAAGTGCAGGTTAATTTGTTTTATTTTCACTTTATATTTTGTGTTAATTATTTCCATGTGAATATTTTTGTGTTGTAAAACGAATCGTCTGAGTTTCCATTATTTCTTATAGGGGAAATTTCTTTAGATATACGAATGTTTTGATATACAAGCATGTTTCCAGGACAAATTATGCTCGCAATCCAAGGTCTCACTGTATATATAATTGGATACAATGTCATTACAGGTTTGGCCAAATACCTTTGTCCAGTGCAGGTGTTTTAAGAACTCCTAGTTTTGTGATATCGCTTAATTAAAGAGATGAAACAGGTGTACACCTGCAAAAAAAAAAAAAAACTCTATACTGTACCAATTCCTTAAAACATCATGCTAAAACGATTTTAACCCAAAATGGACAGTATTACACTGAGCTAAGACTTTTACTACTACTGATAAGATGAGCCAGAGGCTGTGTGTATACAGGTGCAGCATACAGTACAGCTTGCTTCAGGGTGAGATCCGGAATAAAAGCTGCAAGCGGCAAGGTCACAGAAGAAAGAGTGAGTCAATTGTGGTACCATGAATTAATCTACCTTTTCATCTGCATTCACACACACAGGCATAAAACAAACACGCACACTGTGTATGGCCGACGAATGTGTGATATAACCTCCGTCTGCTGCCTTTGCTGAGATTAACTCCCACCAACAGCTATAACAGATGGGTCTCTGTTCTCCAGCAATCATCATGTATGTGTGCATGTATGTGTGTGTGGTCCTGTGGTGTTGCATGTGAAAACCTGTGATCAGACATGCAAAGTAATGTCATGAACACGTAAATAAATAGTAACAGTTTCTGACTGAAGGTACTCCATTACAGTTTTTTTTAGTTTTGGTTCTGTTTAACACCTCTTCAATGAGTTGAAAGTAAAGAAAGAGGAATTGTGCAGTCACGAAAACAATAACCTTGCATAGTAATCTGCTTTACTGCTTAGGCATACTGAAAATACCTGGTGAAATCGAGCATTTTCTCTTTTACACAACTGAACATGTGTTACCTGAGTGTGTGTGAGCGTTAGCTTTCTGGTGACGTAGGCCAGGTTACACTCTTCGGAATGACAGCACACTTGAAGGTAGTCATAGTCCTTCACTTCAGGAGGATGAGGCCAGTATTGGTGGCATTTGGTCTAAAACAGTGCCAAGATTATTAAGCAAAGCACGCACATGCGCGTGCACACACACACACACACACACACACACACACACACACACACACACACGCGCGCAAAATATCAAATCACCCTAGGAAAGAATTTAGACCAAATGGTTACCAAGCAACAGTCAAGCTGAGCTCAAGAATACAGCAGTCACAATTAAACTGTGTGTGTGTGTGTGTGTGTGTGTGTGTGTGTGTGTGTGCTATGGTATCTGAATAGGTCTCTTCTGTGTATAATATCCAAATACAGTTCCCTTCATTAATTACAATAGAGCTGTGTGTAACTGAATGTGCATGCCAATATATACAAAATATGCTTTATAACACATCTCAGAGCTTGTTTATAAAACATACCCGTCCTCTCTCGGTCAGTGTGGTCAGCATGATGATCACACTGACTCCCTGCTCCCATACACTCCTCCAGAAGTGTGTACATGTGTGAGGCAATGGCCCCTGTGCTGCTATATACTGCAACATTGTACCTGCCGGCTCGGTCTAAAACACAAACAAATACACACACATTATATAATAGCATATTCTGAATATACTTAAAACATGACCTACTGTGAGAAGATCATAGTCCTTATAAAGATTTTACTCCAGGGAACCCTTGCTTTCAGAACACTTTTTCAGGAATACAAACCACAAAATGAGCCCTCAGCCCTCTCCGACAGTCACAGCCAAATCTGTCACAACAATCAGTTAAATCAATGATTCTTACTCTGATCCCCGAGCATGTTATGTTTTCTTAGCTCCCAGCACACCAGATTTAACAGCAGTTTCTAAAATGACATGGTGTGATAGAGCAGGGGAAACACTAAAATGAAGCCTATATTGGACAGTGTTTGGATGAAAATAATTTGATGAGCCAAACAGGAAATTGGTTAGAGAAAAGTAAAAAAGAATGGATGAGCAAGACTCAACATTCCTGTGGTGTGACGATATGGATACCTTTACAATATATGAGCAACAGGTCACATTTTATTCTATTTTAAAATATAAAAACAAAAATAACAACTTCTCTTAACACAACTCTTAAACAAGTGAAAAAGTACAGTGTGCTATCATTCCAAGTCAAACACTAATGCTTTCAATGAGCCTACTACAGTCATAATTTTCCCAGTGATCCATTTCTCCATTTCTCACCATGAAGTCTTCTGATAAAGCCTGGGATCTTTCTCTCCAGCATATTTTTCTCACCATGTTTGACTTTAAAATCAGTGTGTAAAAAATGTAAATACAGTTTATCATGTAGTGTTCCGCCTAGGGTGCTTAGACCCGATCCTTCCATAAAGGACGCTGCTGTTTTTGGTTTGTTATTTTCCTTTTTAGAGGGAATTCTGAGGGAAATGTACGCTCCGTAGAGATTCTTGGCGTTCACTCAAAAGCGTATTGCGAGGTCAGCGTTCAAAACTGCCCCAAATCTGGTAAGCTTCCAAAAACTAGTGAGGTTAATTTGTAAGATAAGCAGCAAATTTGAATTGAAGATTAACCAATCTAACAAGTAGCTACTGAACAATATCCAAATGTAATTCTGGTATGATATTTGTCCATTTATTTATTTTTTCTGACAGTGTATGCATAACTCTCGAAATATGCAAGGCTAAAAATGACTGACCATAAGAAGAAGTTGAGAGTTACTATTATTATACTGTCAATATACTGTCATTGAGCATACAGTCAAGCAGCTCCACTTAACCACCTTTAGACGTACATTTTTTCAACTGTTGTCATGCTGTTATACACGCTCAGGGTGTGATGCGTATACAGACGAGGCAATATCATTAACCATGGTTGTCCGGTTTCAGCAACGTTTCTAGCCCAACTACATCTCAAAAGCACAGAAACTAACTCAAGAATTCAGAAAATGAAGACCAAATTTTTTTAGTCTTTGTATGGCAAACAAGGTGGACACATACCTCGTTTAAACACTGGTCAGGGGAACCAGTCAGGGTTCCCCTTCTGCCACCTGGAACTGTACTACTGTACTACTCCAAGGTACAGTATACAGTATGTGTACTGATATTTTAACCATTGGTATGGTTTAATTCCTTGTGTGCTATAATGTTAGCGGTATTGAATCAGTTTCTCTACATCAGCTTGCACAGACTAGTGTCTGTTCAGTGGTTTTGTGTAGTAACCTTGTTTAGATCTGAGTATTGAACTATTTACTACATTAAACTCATTACATCAAAGTCTCATGAGCTGCAGTACTTGGTTTGTAGCTCTAAAACTTATTTTTCCAATGTAGGGTACTCTTTTGTGAGATTATTTATAGTTGTACCATAGTGTGTTTTCTAGGTCTGGACCCTGATGAGCATGTTGAAGACAAAGGGTTTTAAAAATGCCAGAATATGTTGTGATTTTATGCTAAACTAATTAATTGTGTGGATCCTTATGGTTCTAGACTGCCTTTGCTAGCTTTGCTTTTCATAGCAGTTGAATTAATTGATCATGAAGAGCTACTAAAGGTGTACTGATACTAAGTTAAAAGAGCCACTTTTTAAAGAGAGAAACATTTTGATGGTTTTGATGGTTTTGATGCCAAGCCTTACTGTATTGTTCTGCAAGCATAGCATGTTTCATAGCAGAAATCAAAATTGGTTAAAGCTGTCATGAACTGAATAGGAGGCTTAAGCTATTAAAAATGTTAGTATGAGGCCTGAGAACTTGAGATTAAGAAACTAGAAATGGAATTGACTATAAGGCAAGTCTGCATCTTCCGTTCCTGTTTCATCTGCAGATCAGCGTTTGACAAATGAGGCACAAAAATAAAGGAACTCCATTTTCTAAAACAAAAAAGGTAAAGGTTTCCCTAAAGGAGTGTGGCAACCTCCTTTAAGAAGCCTAAAGAGGTTTGGACTCTACTGCAACATATGATGAAAGAAAAGGCAGAGGATGTGAAATCATCTTTTTATCTTTTTCTTTTTGATCAAAGCCTTATGTGTGATGCTGTTAATATGCTGGTCTGTTGTGCCTACTGTTAACATTTCAGAACACTTACTCTCTCTCTCAAACTCGATAAGTGGTAATTCTGTACAGGGTTGTTGGGGGGCGGGGGCCTGGAGTCTATGCCAGGAGGTTCTGGGCACAAGGTGAGGTACATCCAGGAAGGGGTGTCAGTCCATCGCATGACACAAGCAGGAACACACACACATATACACAATGAGGACTGACACAGGGTGTACCCTGCTTAGTGCCCTGAGGCTCCTGGGACGGGCTCCAGGCCCCAGCACTGTATAAGGATAAGTGATAAAGAGAATGAGTGAACAAAACTGAATGCTCTGAAATGTTAACAGACCAGCATAATAAGAGCATCATACATAAGTAATGTCTTCATGTCATTCTAATGTGGGAGGAAACCGGAGTACCCGAAGGAAACCCGCCAAGTATGGGAAAACCATGAAAACTTGATGCACACAGACCCAAGGCGGGAATCAAACCCTCGACTGCGGAGGTGCAAGGCAACAGTGCTAACCAGTCCGCAAAAATGCCGCCCATGCTCTGACAGCAGGTTTGACATGGTTTGCTTTTATTGTAAAAGCCTGAGCAGAAAATCTCTCAGTATTCTTTATGAATGAATTGGAAGTCAAACCAGTTGGCCAAGTCACTTGTCAGTCCATTAGTTAGTCTTTTGAACAGCATAATACTCTTTATTATTAACTATTCAAGCATTGTTTTAGTTTAACAAACCTATACTCCCTTTCATACTGTCTCTTATCCTGATCAGGAATGTAGTGTGCCTGTGTGCGCTCTCATTCTTTTCTATTTACATTTAGACATTTGGCAGACGCCCTTATCCAGAGCGACTTACATTTTTATCTCATTATACATCTGAGCAGTTGGGAGTTAAGGGTCTTACTCAAGGGCTCAACAGGGACAACTTGGTGGTCGTGAGATTTGAACCTGGGACCTTCCGAACCGATGGTTTGTCCAATGCCTTAGCCACTAACCTACCCCTACCGGTAGTGAGAGCTACCCCTAACCGGTAGTGGCTACCTGTCTACCAAAAATGACAGAGAGCCAAGTGCTGATCAAGGGTTTTGAAATGGGTTTTTCCGAATGCCTGGTGTTTTTTTTTTTTTTTAGACAAGGGTAGCTTTGCTTGTGGAAACTACACAGTGTGATGATGTCACCTGAAGTATTTAAGCCTGGAATTCAAGATAAACCAGATTGTGCTCAAAATATGTTTGAGGTGTTTCCTGGATGCACTGTTTTGTTTTGTTTTTGCTTGTTTTTTTGCTCCACTTAAATAGATAAAGCACGTGATTGGAGCGATGGGTTTTTGCCACTGTTAATAAAGAAACTTGGGGACCTTGTGAGGTGGAAAATGGTAGCGGTCATCACGATCAGATTTGAATTAAAATATGTTGGATACATTGTGCCAAAATTTGCTGTTTCAGGGCGGTCATTCAAATCAACAGACTTGAAATTACTGGAAAAAGAACCCAGCAATACAAGGATAGTGCTGAACCATCAACACGGTAAAAGAAATGCAGGTAAAATTTGTTAACTATGTTTTCAAGAACAGCATGTGACAGAAAAGCTGTGCCAAAACAAATATGCAGCCTGATGATGCACTGTAGTGACCCCTAACAGGCACAGCCCAAAGTGGAACAACAATTATTAATTACTCTACCTAAAGATTGCTCCAGTCGAAAAGACGGGTGTTGGGCTAAAATGCAAAGAAAATTGAATGCAGAAAAAAAAAATTCTCGTGGACCATAGCAACCCTAGTTTTTCTCTCCCCCATCTTCATAAACAAACAGGAACCCATGATGCATAATATTTACACTAAAAAGTCATGAAATTAACAGCACAGCCAGGTGAATTGAATAACCAAAGGGACCAAAGGTAGACCTTCCAGTCTGATCCCTCAGAAAAGTCAATGCAGCACGACCAAAAAATAAGCCATCAAAGAAAGGTATCAGAACATCCAGCATCTCAGTCTGCTGTGCATGGCCTGGCCTGTTGTTGACCCGGCCTTCAAATTCCCAGATCCCAATCCAATCGAGGACCCATGGGACACTCCAGGCAAACAAGCCCGATCCACAGAGGCCCAACACCAAAACCCACAGCATCCATAGGATACATTCTGGTGCAAGACACAATAGGGCATCCCCAGAAGTCCCATGGAGCCATGAACTAAGGGATCAGAGCCACATTAGAGGCACAAGGGTATCCTAAACCATTGTGGCTTTAATGTTATTGCTTTTAAAGTTATGGCTGATAAATGCACATCACTGCATTATAATGTTAAAAATTATCCTCAAAGTCCTTCCCAATGGTAGGAGTTGTCAGGAATTCCTCCATTGTTTTACTATCACAACAGTGTTTGTCACACTGTGATGTGTATAAAGTTACCAGAGGTCATGAAAAACTATACAATGCTATGACAGCCCATACAGTACAAAACTTTTGCCAAGTTGAAAGCACATGGTTATCTACAATAAATGTGTATGTTGTAGTATTATTATTTCCCTTCAGTGGAACTAAATGGTTTAAAGATGTTCTGGTGTGACCATGCCACTGTGCACAATGTAAGCTCCGTGAAAAATGGTTTGCTGAAGATGGTGTGAAAGATCTCTACTGGCCTGCACAGTGCCCTGACTTCAACCACACTAAACATGTTCGAGAACAACTGGAACACAAACACAAACAAAATGCCAGGCCTCATCACCCAGCATCACTGCTAGACCTCACTAACGCTCTTGTGTCTTAATGAAAACAAAAGATTTCCTGATGAATGGGGGTTATTTTATGAAAAAATAGAACTTGTGATTCAATAAGCTCCAATTCATTTAAAAGGTGTTGAGGTCAGACCTCTTCTATATCAACCTGGGAAAAGCATGTCTTCATGAAACTCACCCAGTGCAAATGTAATGCTGCAACATGTTTGGGCCTCTTAGTACCAGTAAACAGAAATCGTAATACTACAGCATACATATACATTCTATAAAACTTTGTTTTTCCATTTTATGTGCCAACAAGCACATATGGGTGAAAGAGCCAGATATCCAAATGGTGTATAGTGTACACTATATATACTACTGCCAATTCATAATGAAACTAAAGCTAGACCGCAGACGCCCACAAATGTAATGATAGAGTGGTAACTCAAAAGACAACCTGGGAGTGACAAACTTGTTGTTACTTGCTAGTGTGAACACACAGTTAGTATAATCTTTATTGTAGACATGATAGATAGCATTGCCAGAAAATATGTAACTACCACCATTACTCACCTTTACATATATAATGTTATGTATACATACTATGTCTGAAAAAGCAGCCTAACCTTTAAATAATTTCAAAACATATTAAAATGTGCAAAAGTATAAGTACTATATGTGACTAACAGTTATATGTATTTGTATTGGTGTGTGTGTTTTTGTGTGTGTGTGTGTGTGTGTGTGTGTGTGTGTGTGTGTGTACTAGCCTTCACATGACTCGCATTGATGTAATTATCCTCCTCCGTTTGTAACGCCACCCTGGTGATGTCATCTACAAGGGAGCAAAAGGAGAGAGAGTAAAGAATGAGGAAATAGAGATTTAGGGATTATCTACAAAAGGTTCATCTAACAAGTTTCCAAAGAGCATTTTGTCTGCACTGAAACACATGTCTTACATACAATTTTTAAAAAATGATACATTTTACTATAACTGTAATCCACTCGTTTCTCAGAGCTTTGCATCTGTAATCATAACATAGCTCTAATCACATCATAATGATAAAACTAAAAATTATAATAAAAAACATCATAATCACAAAACAATGAAGACATTCAGGTTCATATTCAAAAATCCTTTTAGACATGCTGAACAAAAATAATCTAAAAATGCAATAACAATAACTGAAGCACTGACTGCTGACACTTCTAGGAAAAAAATTACAAACCATAATTATTGTGATAATGGCTTTTCCAGGATTTTGAATCAGTTCAATACTCACATAATTTTAACTGTCAGGGAAAAACAAATGTCATCACATGTGTAATGTGTTTTTCATCAGCAAACTTACATGGTAACACATCTTTGTACCGATTCTTTTCCATGTTCTCAGACTGCTTTGCACAAGACATTAACAGTCCAGCTTTCTTCCTGTGTAACTTCTGTTAATGTCAAAAGACACACACACACATCCACACATGGATCATTAACCAACTTAAGCACATACTTAGGCTGTAGGCAGACATGCACACAGCAAATGTATGCGTTCACACATCACATGGTGGAATATACTGACCTCAAATTGCATGAGCAAAGTTCCAGAAGTCAGTCCCCTCTCCAGGCGGGTCATGGAGTCATCTAGTGATTCTCCAGATGGGTGACCAGGAGATGGAGGAATTTCATCCTGAAGGTTAAAATTGCCAGGGAATTGTAGTGGGGCTTCAGCTCGCAAAGAGATACCTGAAAACACACAGCACATTTTTTAAAAAGTTAATATTAGACAAGTCGCTTCAATTTCATGCAACTAAACTGCCAAGAACAGTAAGAATCGCCACTTGTGCATACAGTATGACTGCCTTCAAAGTCATAAAGTGATGTACGACACATTGTCCTGACCTCAAACATGTCAGACCACACAAATAAACAAAAGAAATATCATCATATCTATTGATAATTTATATCACAAGAAGTCTAGCAGGACAAGCTGACAGAATGTTGCAGTGATTTTCCTCATCAAACTGCATGCCATTTCTACCCTGACCTGCATAATGGAATTGATTGGCCTTTAACCAGCTAGTGGACCTGTGGTTCCCAACTTAACCTGTCCTCAGGACCAGTATCAAACCCCAACAACTCATATAAAAAAAAAAATCCAAACAGTCTTTCCTATCTTACAAAAGAGTGTTCTATTCAAGAAAGAAAGCCTTCAACCCATGCTTTGCAACCACAGAACTGGTTCTCTTCTGTAGATCTGCATAGTGCCAATGTTCTCATCAAACAAAAAGACAATAAAAAAAAAAAATTAGTCTCCTAGGTACAGAAATGTAAATTATACAGTACTGTCAGGTCTCTGGGACAGGGGGCACGGGTGCACCCTATATGCAGCAAGTGTGTTCTCACACCTTTCTATAATAGCTGGTGTTAACGTTTTCTGCAATTTGTGAGACGATAACACTTCTGAGACCTTTGCGTCCCACGCACATCAATGAACCTGGGGAGCTCATGTCATTGTTGCTAGTTCACCGTTCCCTGCCGTTTGGAGATGCTCTAACCCAGTCGTCTTGTCAAAGTCGCACAGATCTCCTTATGCTTGCCCTTTATTCGTGCTGCCAGGGCAATACCTTTGAGAACAGACGGTTCACTTGCTGCTTAATATTTCCCAACACTTGACAGACGCCATTACAAAAATAAAATAATGAATGTTATTCATGTCACCTGTCGATGGAGTTCAGGCTGATCACTATACAGTAGCTAGCAGTCATTGCTTCACATCAGGGCAACATGGACGGTACCTCTCACGAGATTCAGAAACTCATTACAACTTTAAAGGTGTTTCAGTTCTGGTATACATTATTTACGTTATTTCCACCAGTCCTTTTTGTTTAGGAAGGTTTGCACAGGTGATTTGTATCTAGAGTACATAAAATCACTCTTATATATGTAACAAATGCTCCTGGTCTAGATAGTGACTTGAAAATATTGGTTAATTGAACAGCTCCCTGTTCAAGTCCACTGTTCCAGTTGCTAAGGTAAAGCCTGATGAAACAAATACTAGCTGAGGTGCACATCAACAAACCTTTTCGGCGTACAAGCAGGGCAAGTTCCTTGCTGTGGGACTCTCTGCTAGCTTTGATGAACATGACCACTTGTTGATGTGTGTGTTCTGAAATGTCACGCCCATTAATCAAGAGCACTTGATCTCCCTCCAGCAATGCCGGCACACAGCACCCAGCCTGCAATAAGGAGGCAGAGCTACATCTAGTATTGTATGTTAGGGGGCAAGAGAATACAAATCCAAACTGTTTATATTTTACTTCTTACCGGGGAATTAGGGTTTACGTGAGAAATTGCCAAAGGCATCTTCTGATCCACGCCTCCCTAAAATGAACAACCAATTAGTAATACATTATGTTTAATGCAATCAATAAAAAATACACAAACAAATAAACATAATAACAGAATTCACTCACTTTGACATTGAACCCAAACTTGCCATCTTTGTCAGGGCTGATGCTAATCAGCAGAAGCTCCCCGTCCGCTGCCATATCCTGCAACAACAGCGCTAATAAGTAGCAGAATAAAAAGTTCCACGAAATCAAAAGCAGCATTTGCGTGAATAATTAGTTTACGCCGTTTTTATATGGAGTCAGGTTAGTTTTATAACACACAAATAAATGTCATTCGATTTGCAACTTTATTTAGTAATTAATATAACACAATTCACAAATGTTTCACAATACACAACTAAATGTCATGCAGCTCACAACTTTATTTAGTAAGCCACATTTAAATATCACACAGTTAAAAAAATGTGATTACTTTCATTTACACACAGCCATTGACATGAATTCGAGGTTATGGCATGTATGCAGGTGGCACGTCATTTGGCTGATATACAAGTAACAACTGCATTTTGATGCAGGGAATGCCCTTTGTTTTTTTTTTGTTTTGTTTTTTTATGAATTTGTTAATCTAACCACATCAGGGAAACTCTCAAAAATCTACATACAAATAAAGGGATGTTTGCAAATGGCCGAGCAGTTTGTAAATAAATGTACTCACAAAATACATTTGTGAATCACTCAACATTTTTATGCAGGTCACGAAATGCATTTGTGACTCACGTTACATTTATATGTGGATTACTAAATGCATTTGTGAACTGTGTGACATTTATTTGTGAATTATGAAACTGATATGACTCAATATTTTCATACCTAGTATGCTACAGTTTGCGACTATATCCTTTTCTTTGTATTCCATTTCATACTGCAGTAAATGTTCAACCATGCTAAAATGTTAGTATGCATGGTTGTAATTAGTTGGTCAGCAATCTGGATTGATGGTCATTAACAGTTAGATGTTTAGGTGCAACTTTTACCCATACACCAACTTCCCTGGCATGTCTGCACATATTTATGAAGCTGTTACTATTTTTAAATACCAACATTTCCTGTATCGTTACTTATACTATGATACTATATGGAGACTAATTTTTATGAACCTCTAAAATACACAGAATACTCCACAGCTAAAATATGATTTTGATATGCACTTATCATTTACCATTTTATATATAGCACAAAAATCAATCACATTACAAATATGTTGCAAAATAAATAAATAAATAAATAAATAAAAATATCAGCCTGATGCCAACCCTGTCAACGGCATCTCTAACCTAATTTCTAATTTCTTGCATTTCCATTGCTAATTGTATGTTAGAATATTTGATTTAAATTGTATTAAGGGTATTATCAAACATGCTGTCACTGATTTTTGTGTGCTCAAATTAAATGTCAGATGCGATTAGTTTTATTTGCAACATGATGAACACTGACACGAGACAATGATCTGATATTCTGGGTTTTCTAGGACATGCATCATAGTAAAATAAGGAAATGAACATGAGCATGAGTATTACCATGATTTGAAGGATTTAGTGTTCTTATTAACCACACCTCATTAGATACACTTACCTGTGAGTCAAACCTTTCATGATACTTCTTGCCCTGAATCAACACTGTGACTACTGTACATTCAAGACAATATCTAATCCAATTCCAGAGAGCGAAAATGGATGTCTGAAAGACAGAGAGAGAAGGAGAGAAATATGACCATATAAACTCACCTTATCCCAGAGACACTGCCCGTCTTCTTCATCTAATGTGTTTTCATCAGGTTGGGACTGGACTCTCGGCTTCTCATCCTCCTGAGCTTTCCTTCATTATACAGATTTGTACAATTTAGAGTGCATCCAGAAATTATTCACAGCGCTTCACTTTTCACTTTCCACATTTTTTTATGTTGCAGCCTTATTCCAAAATAGATTACATTTATTGTTTCCTCTAAATTCTACAAACAATACTCCAAAATGACAACTTGAAAGAAGTTTGTTTGAAATCTTCACAAATAAAAAAATAAAAAAAATGAGAAAGAAAAAAAAAATCACATGTACATAAGTATTCACAGCCTTTGCCATGACACTCAAAATTGAACTGATATGTTTTCCCTGTTTTCACTGATCATTCTTTAGATGTTTCTACAACTTGATTGGTAAATTCAGTTGATTGGACATTATTTGGAAAGGCACACACCTGTCTATATCAGGGAAGAAGGGTCTTAGTCAGGGAGGCGACCAAGAACCCGATGGTCACTCTGAAAGAGCTCCAACAATGCAATGCAAGTCAGAATACAAACTAAGCCATGAAGTCCAAGGAATTGTCTGTAGACCTCTGAGACAGAACTGTATCGGAGCACAGATCTGGGGAAAGGGTACAAAAACATTTCTGCACCATTGATGAGCACATATGAGCAAAGTGGCCTCCGTAAATGGAATAATTTTGGAACCACCAGGACTCTTCCTAGAGCGGACCGCCCGGCCAAAGTGAGCGATTGTTGGAGAAGGGCCTTCGTCGGTGAGGTGAACCTTCCAGAAGAACAACCGTCTTGTAGCATTATACTTAAAAAGACTGTAATTGGTGCCAAAGGAGCTTCAAAACATTTTTTTGTTTCTCATGGTCTGAGAGTCCTTTAGGTGCCTTTTGGCCAACTCCAGATCGGCTGTCATGTGCCTTTTACTGAGGAGTGGCTTGTTCTGGCCACTCTTCCTATAGGCTTTACTACAGGTGAACTCCAATCAAGATATAGAAACAGAATCTCCAGGATGATCAGTAGAAACAGGAAGCACCTGAGCTCAATTTTGAGTGTCATGGCAAAAAATAAAAAAAATAAAAAAATTGGAATTATGGAGTATTGTTTGTAGAATTTAGAGGAAAATAATTTAATTCATTTTGGAATAAGGCTGTAACATAACAAAATGTGGAAAAAGTGTGGAAAATTGAAGCTCTGTGAATACTTTCCGGATGCAAACTTGAACAGATCAACTACAATTGGGTCATTTTTGTAAAATATGTATAAATGGAGCAGGCAAGGGCGATTGTATACCTGTAAGTATAGAACACGTCCTCACTCTCAGTCACATAACTCATCTCGTTGCTAAGATTGTCTACAGAAGATGGACGTGGCTTTCGGAAATCGTGGCGCAAACGTGGGCTACGCCTAAAACAGGGATGATATCTATTCAGTCATCAAAACAAGAATTCTGTATCCTATTAATAATCAATAGCTGTGTAAACACTGTACCAGTTAGGTGTACTAGGTGGAGATCTTGAGGGGAGACTTTTAGTTTCCAGATGTTCAGCCGAAAGAGACTTTATTAAAGGACTCCATGTCACCTCACCTACTAGTTTCCGATACAGAGGGAAGGACCTTAAACAAGCCCACATCAAAAAAAGTGGTCATTAAAAGAACTCAGAAGCACCATAATCAGAAATAAAGAAATATACAGAAATCATAAATCACAGATGGACAGGCCAGCGTGAAAATCTACCTAGGTTTGGAGACGGCATGCAAGTTTTTTCTGTTGTAGAACGCGTGATGGTCAACACAGGATCGCCAAAGGTTTTTACAGCAACGAGAGCTGGGCAGGCATAGTGCCACCATTTGTTGTCCAACCTCCCCCTACATAAAAGCAAAAACACTGAGCCTTTCTGCATAAATGGCAAAAACAAATTGACGTTATACATTAAAAAAAAAAAAAAAACCATGGCAAATATTCTTTTACAAACTTACATGTTTCCGCCGAAGGTGGATGAAGAATCGCTTTCTTTTGAAAGAAATCTTAATTATGTTGATCCTGAGAGTAAAACAGATAAGGGTGTGCCTTAATAGTTGCGTCAAAATAGAAGTTAATAGTAGTTTAAGATTCTATGATTCATAGTAATGATCACATTATATAGGCAGAATGACATGATTATGTTGCTAGATCCTACAATTGCAATATTAAACCTTAGTGAATGAATAATTGTTTAAGCTTTAACTGGCAAATAATTACACCTTGACTGATCATTTTAGGAAGCTTTAACATCTGGGCCCAGGTCCAGTTTTAGTGAAACTGATGGTGTTGCAATTTTTCTGGTCATGTGAAATCAGCTGTTAAGATTGCAAGTAAACATTTGAAACATTAATCATTCTCAACTGTGTCAGAGTGCACAATGAGTTCTTATTTATAAAACCTATTAATGAAAAGTATTATAGCTGAATATTCAGTAGAACTACAGTGGACCAGTAATTCAATCTTCAGAGAAGATGATGTTGGTTATATTTTTTGATAATATTAAAGAATAGCACATAACACAAAACTGTTGCCAAAACACATCCTAATACAATAGTTTTATTGTATGGTTTCTGAAAATATTAATACTGATACAGTGGTATCAAATGATCAGAAATTCAAACTCACCAGGGAAAGAAATTGGAGCAAACCAAATTGCAAAACATAGCCACGCCTCCTGATGCAATCCCAACCCAGAGAGAGGGGTTGCTAACATCCTAAGAAAAATAATAATCATTTTGTTATTAATTAAAATGTATATCAACTCTCCTGTCTAATAAAAGAAGTGATAAAATTTTGTGAATCAAAAAATTTGATATGACTCAATGATTGTGATACCCGTGCACTATGAAGCTCTACTCCATACAGATCTAAAGTTCTAGCTGTGTTCAGATAACACAACTCTGCCTCACTCTGAGACAAGCCTCTGCAATGCACACAAGCATACAGTTAGTCACTCTTTCCAGCCGCCTCACAAACATACTCATACAAAGCCACATATGGAGAATACACACCAAAATATGGTACAGGCACTTCCACAAATGCATTATTGCTACAGTATGTCTTCTGCATACGTGTACATGTACATACTTGTGCTGAGGATGCAATGACTCCACTTTCAAAAGGAAGTCCTTGCCTTGATCAGGGAGAAACTGGATATGGTCAAGATATCCAGAAGGAGTCTCAGGAACATAGTCTCCAAATTCAGCTTGTTATAAAACAGAAAGAGGGCTATTAATATAATTAGCTGTGCTTCTATTGTTTATCATTCATTCATCTTCAGTTACCAAGGTGATCAAGGCCACGGTGGCCGGTCCATCGCTGGACACCCTGCACACATATTCACACACATATTCGCCCACATATTCACACATGTATTTACACCAAGGGCAATTTAACATAGCTAATCCCCCTACATGCATTTCTTAATAAGTTGGAAGGGTTCAGAAATAATTAATTCCAGACATGCAATACTATGGGCAGTCAGTAAACCCATTCTCAGGATCAAACTCAGGACCTTTTAGCTGAGGTGGCAAACCTACCCACTGCACCACCACCATGCCAGAATTGTATAGTTTTAAAACAGTCAATGAGCATGTTTGAGATATCAGGCTTACATTGAACAGCATAGGATGCCAGCACCACAGCAGAGCTTAGTGGACACTTTAACCTGCAAGTAAAGGACATTAAAATTATGCTTAAAAATAAAAATATTAAAATCATTGACACTTCACAAGAGTATATAAATGCTGGATGTGCAACCTTTCTCTTTTATGGAAACACTATTACTGCTAAACAGCGTGAACTATATTCACTTTTAAATATGTCAAATGTATAAGAATGAAAATCAGTTATAATCATGTACACAAAAGCCTGAACTCTGAAATCATGTAGTATGGGTCACATGTGCCTTTGACAGTAAATACTGACTGAAATGATGGTAAAACTATTAACTCTCTATTACCTTCCCTCCAGAATATCTTTCTTAATTTGCAAAAAATAAAAGTGCCTGTAAAAAAAAAAAGATATAGAGGGTTATGATTAGTGTCTTTATATAAAAATATATATAAATATATATACTGTACATGTACATGCACACACTCACACATATATCCTGAACAGCCATAACATTACAATGTAAAACATTATTCTTAGTACTGTGGTGGTTCCCCTTGTGCTATATGGGCAGCTCTGGCCCCTTGGAGTGTAGCTCTGTATGACCTAGGAGGTGTGTTGTGATGTCTGGCACCGGGACGCTGACATTGGATTCTTTGGGTGCTGTGAGTTCTGGTACAGTATGTGGCCTTTCTATCTTAGACAGCATTGACTTTTTGGTGATTTCTGCTGCGTTGGCTTTTCTGTGGATAGCACCAGACAGGCTCAGCTTTGGTCCCCATGGGCATGAGTGAGCCTTGGGTGTCCATGAGCTTGTCACCAGTTTACTGGTGTATAGGTGCTTATGTTTATTTACTGTGTAGTAAATACAATATTTTACTGTGTTAATGGTATGGCTGATCGGAGTCTATACAGACACATAAAAAGACAGACACACACACACACACCTGGTCTGTTCATGCTGTAGAGAGTTAGGGTCAGAGATGAAGAAACGCACTCGGAATATTAAATGGAATGGGGCAGAACCTGAGAAAACAAGAATGACTCAGCTGTGACAACATTTACAGCTGGCTATTTATTTCAGTACTGATTAACTGAAAGAGTATCTGAGGGAACTGATCAATAGTATAGTCGGTTAATAATTAATCCTTAATTTTAAAAAACATAGTAGGTACAGTAACATACAGTAGATTCCTGACAAACTAATTATTTTTAAATACATGAAACACTATGCTTATACTCTTTATACTCAGAGTCACTTACTATCCAGATGATGTGGATTTCCATGTAATTCAAATGAATGCTTTTTGGTGAGGAATTTATTTGGCTTGATATCTGTGATATAGTATGAATTACATATTTTAGACACATTACTCATATTTACTCGCTTTAATAAATACAGGGTTAGGGTTAGTAAACTATAAATAAGTAAACTATTACTGACTATAGGCCGTATGTTTTATTTAGTGATCCTGTGGTGTTCCCTTTCTGTTGATATACAACATGAAGAGTTGATAAATGGCACCAGTCACTATGAATATTGCATATATACAAACTGGTAGTTACATGATAAAACATATACGTTTATCCATCCAATTAAAGTCCAATTTTAAATGAACAGACAATGTTTTTGCAAGACTTCAGAATTAATTCTGTTGCTACTATCATGAGTTACATCAGTAATAAAAATGAATGCAACACCAATACATGACAACACTTTCACCATGTCTGACTGATGAGATTTTATATCTTGGATCATCGCTGATTGTTTTCTTTCTTCACATTTTGGCCTTTCCATCACCTTTCCATTGGTAGATATTGGTAATCTTAGTTGTAGAACTTTTTTCTGTCTGTCTTTTTTAGTGAACTCTGATCTGAACTTCTGATTCTTCCTGATGATAAGTGCTAGATTCATCCCATCATGTGGATGTGTAGATGCTCTCATAGTTTTTCTGTCATCAGCTTCTTGTTGTTCTTGTTGTTCCATTTCTGGTTGTTAGTACACTAGTTGTTTATTTCTTTTTCAAATTGTATTGACTATGCCCAGTGTTTGTGACAACACTGTTATGTGAGCATTCAGAATGATTGAGAATGCTTTTCTCCCATAGACAGCTCTCTGGTCTTTATGTAAGTTAATTTTATTAATATCAAATGCATTATTCACAGACACAGTATTTCTCAAACCAAGAGTAATCATTCAGAGCTTTTTAAAAAAAAATCAATCTAACAGGGAACACCAGCAACAATAAACCCCTGTAAAGTCAGATGTTCCAATTTTTTGACCATTAAAAAAAATGGTGGTAAAAGCATGGTGGAGGAGGTTCAAACAAATTTTCCATGTTCTAAACTGTTAGATGTAAACATCAGGAAATAAAAACTGAAATTCTGATCTATTATCTACAGTATATGTCTTCAGTGTCCAGTACATTTGCCCTATTTCTTCAGATAACTATACATACAGTAACAGTGAATGTAGTGCCTTGTGTGTGTGTGTGTGTGTGTGTGTATGTGTGTGTGTGTGTGTGTGTGTGTGTGTGTGTGTGTGTGTGTGTGTGTTTTGTTAACTTTGTTTAATTATTACCTTTAAACTGCTTTTTGAAAGGTTTGCTGGGGTCCAGCCATCTCTGAAATGCAAAATGTGAAATTTACTACTGTACCACAATTTGCTGCCGTATAATTTACAATTTACCATACCACAATTTACTACAATACTGATGGTCATTTAAGAGCAGGTGTTGATAAGAAATTTTCATATCACCGTATCCAACTTTTTATTACAGGACATCATATTCCATTTAAAGAAAATGTAATGCCACTGTGACTATTCTGTCCAAACTGTAATTCGAAATACAACTGAAAATCAAAAATTTTCAGAAATTTCTTTTAACAGGTATCCAAATAATTGGGTCTTATACACTACCTGCACAAAAAGGTTGCCGTTTCAGAATGGTCAAATTATTGGGCTGCATCAAGCAAATGGAACAACTAAGGGGATTTGTAATAACGGAAACAGGGTTAGAAAATCTTTGACACATTTGTCAAAACCTGGAAGGATAGTGCTGAACTGTCAGTTGAGTGGAAGAAATCTAGCGTAAAAACCAAAGCTATGTTTAACAGTGAAAACCACTTGTTAGTGAGACTAATCAGAAAAAAGTTTTAAATTTGCTAGGGCGCATAAAGATGTACTTTGGAGCAATGGGAAAAGATCATGTGGTCTGATGAGTTCCGATTGATCCTATTCCGAAGCGATGGGTGCAGCGAAGAGCGTAAAGCGATGCACCCATCATGCAAAGTGCTCTCTGTACCAGCCACACTGAAGCAGTATTATGATCTGGGTTGCTTCAATTGCTAAGGTTTAGACTCAGCACTGTTATGTAGCAATAAAATGAAACCAGCTGATGAACTGTACGTACTGAAAGACCTGGTTATCACATTATTGGCGTTTTTCTTCCCTGATAGCATATTCCAGGACTCAAATTGTAAAAAAGCGCTTCTCATGAGGAAGAGGAATCCTTTTCACACATGAACTGGCAACCACATTGTGTGCTGGAATCAAAGTTAAAGCTGAATTAATGAAATCTTACAGTGTACGACTTTTTTTTTGTTGTTGTTTTTGGGCCAGGCAGTGTATAACACGTTGGAGGGTAATTTCATGGAATTATCCTTGGAATGCAACATTCTGTTCTTGAAAGCTGCCTCCTAAACCTCCTGAATCATATGCCAGTAGCAATAGTGCTAAGTATCAAAGTACATCTCATAAGTGACTATCAGTGCATGTTTAAGCTATACCATAAAACTGAATGATTAAAAGGTCTTAAAACTTCCACTTTCAACAGTATAGCACATACACACATATACTCACAGGTGAACTAGAGACGTCTTCAGTGATCTGGAGACCAAAGTACTGCTTCTCCATTATGCCCAGGTGTTCAAAAGCAAGGTCAAATAACAAATGTCCAGCATCATGTTTCTACATATGAAACCAGACACATATGTTAAGTGTGTTCGGAGCATACAATATATGAAATGAGACTTTTGGAGTGAAGATGACATCTGTTTTTAAATAACTTCTGTGGAAAGATACCCAAAGTTTATAACTGCAGTTTGGCAAGGGTGACACTTCATCATTATGTGCTTGTTATTTTGTGTGTAAGTGCCCTAAAATCAATGAAGCCAAGATTGCATCACTGCAGTTAAATATAATCACTAGACTCCACATGCCAATTTAGGTCTCCTCTTATTCTTTAATTACACCGCACTCCTTTCTTAGACACATCCGTCTCGCACACTCGTTTGTACTTACACTGACGGTAAAAGCATGTGTTGTACTGTCAGGAAATAGCACAATGCAAGATATGCCAGAGTTTGACATATGTGTGCGCTTGGAGAGGTCAACCAGACCCAGAGAGGTGATTTTGTTTCCAAGTGTACACCATGGGGAAGTCATCTTCTACACTCAAAACACACCTGCCAGAACACACACAAAAATAATAACATGGTTTAAGGCTTATTCCTTAAAATATGCACACAAACAAATCCAAACAGGTGCCATTTAATTCAACATACTGAACCTGTCCATTCAAATATAAATCTTCTCCCCAACAGAACCATATTTTATTAGAAAGAGGATTTGCATCATCAGGCTCCAAATGTCTTCAGATTGTCACATTACTGATTTTTTTTTTCTTTTTTCACCCCCCTCCCTACAAGTAATCTAATCCCTCAACTAAACCTAAATAATCTCCCATACGAATGCTCTGCAAAACATTCCAAGCTGCCAGAGCAATTTTCAGTCTATCACTTTTAGATTGAGTTGAGCATTAAAAAAAAAAAAAACTCAAATGCTCAAGGGCATGGACCGAGAGTCTGACTTACTAGCACATCTAAATAAAACACATTTCAACTAGGTGTCAGACCATCTCACATGATGTAATACTTGTTTGTCATTTGCTGTTCAATTTTCATTGTCAGTTGGTTAATTACTTTTTTCCTAAGGATGAATTATTTTGTATATAATCACTTTTTTTTTTACTTCCACACTAACTGAAGTTTCTAAAATGTAATAATAAAGTAATGACTGCATCATTTCTATCTGCTGCTACCCTGCTAAGATTAATGCTCCTCACTGATGACACTGAATGTGCACCATAAGTATTGACCTCCCTTGAATGCTTATGCATTTTATAGCATCTCCCCATGGAAGGGAACTGGATTTAACTGGAATTATGTGTATTATATTCACAGAAGATAATATAGTTTCCAAATTATTTAATAAATAAAAAGTTAGTAGTTATTTTATAGGTATTTACACCCAAACACAACCTCTATGTTATTTCTGGTGCAACCGTTTGCTATCAGAAATCACAAAATTAGATGAACCTTAAATCAACCTGATTAAATAAACCTGCTCATAGACGACACAGAAATTGTGTAATTCTTGACATAGCAAATGATGAAGACCAATGAGCTGAAAGCTATTGAAAAAGTTCAATATTGAAGACTCATGGTGTCACACTCTAATCAGCTAATTAACTCAAAACCACATGAAAAATGTTGCCTGGTCTGATGAGTCTCGATTTCTGTTGAGACATTCAAATGGTAGAGTCAGAATTTGGCATAAACAGAATGGGAACATGGATCCATCATGCCTTGTTACCACTGTGCAGGCTGGTGGTAGTAGTGTAATGGTGTTGGGGATCTTTTCTTGGCACACTTTAGGCCCCTTAGTGCCAATTGGGCATCAATTAAATGCCATGGCCTACCTGAGCATTGTTTCTTACCATGTCCATCCCTTTATGACCACCATGTACCCATCCTCTGATGGCTACTTCCAGCAGGATAATGCACCATGTCACAAAGCTCAAATCATTTCAAATTGGTTATTTGAACATGACAATGAGTTCACTGTACAAAAATGGCCCCCACAGTCACCAGATCTCAACCAAATAAAGCATCTTTGGGATGTGGTGGAACGGGAGCTTCGTGACCAGGATGTGCATCCCACAAATTGCCATCAACTGCAAGATGCTATCCTATCAACATGGGCCAACGTTTCTAAAGAATGCTTTCAGCACCTTGTTGAATCAATGCCACATAGAATTAAGGCAGTTCTGAAGGCGAAAGGGGGAAAATACCGTATTAGTATGGTGTTCCTAATAATCTTTTAGGTGAGTGTATACACACGTGGACAAAACTGTTGGTACCCTTCGGTCAATGAAAGAAAAACTCATAATGGTCACAGAAATAACTATAATCTGACAAAAGTAATAATAAATAAGAATTCTATGAATGTTAACCAATGAAAGTCAGACATTGCTTTTCAACCATGCTTCAACAAAATTATTTTAAAAAATGAACTCATGGAACAGTCCTGGACAAAAATGATGGTACCCCTAATTTAATGGTTTGTTGCACAACCTTTTGAGGCAATCACTGCAATCAAACAATTCCTGTAATTGTCAATGAGACTTCTGCACCTCTCTGCAGGTATTTTGGCCCACTCCTCATGAGCAAGCTGCTCCAGTTGTTTCCGGTTTGAAGGGTGCCTTTCCAGACAGCATGTTTCAGCTCCTTCCAAAGATGCTCAATAGGATTGAGGTTAGGGCTCATAGAAGGCCACTTTAGAATAGTCCAATGTTTTCCTCTTAGCCATTCTTGGGTGTTTTTAGCTGTGTGTTTTGGGTCATTGTCCTGTTGCAAGACCCATGACCTGCGACTGAGACCCAGCTTTCTGACACTGGCCAGCACATTTCTCTCTAGAATCCCTTGATAGTCTTGAGATTTCATTGTACCCTGCACAGATTCAAGACACCCTGTGCCAGATGCAGCAAAGCAGCCCCAGAACATAACAGAGCCTCCTCCATGTTTCACAGTAGGGACAGTGTTCTTTTCTTCATATGCTTCATTTTTCCGTCTGTGAACATAGAGCTGATGTGCCTTGGCAAAAAGTTCCATTTTTGTCTCATCTGTCCATAGGACATTCTCCCAGAAGCTTTGTGGCTTGTCAACATGTAGTTTGGCATATTCCAGTCTGGCTTTTTTATGATTTGTTTTCAACAATGGTGTCCTCCTTGGTCGTCTCCCATGTAGTCCACTTTGGCTCAAACAACGACGGATGGTGTGATCTGACACTGATGTTCCTTGAGCATGAAGTTGACCTTGGATCTCTTTAGAAGTCTTTCTGGGCTCTTTTGTTACCATTCGGATTATCCGTCTCTTTGATTTGTCATGAATTTTCCTCCCTTGGCCACGTCCAGGGAGGTTGGCTACATTCCCATGGATCTTAAATTTCTGAATAATATTTGCAACTGTAGTCACAGGAACATCTAGCTGCTTGGAAATGGTCTTCTAGCCTTTACCTTTAACATGTCTATAATTTTCTTTCAAATCTCCTGAGACAACTCTTTCCTTCGCTTCCTCTGGTCCATGTTGAGTGTGGTACATACCATGTCACCAAACAACACAGTGACTACCTGGAGCCCTATATATAGGCCCACTGACTGATTACAAGATTGTAGACACCTGTGATGCTAATTAGTGGACACACCTTGAATTAACATGTCCCTTTGGTCACATTATTTTCAGTATTTTCTAGGGGTACCATCATTTTTGTCTAGGCCTGTTCCATGAGTTTATTTTTTTTAATAATTCTGTTGAAGCATGGTTGAAAAGCAATGTCTGACTTTCATTGGTTAACATTCATAGAATTTTATTTAATTATTACTTTTGTCAGATTAAAGTTATTTATATGACCATTGTGAGTTTTTCGTTCATTGACCGAAGGGTACCAACAATTTTGTCCACGTGTGTATCAGTCTGTATGTAATGAACCTATATAATATGACAGTTTCACTTTTTGAATTGAATTACTGAAATAAATCAACCGTTCGATGATATTCTGATTTACTGATAGTGGTTAACTACGGTATGCATACCATCAATTTTCAAAGCAAAACATACAGTTAATCCAACCTTAAGTAACCAGTAAACACAAACAAGTGATGCATTTTCTTGCCCATATGTCTGTGCATGTTTACGAAATAGAATTCAATCAATACAGTAACTTTCTAGATCTCATCACTGTTCCTTACCGGTGTGCTGAACTCCTTCTTTGTTTAAATTTGCTTTAGATAATTAAAGGTGTGTTCATGTTACACAGCAACTTGATTAAAACTTAAGTAATAGCAAAAGTCTGACTCAACATGCTCATACTTTTCCCTTTAATATTTGTCCTCCTTTTCCTACACAGGAGAAAATCTCTGCAATACTGTTGTACTACGCTTTTTTTCCCCAAATGATTCATGCGCACCAACACAAAAAGTGTAACATTTCAAGGCAATAAGTTTCAAAGTACAACACACTATAAGAGAGTATTTGTCCAGATTGCACAACCTTAACACAAACACACACTCGCCTACCTTGTGAGCCTAAACATGTCTCTACATTGTTTTTAATTCTCTTCTCCACTCCTCAACCAGTACAGCTTAGGAATGCGAAACATTTTACTACTGAGTCAGGGACGCAGCTAGCAGACATCCTTTAGTGCACAACACAGAGGACAGGAGGGCTGGACAAATCTGTCTCTTCAAGCAAAGAATATCATGAAACAAATTCATTTTCACAAAAACAAATGATTGTCATCTGGCCTCGCCTGTATTAACTTGTAATTTAAAAAATATTAATGATATGTAGACAAGGGAAATTATTTGTACATTGTGAAGAAAATAATTAATTCATCCATCAAAGTGCAACTACAAAGACTACAGAATTTTCCAGAAATTCTTTCCGTCGCTTATTTCAAAAGTGAACACGAGTTAAGCCTATGATGCTTTACTACTGAAACGGAAAAATGTTTTTCAGTATGCTCAGCCCTATCGGCCCAGCATTGTATATGAAATAAAAATATTCATTGAATAATTAATAAATTCATAAAGGATGCACGGTGCACATTTTGCAATTGGTTCCCAGAAGCCTTTTTTTTCCTTTCTTTCTTTTTTTTTTTTTAGTTCTTAAACCTGGCTGTTCAAAGGATGATGATTAATTTCCTGTGAGTACAGTTAAGGCACATTACAGGTATGTAAGTAATAAATACACTTGTTCAAACACTGTCATTTTTGTAGTCACTACCAGTTCACTGGAATTTGTACTGCTCCTGCTCAAGGCTCTAAAACCATCATCTTTTCACATCCACATGTTTACTAGTGTTAATTTAATTTTTATTCTGTGCCTCTGTTATCTGGATATTATCTTGCTTTACTTGTTTTTTATTCTGACACTTACAGAACATTTGGGAAAAGGTCATCAGCTCAGAATTTTAAGAATGAAACGAACCAAGAAAATATCCAGATCAGAATACATAATAAAAATAAGTCTGTGCAAAAAGAATCTTATTTAAAAAAAAAGACAAGCTCCTAGGTTAGCCCGGTGTTTCCCCTCTCTCCTCTGCAAAACCTTTTTCTGTCCACCTGCTCTAGTCCCCCTAGTTTGTCCTCCTAGGTCTTGTTGTATACTAGTGCACAGAACATAATTTAATTCACCATTGAATTAAACAGGACTGTCAAAGCAACACTACTGCAGGTTTTTCCTGTACCTGTGCAGGTACGACCAACATTCCTCTCCTAGATAGTGCGTCTCCCTCCCTGATAAGAGAGACCTATGACTCCTTGTACAACATACACACCTAATAAATGAAATTCATTGAAACTGCTCCCTATCACCAAGACCACCAACCACTGTTTTTATTATTATTATTATTATTATTATTATTATTATTTATTTTTTTATTATTATTATCTCCACACTCCATATTTTCACCCTTCCTCCAAACATACGGTTTCTGTGTCTATGTTTACAATCTACGCCCGAGGCCCACCAACCAAAAGTTGGTTGAGCATCAAAAGAAAGCAGGTTTGTGCTTCATATATTAGGTCACAATGTTTTTTTTATTGGGCTCTGTCCCTTTTATCCTAGGGGCCACCACATTAGATAAGTTGATCCTCAAGATCTGGCACAAGTTTTTTTACTGGATGCCCTTCCTGTCTCAACCTAACCTCTTTCTAAACAGAGATAGCACCAGCATGCATGCAGTGGTTGCATTGTCTGGGGCTGTAGGTTTAAGGGTCTTGCTCACAGACCATATAGTGGGGACCTGGTGGTTGTGGGGCTCAAATTCCCCTAGACCCTCTAAATCAGCGACCTGAACCACCACTGGCCAATACTACAGAAAAAAGGGGGAGGGTATTTAAGACCTTCAGATGGGTCTTGAGTGTGTGTGTGTGTGTGTGTGTGTGTGTGTGTGTGTGTGTGTGTGTGTGTACGCACAAACAAAAAAAACATGTGAATAAATACACGTTTTTTTTTTTTGCACGCACACACACACTCAAGACCAATCCGAAGGTCTTAAATTAACTAAAAAAATTAAACTTGCAAAACAGGTCTGCTTCAATGGAGAGCACAGTCTCTACGGATGTTGCATATTCATCATCATCTGTTTTTCCATCTGTTTTTTTTTTTTTTAAATCAGCATGTGAGCTAATGTTGTAACTCAGAACAATTATTTTCATCAGATGAAGAGTCACTTTAAAAGCATAAAATAACCAAGCTACAAAACATGTAGAAACCAAATGTATTCATCATCATCATCATCATCATCAACAAAATCAGCAATAAAAGTAAAGAAAAACTAACTTTGGGCAAATGGATCATTGCAGGTGATGAACTGACCCTTCCTACATCCGCAGTCATTAAAAGAGTCCGAAGCAGGCAGGTGTTATTAATAAAATCCACAAGATAAGTTAATCATCATTACGTGTGCCTACATCTATAAAACATTTGGCAGCTTTGTGTTCTGGAGCTCGCTGTGTGCTTACATCATCCCAAGATGAAAGGGCGTCGACCATGACATCAGAAGCTCATTTATATAAGTAATATCATACGAATGAGAGTGTTGTGATGAATATAGGTATAGCTGGGATTTAATTGTAGTCACAAGGCATCACAGCCTTGCTGATATTCAGCACAACAGCATAATCTCAACGTGTGATATTGCTTCTATACAACATTTCCACAAACAACGTTTTTAAAAAAAAAAAAAATTAGTTTTTTTTAGCTTGAACAGATTTGTTTGTCCATTTAACCAGTTCTTTTTCTTAACCAACACATCCTTCCACAATTGGCAGAACTAACTACCTGTGACTGGTAAAGCTGGCGTTAGTGACTAACAGTTAGGGTAATTAACAAGGGTAAAAAGTACAGTAGCTTAAAATTCTTACCAGTACAATGTAGACAAAAAGGTGAGGAGAATAAAACTTGGAGGTGGTGGACAGACCTGTAAATCACAAAAGATTCTCTTTATATTTCCACCTTTTCCGCTTCAGAATATCAGCGGTATTAACTTCCAGGTTCTGGGGTTGAATCCCAAACAGCATGAAATTTGATTAGGGCTCTTGATCAGGTGATTCAAGATTCAGTTAGAAGCTAGTTATCTTTGTAGCCATAAACAAAAGGACACGGATAGTTCTCAGGCAATTCGGAGTGACTTGGAAGCAATTATTAAGGAGACAAAGTGTTGTTTAAGATGTCATCGGACGTGTTTTCTTGCTGAAAGTGCTTGTGTGTGTCATTTTGATTGTGGGTTTTGGTTGCTGGTTGCCCTCTTCAATAATCACCTGCTTACACCAATGTCGGCGACCAACAGTTAGAGTGATTAATGGTTATTAAAACACCTGTGACGCAGAGTGATACATATAGTTACATGTTCTCGTGCTGTTTCTGTCCATTATCACCACTCGTGGAATGGCTCTCGTCCAATCAGATTGCTTGGTACTAACTGTTGTATAATACTCCTCATTTATATAGATTTAAAAAGTTTATAAGGCCAATTTGAAATTCACTTTTTCACTGAGAAATACTGCTTACAAATGTAGACCCTTCCAGACAGTTGCCAACCTTTCCAGGAGTGAGCATCCCAGTAAATTCAAGGTCAGACAATTTAATGAAGTAATAAAGAGAAACTACATGTCTTTGGACTGTTGGATGAAACCCACCAAAGCACAGAGAGGACAGAAAAATTCCCCAGGTATAGATGTAAAGAGATTCGAACCCTCAACCTTAGGTGTGTGAGGCCACAGGGGTATGGCGGCAATTTCAGGCAGAATTTTCCCCAGATTTTCTCCCTAATTTTGTCATGTCCAATTCCTCCTCGTCACTATGGGGCTCCCACATTACACTACTACTACCACTCAGTCGGGAGGGTCGAAGACTATCACCACGTGACGCCAGCCAACCTCAACTTTTTCGAACTGCTCGCTCACGCACCATTGGGGGCAGCATAACACACTCGGAGGACAGTGCTATCTGCTCCTTCCACATGCGTGAGCTCACAGCCGCCCCTGAGACAGGATTAATATCGGATCACTAAGTACCTCTCATCCCTCCCCGAGACAGCTCGACCAATCAGCTCTCTCTAGACCTCTGGCTGTGAGAGGTTACAGCATCACCCGGGAATCTAACTCGCGATCTCCGTTTGATAGCTGAGCACTTAAAGAACATGATTAAGGTGAAGATAACTAAGTACACACCTTATCTAAAGAAAATTATTTGTTGAAATGAACCAAAGTAGCATTATATGTGAGGTATGCAAAAACAACATCTAAATCAGCTAGAGTCTTTTTAGAATAAATTAAGATAAAATAAAAATCAACCAGTAGCCTTTGGCACAAGAATCCGGTGGTAGATGGAGGAATGGATTTCACTAAATATCAGACTATCCTGGAAGCAAATGTGAAAAAAAACGTCAAAACTGAAGCTGAAAAGGAGCTGGCATCCACAACAGAGCAATGACCCACCATGAACTACTGCAAGAAATGTAAGCTGAAGCTTTCGGAACGGGCCTCAAAGTCCACTGATAAAAATATGCTGTACACGTGAAATACAAAAAAAAATATCTCTAGACTTAGATATATTTTCGGCTGGAAAATCTTTAAATAATAATGGAAACACTGTGATATCTGCTAAAAGTGGGTATTACTAAGTAATGACTTTGCAGGGCGTCATCACTTGACATGACAGCACATGCCACCATTACTGTTTTTTCTTTTTGAGTTCATCATATATAACATAGCATAACAAAATGAATACCACTAACACTCCCTACACTTAAGCACTGTGTACATGTGTGTAAAACTCATTGCACTCTTGGATTTTTACATTCAGTCTTACACTTGCACATGCTCTGGGCCAACAGTGGACGTTACTGTTTATTAAACAAGGTCTCTTATTCCAGGTAGTCAAATGTTTCTTCTGTGGATTTCTTCTTAAATGTTATTCCGTTCTGTTATTCTGAACGTTCACAGATAGAGGACATCAATAATGACGAGGAATCATCAAGATGAGATGAATGATCCTCGGCATACCGTTACAACACCAAATTTAAACAACACCAAATTTGAGGAACACTAGTACTATATAAACTCGTTGTCTTCAGTGGTTTTTGGAGAACTAATAACATGACATTTTGTTTCAAGTTTGTATCAAGCTTTTTCTTAAAAGAAATATTGACTGAAATATCCTATTTACATAAGTATTCCGACTCTTTGTTGCGACTCTTGCTACTGGGGACTCCGCCTATGCCTAACTGAATTCATTGAACATAATTAGGAAATGCACACACCTGTGTCATTGTAAATGGTGTATGTCAGAGTCAACATGAGAACAAAGCCATGAGGTCAAGACACTTATAGAAAAGATTGCATCAGGACACAGACCTGGGGTCAGACAGGTAACTTAAAGTTATCACTATAAATTAGATCCCAAGGTCCCATGTGGAGACAGGAAAGACTTACAGAAGCACACCACCAATCAGGCATCTATGGAAGACAGACAGAAGCCATACTGTACCTCCCAAAAAGGCGCAGTCAGCCTGCTGGGAGTTTGCCAAAAAGGCCCTGAAGGACAAACCACGAAAAACAAAATCCTCTGGTCTGATGACACTGATTTGGAATCAGTAAATCATGCAGTACACATGACCCTATTAAAACCATCCCTCGGGCCTCCGAGTGGCGCAGTGGGTAAAGCGCTCGCCCTATCATCCGGAGATCGCGAGTTCGATTCCCGGGTGATGCTGTAACCTCTTGCAGCCGGAGGTTTAGAGAGAGCTGATTGGCCGAGCTCTCTCAGAGGGGAGGGATGAGAGGTACATAGTGCTCCCACATTAATCACGGCTCTACAGCCAGTCAGGGGCGTCTGTGAGCTCGCGCAACAGAGGGAGCGGATAGCGCTGTCCTCCGAGTGTGTTACGCCGTCCCCAACGGTGCGCGAGCGAGCAGTTCGAAAAGATGCGGTCGGCTGGCGTCACGTGGTTCAGAGGAAACACGTGATAGTCTTCGGCCCTCCCGGCTGAGTGGTAGTAGTAGCCTTAATGTGGGAGCCCCCTAGTCACGGGGAGGAATTGGACACGACTAAATTAGGGAGAAAATCGGGGACAAATCCAAAAAATAAATAAATAAATAAACATCCCTATAGTCAAACACGGTGGTGGGAACATCATGCCGTAAGGATGTTTTTCTGCAACTAGGACTGGGAGACTAGTCAATGTAATAGGTGGGATTTTTCGTTCGTTGTTTTGTCACGTGACTCCCATTGACGCTATACAGTGCAGTACACAGGAAACAGAATTGTGCAAATCTTTCTCAATGACTCTTCTAGTCCGAGTCGTTCGTTCTTTTGTCATGTGACTCCCATAGATGCTATGAAGTGCAATAGATTCAAAAGAACGAACGACTCGGACTTGAAGATATGATGGTGAGCTGCTCATTCTGTTTGTAATATGTCCTAAGCTGCATTGTAATATTTTAATTACTGGACCTATAGCCAAACTTTGTGTATGTAGACGTGCTGAGGGTCTGTTTATTGAAAATGTAAAATTTTATTTTATTTCTGGTCAAAAGAACAAAATGAACTAAATGACTCAAAAAACCATTTGTTCATTTTGATGAATGAGATTTAAAGAACCGAGTCACTAGAATGATTCAAACTTCCCATCACCAATATGTAACTGAATCAAATTTTCTTCCATCTCTAGAGAATATAGAGGATGAAAATGGATGCAGAAAAATAAAAGAGTTAAAACTTTCTCCAGAGTGCCCAGAATCTCAGCCTGGGGTGATGGTTTACATTTCAACAAGACAAGAACCCAAAACATATCGCCACGAAACAACAGGAGTGGCTTCCGAACAACTCTTTGAATGTCCTGCAGTGGCCGAGCCAGAGTATAGCATATAGCATCTCTGGAAACATTAAAAATGGCTGTGTGTTGATGTCGCCCATCCAACCTGATTGAGCTTGAAAGTTTCTGGAAAGAATAATGGAAGAAACTTCCAAAAGAAAGGTGTGCCAAGCAAGTAGCATCGTTCACAGACTTGAGGAGGTCTCTCCTGCCAAAGCTGCTTTAAACCAGTACTAAATGATGGCTCTGAATACTTAGGAATAATTATTTATTTATTTACTTGGTTACTTAATTATTCATAATAAATTTGCAAAACACACCAAGCACTTGTTTTTACTTTGTCACTATGGAGAATTGTGTGTAAAATTCTGAGGGGAAAAAAAGGATTTTAATCCATTACGTTTAAAATGTGGAAAACATGACAGGGTCGGAAAACTTTCTGTCAGCAGTGTACATGACAAAAGCACCCATCATTTTAGATTATAGCTAAATTAACAACAATTACCATTAAACATTTACAACAATGACACTAGTTGCACCACTGGAACTGCGTGGCTATTGTCTGGTTCATATCACCCCGGCTGTGCTCATTGTGGAAATCAAGCTAAAAGATTAGCATTAATAGAGCGCTACAATACTACTTACTCTCTACTCGGCAGCTGTGGATTTATTTAACTGTGGCACACCATTTCACATTTCAATCATGAAATACACTATTGTCTATTCCTACCTAAACAGTGTTTTTATAAACCATACCTGTGTCTCTAGGTGAGGATTAGTGTATTCGATCATTAAGTGAAACCACCTTTAATGATCTCGAAACTTCATACAGAGGGCCCAGCTTTATACAGATTCTGGGTCCAACTACAAACAAGTTTCTTGGCATTATGGGTTTTCAGATATATGGCATGCCCTAAATAAATGTATATGGCTTTGCTGAGCACTTTCATATTTTAGGATTTCACCATGATTTCCTTTCTATTCCTGACTGAGATGGTAGAAGAGTTAAGTAGCATGTCTATAAAAGATATGGAGGTCCATGTAAACACATTCCGTTCCAACACCAAGCCACGGCTTGTTTTCCTGTGTTCGACATATTTTCCATGTTATCTGTACTATAAAAGGATGTACAGTAGTTGACGAATGCCAAAAGACTGTGGGTGGCTCATGTATACCATTATTGCGCTACTGTTGTTTGTTTAAGCTTTACATTGATTAAAACTGTAGTTTCCTTGCTTACAATGTATTTGATGTTCAGAACATTAATGTCACTTACAGTAGTGCCACTAGCTTCATGTGGTGCTGATTAAAAGAAATACTAGCAACTCAAGGGACTTGGTGCACCTGCACTTCGCAATTACAACACCCAGAGTCAACTTCTCAACAGGACAACATTTTGCATATTATAAATATTACTACCCTCTTTGAACTTTCGGAACTGTGTGGATTTAAGTAAGCATCACACTGTTATTATTCATGTAATGACAATTATATCAAGCTCATACAATGTCCATTTGTTTGTAGAGCAAAAGTTCAGATGGAAACTGACCATCTACAGGATCCACCACTAATGAAATACTCTGGAAATACTTTGCATACCACAGCATGATACTCGGGAAAGAACAAAGGTTGACGACGGCATCAAAACCGGGATGCGACGATTAGCACAACTTTTAGCACAAAAGAAAGACTTGGTGGTCCAGAATGTTATGGCCAGGTGTATTTGGTCTCATTTACATTCATCATATTCAGTAATACAGCACTGGTCATTTTCAGCACTAAGATTCATGACATTCTTGGACAAGAGGCCCGGAGAATTAATTGTTTTACTCATTAAACACCAAGTTTGTTCCTGTTAAGGAAGTGGAAACGGTTTACATGAGATCATTATATCCACCATGAACAAAACTGCACTCTCTCTAACAATCCAAAGTCAATATATTCCCTGTTTTTGTAAAGAAGAAGAAATAATTGTTTAGCCATAAAAGGATTCCTCAGAAATATCTTTTCCTATTTCATATTACAAGGGAAGAACCCACTCGTGTATCTAAACTGGGAGTCATGCTTGAAATAATATGATGTAGAAGGAATTAGTGATTCATCAGCAAATCAGGAGGAAAGATTTAGGTTCACAGTCTGGACAGGCACATGATGATGATGATAATATTATTAGCAGTAGTAGTAGTAGTATTAATACAGTTCCTTTAATCTTTTAATACGATGCTTGACATTCATTGTGCTGACCATAAAGAAAACGTAAATGAGAACATTTCATTATATAAAGCACTATCATTTTCTAAACTCATTATCCCAGATACAGTATAATAAAAAATAGCACATTGTGAAAGTTATTTGAATGTACATTGAGATAGCCAGTCTTATACATGTTGTATTCAAACATTGGGAGATGTGGTCAAACATCTAATCGTCACAAGAACTGTCTTTACATTATGTTTTTGTTTCCAGTAAATTTATATATTTCCCTTTACCTGAAATAAGGAAATCATACCTGTTCTAGCATGAACGCCCTTTAAGACATGGTTTGTTAAGGTTAGTGTGGAAGCATCTGCATCCTACAGTAGCACTTCTCATCAGACATCAGTGAGCCAAGGCAAACCAACTACAGCCAAGTTCCACAACCTAATGCAAAGCCTGCTCATAGGAGTGGAAGTTACTGTGACAGCAAACAAAGGACTAAATCTGAAATGGGATGTTTAAAAAGCACACATTGTTCCTTAGTAAATAATAATAATAATAATAATAATAAATAATAATAATAATACTATAGTAAACACTATGGTGGTTTTGGACCTTAATGTACTAAAATATAGCAATAATTCTATAGTAAATACTACAGTATATTATAGTAAATTACAGTATACTATAGTTATTACTGTACTATAGTAAACTACAGTATTTTTGCTATGGGGTGCGATGATCAGATGCCCATAAGAATGTGGTCAAGAGCAGTGTTTGGGGCAAAATGCTAAAAGAAACAATCTGTTTACGTGCCTCTGTCTTGATGACATAGGTTGATAACAGACAGTAATAAGTCTGTTATATGATATGGTATTCAAGTCAAACTGGGATTTGTGATCACATTTCTTGCACAAATAAAGGCTGATTGAAATTTAAAGGAGTCTTCATCACTGTGTCCTGAGCTCACTTCACGCCATTTTAAGCAAGTTTGGGACATTAAAGGTGTTCCTGAGGTGGTCAGCGTTTAAGATATGAAGCAGGCAGTACAATAATGGCTCTGCCGTACTGAGAAAACATTTTTACTTCATTGTTATCAATCACTAGGGAAATTCTGTGATAAATGCATTAGTGTAGCAAGGAATTATACACAGACATAAATGGACTCTCATGACTGTATTCTGTTATTTATTATACAGCATGATAAATAATAATCTTAAATGACTGATGTAGTCAAAAACAGCTTTTTGCATATGGGCATGTATACACATGTTTCTAATTTCTCAAAATCTAGACATAAATTCATATGAAATGTGTTCTTAATAATACACCCACTCTGTACTCCCCTTCCTGTTTCTCTCCTCCTCCTAGAATAGTTTAACAAAGACTGAACAACTATGTGCCGCCAACTACTGCTTACTGAATAGTGAGCCCATGTGACCCTGACTGATTTTAATACCCTGATATGAAATAATCCCTTGAATCTATACACCTGTGAAACAATAGCTTGGTGACCAAATATTGTGTGTGCAAGATCAAGATTTTGCATGCAATGACAAAGTGCATGCCAGAGTTGTTTGTAGTGTGTAGAGGCATGCATGCGTGAGTTAATAACATTTTAAAGAAATTGTGGAAGTCATGTTCTCTGGTGTTTTTACTTCTCAGTCTTTGAGACTTATACAAACCCATGCTTCTGTTCACACTAAAAAGCAGACTGAATGTGTGTATATTGACACGTTTTAGATGTGGTTAGTGCTAATGGTACTAATTAGGTGCTTGTTGCTGTATTTCTGTTGCTCCTGTGAGAAGTGACTGAGTGCAACTCTGGTATCATAAATGCACACTTCTGGTACAGTCATATTAGTGTTCAGTAGGAGAACAATTTTAGACAATCTCAAAGGGGAAGCGACCATGTTTCACTCTTTGCTCCTACCTACATAAGAACTTCTTCATTCACTCATCACAGCAAACATTGGATTAAAAGTTTCTGAATGAAGCTACACTAAAATAAAAAAATATATAGATACACCTGACCGCACACCATGTATGTTTTTCCCCCTCAAACCATTGCGACTTGAAAGCACACAGTTATCTAGAACGTTTTTCACTAAAACTAAGAGGCTCAAACATAATCCAGCATGACAATGCCCCTGTACATAAAGCAAGACCTGTAAAGACAACGTTTGCCACGGTTGGACTGGAAAAACTAAGTTACGTAATTGCATTTGCATAAAAGTTGGACAAGACTGAATGGATTATGAGGTGAGACAGTTGGATGAACTTAAAGAGTTTAAGCATCGCTGCATCATACTATGGAACAATATACTAAGGAAAGAATTTTAGATTTAAAAAAAAAACTTAAACATGGGACACCATTACAGATCACATCAGCGGTAGTTCGGTGGTTAAGGTGTTGAATCAAAAGGTCACAGTTGCAAACCCCAGGACCAACGCAATGACTTGTGGACCCTTGAACAAGGCCATTAACCCTCAACTGCTCAGATGTATAATGAGATAAAAATGTAAATCACTCTGGATAAGGGCATCTGCCAAATGCCATAATTGTAAAGAGCAAAACTGAATGAATGGCTGACTGAATTTCTGTGGAATTCTCCACTAATGTTATGGTATATGTTAATGTTATAACAGGAATAAAACAAAGAAAAGGTTTAATTGATAATTCAACACCTTAGGAATGTGGCTCACATTCTTATCCAGAGCAACTCACAAAAGTGGCGTTGGTGGTATAGTGGTAAGCATAGTTGCCTTCCAAGCAGTTGACCCAGGTTGATTCCCAGTCAAGGCATGCCCTTCATAAGACACTTTCACACATATTTGCACACCCTCCTCGACATTTCTATTTAAATTCCCACTTCATTTCTTCTCCATATATTTGTACAGCTAGGTCATCTTATATTTTTCTTATATTGTATATTTAGTATTCTAAAGATATATTATTCTTTCTTAGCTAAATTTACATTCTATTTTATTTCTTTTTTCTTCATATTTATTTCCTATTAATAATCTTGTATTGTAAGGTTACGGGTGGCCGTTTAAGCATTTCACTGCATATCGTACTGTGTATGTGACAAATAAAATTTTGATTTGATTTGAAATTGAAAAGAGCTTTGAAGTTTCCAACATTGGACTGATCCTTACACTGGGTTACTAAGTCACTAAATATAAGTATCATCAGTCAAACAATGTTGGGAAGCATTTTTTCTTTTGTTTGTTTTTGTGAAAGTTAACCCAAATAGCCAACAAACAGCTAGGTCTTTTGTCATCACTTAAAGATGGCCAGTGTCTCAGCTGTACATTTTTTAGGCCCACAGATGATCATAGCTTAGTGTCACATTATAAATATATACTGTACGTTGGGATTTTTTTTCCATTATTTTTTTTATATGAAATTCAACGTGTGCACTAACATGGGGCAGCAGTGGCTCAAATGGTTAAGGGTCTGGGTTACTGATCGGATGGTTGGGGGCTGTATCCTGCGCGCTCCCATCCAGCTTCCAAACTGAGATGTGCGAGGGGAAAAAAAATAATTTTACTCTACTGTAAGGTACATTAAGTACCTTACATTAAGTATGTAAGGCTTAGTGGTGAGCACTGACGCCTTGTACCTCCAGAGTCCAGGTTCTATTCCCACCTCTGTGTGCATGGATTTCATATGTTCTCCCCATGCCTGGTGGGTTTCCTCCAGGTACTCCAGTTTCCACCCATGCTCGAAAGACAAGCGGACTAGACTAACTGGCATTCTCAAATTGACTGTGGTGTGTGAATGTTGCGTGAGGCTCCTTCCAAGGTCGTAAAAACTGGATTAAACACAATGATCACCAATGGTCTCTACTGTAGAGGTTCCTAAATGGATGGAACAAATGATCAATATTGCATGTAGATATTTAATTAATCAAATATATTTTGTTTTTATTGTTTTGGGAAGAACATCAGCTGTTTGGGGGAGAAGCATCAGCTGCTTTAAAACCTTGCCTGAAAAAACACTAGTTGTTCCATTTGAGAAGACCTTATGTCAAACTCCACTCATGGACAAATGTCATTCAGCGCTAACTTTAACAATATACGTAATTTTTTTAATTTAAACTTTGTTTAACAAAAACGCAAAGAACTTCAGGTTCATAAAGCTAAGTTATGACATGACAAAAAAAAATGTTTTAACAGTTTCTTTTCGGTTTGTTTTGCATTTTAAAACGCAAGTCGAAACTGAATCCCAGGGCCGAATTCCAGTTGCCTCCTTGTAGCCTATATGCGTGCACTACTAGTAAGGGTTTTTACCCCCTATGTAACGCACTAAGTTCAGGTACGGGATGGCTTTGGACTTCGGCTCCTTCTTCACGGTTTTTAATTGGAATGAAGCAACCACGCCTTCATGTTCTGCTCCATGGCGAAGAGTTTGACATGCCTGAGCAGAGAAATACGTGTGTTTGTGTGTATTTTACTCCATTGACTCGGTGTTCAAGGTTGAGTTTACAAACCTAGCCAGACGCCATTTGGGAAACCTCAAACTTACTGTACTGAAAAAAAGTTATGCTGTTAGCGTGAAGCTACTGTATATCGAGCACAGAGAGAGAGAGAGAGACTGTTAGAGATTACGGTAGTCTGTTTGAAACGACTTACCTGCGTCCGAAGTCCTGCTTTCCTCACTCTGCTTTGCGTTGTCTCGACATCCCCTGCGAAAACCCTACTGCTGCTGCTTCCATGTTTCGACAAGCGTCGTCGCAGGTGTTGGTAAACTTCCGGAAAACGCCGCGTCTCTCTCTCTCACTTTTTTTTACAGCTTCCTTCGGGAGTGTGGTAAATTCAGTCGTCAGCGCGCGCACTCGGCTCATTGATGTCTGACCTTCAGCGAGCGGAATTACAGTTACACACAGCTTAACTGCACGTGCGAGTATATATCCCTTCTCTTTGTCTTCTTATGACAGCTAGCATACTTTAATGCTTCCTGGAAGACAAAAAGAAACGCATAGCTTACATTTTTTGCAACTTATTAAATGATTTTTTTTTAAATGAAGTTCTGGATATGAAGAAGAAGAAAAAGAAGGAATCTGAGGTGCGCGTGCCCGGCGCAGGGCGCTGTCTCCCTCGCGTCAACAAGCCACGCCCATCTCTACCTGAAGATAAACACTGGCAAAAACACCACCACTGCGTCTTTTATGTTTAGCATACTGTACTTGATTTATCAATTTCAGTTTTAAATACACTGTATTGAGTTGGATTTGGTTTGCACATTTCTCCTTCTTTAGGTTACACACACAAGGGTGTAACTGGCATGCCAAGTTTGCTACTTTAGTCTGCAAGGCTGACCCTGATGCCTGTTGATGATTTTTATGAATATTTTTTGTGAAGTCACAAAAGCCATGGCTTCTAAATCGCAAAGTCACCAGCATTGTGGCTGATCATACACACCCCTCACACACATTCTTCACCCTCCTGCCATCTGGAAATAGGTGCCGAAGCATTTGGGCCCTCACACCCAGACTGTGTAACAGTTTCTTCCCACAAGTAATCTGACCCCTCAATACTGGACTGGACACACACTCAGATGATCACCATCTAGCAATTTCGCACACCAATCAGCAATTTATTTATTTATTTTTTTGCACAATTTTCACAAGATGCTATTTGCACAATAACTTTTTTCTTTGATGCTACTTCAACAAGAAATGCTGTATTTAACATCTCATGGACAATTTATTGTATATGCTGCACTACCTTGACGCTGTCTTTTTGTACATTTCTTAGCTAGTTTTGTTAATTTATATTGTGGCATCTTGGTCTTGGAGGAAAGTTGTTTTGTTTTCCTCTATACTGAAATGTATATGGTTGAAATGACAATAAAAGCCTACTTGACTTGACTCAAACTCTCCTGAGCTACTCATACACCCCACTATAGTAGTAACTGGAAGGGATTATACACTTATAGTAAAAAAAAAAAAAAAAAAAGTTATTATACACCAATGAGGCAAGAACAGCACATACTGTAGGTTTTTATGATTTCCTGTCTGTTATAAAGGCCCATAGGCACAGGCTTTCAGCCTCACTGTTTCTGAGCTTGTGGGTCGCACTGCAACTTATCAGTCAAGAGACATAGTACTATTGTTCTATGTCTATATCTGTATGTATCCTATACATAAGTGTTAGCAAATGGATTAGTTTGTCTGTCTAGTCTGGCTCACGTGTTGGATTTCATCGAACATTCCAAACAAACGTAATACAAATCGAGTTATATGTGCCAATAGTACCAATTGTTTGTTTGCACAACTTGGCACATGACACAGGTTTCATGCCAGCGACCTTTCTGATGCATTTTATCCATGCTTAAGACCACCACTGCATCCAGTTTGGGCATTGGGTGGGAATTGAACCCAGGCCTTCCACATGCCAGGGAAAAAAAACCTTCCACTGAGCCACATAGCGGTGTAAAAACATGCATGACAAAGTAAGAAATCAAAATGTAGATAATCTTAAAACTTAAATTATACTCTGTAAATGCAATTTATATGTGTTAGCATCTCAGGCTATACTAAGAACCTAAGGGCAACACTAATGTTTACATGTAAATATGATAAAAGTGCATGACACAACTCAAAAGCACCATTAAACTGTAGTAATAATAGGCTATCATTCAAAGTTTTTATTGAGCAAATTCACATAAAAAACAGTAATGATCACTGAAAATCTTTCTTTCATTTTTCAACCATCTCTTACCATAACATACTTTAGATTCTTTTAATAAAAAAAAAAAAAAAAAGACCCACACCCACACGTCTCACACCCAGCAGGCTCTTTAGTTTTCCCTATGGGGGAAGTGATAAAAGAAAAAACACGTTCCCTTTTCAGAAAAAAAGGTAAAAAGTAGAATCCCTGCAGAAAGCTTTAAACGTTAATCATTCTGTTTTTAATAAGGTTATAACAGTGCCTCTAGCGTTCATAACGGATACTGCATGTGGGTAGTTTTTTTTTTTTTTGGGCTAGAGGTCACCTATGACAAAGCAATACAGCCTTTATAAATAAGGAATAAGGAAGCTACATGGGTTTTGTGAGAGAGACGGATTAAATAAATGTTACCTGTAAAAAAAAATCAAATGACATTTGACAAATGACAGTTGGATTTAGAAACTGAATACAGTACATCTAAAAAAAAATCTGAAGATTGTGGAAAAGTTTTTTTTTTTTTTTAGTAATTGAATTTAGATAGTGAAACTCTCATATGGCTTATAACCAATGAAAATTTCAAATCCAGTATCTCAAAATATATGGCCAAAGGTTTGTGGAAATCCGACCATCATATTCATACTGTATGTTCTTTTTAAACATTTCATTATAGATTAATCCACAATATTGGACCATGTCTGTGGAGATTTGCCAATTCAGCCACAAGACCTTTAGTGAGGTCATGTGCTGATGTAGGGCCTGGGGCTCAGTCAACTCTTTAATTAATCTCTGAGGTCAGGGCCCTGTAATGGCTATTAGAGATCTTCCATTCCAGCCTTGGTAAACCCTGTCTTCATGGTGCTTGTTTTCTGCAAAGGGGACTTGTCATATACAGGTTGGGCCCCTTTGTAGCAACGAAGGTACAGAAAGTCATCCAGGACAGTTGTGTGCTTCCAATGTTATGTCAGTAGTGTAAAGCAGAACAACATATTGTCGACTGTTAACAAACCTTGGTACATATATGTGTCTGAAAGTATTAGTACAGGAAAGCCATTTTTTTATTTCTGCTGATTGCATTTGTGTGAATATGAGATGATTGATTTTAGAAAAACAGCTTTCATGTCCTGATATTTATTGTGTCACTCTCTCACCACTCTCAGAAACCTTCTGTCATCAACTGCTGTTGGTTTTCTTAACGACCTGTTTCATGTCTGCTAGTTAGTAGACCAGTGGTTTCTTTCAATTTCACCATATTCCATATAAATATTTTATTGGCAATGCCCAATGCTTGTCAAGTTCCTCTCTTCAAATGAAAGGAGTCATCATATTCTAAGTTGTTTAAGATTTATGTATCAGGAAATTTTTATCTCTTGCTTCATATATGTCTTTTGACCAGCAACACAAGTGTGTTAATGTTTTGTTTCCCAAAAGAATTAGTCTGTAAGATAATGTTACCTAAGATCTGGATTGTGTCCAAATATTGTACATTATAGTTTTACAGTATTTCCTATGACAACACTGGCCTATTTTCAAATCTGATTAGTCAGAATGTGCTGATGAATTTTCTATTTCCAGCTGCTCTGACAGTAACGTAGGAAATGGTATTCCTGGCACCTTCAAACCATCTGTCAATGTCTGCTTTCATCACACCAAGTGGAAGCATTCCGATCGCCCTCTCAGTATTAGCAGAGTCTAAATGGGGCATGATAACATGAAAACAAAATGTACAATCAAGTTTTCTTTACTTTTTATATCAAGACGTCAGCTGGACATGGGGACACATAGCAAATTTTCCACACATTCAATTAAGAAGATGTCTTAGGCTGTCTATGATAAAGTAACATACAACCATAACGATAATTTCCTTTACGTGTGTTCTTAATGTAGCAAGGAAAACAAAAATATAAATGTATGACTGATCAATATATAGTCAGGTGTGAAAGTTAGTACCCCCTCTTTTAATTCTATGTTGTATAAAAGCATAATAAAAATCATCTGATCATAGCGGGTCTTAGTATTAGGCAAATACAATCTCAGAGAAACAACGACATATAACTTCACAATGGCATTATTTATTTAAGAAAAATAAGGTAAAAATATATATTTTTTAATTATGTGGACAATACTACTATATGATTAAATAGCTTGCACCTTTAGCAGCAGTCATTTCCTGTAGTGGGCATGGAGCCTATTCCAGGACACTTAGGGCACGAGGCAGGGTACACAGTGTACAGTGGAGGGGGACACACATATACACACGTAGGACACACATATACACACTCATATACACACTCACACACTCATTCACACACTACAGGCAATGTGGGAACACCAATTAGCCTAATCTGCCTGGCTTTGGATTGTGGGAGGAAACCCACCAAGGATGAGGAGAACATACAAACTTGCAATGCAACAGTGCCAAGCATAAGGTGTTATTCAATAAAAAGTTAAAAACTGTAGTATTTGCAAATTACTATGGAGTAAAACAAATAAAGATTTCATTCGAATAGGTATTTATCCAGTAATTTTGGTCTTCCTTCTTTTAATTGAACTCATCCAGACTCATAAAAAAATAAAGGCATGCACATTTTAAAGAATTTCTAGTATTGAAATAATTAATAAAATTTTTGAAACAGGGTTTTTTTTTTTTTACCTAATTACAATTGAGTACTAAGATATGCATGCAATTTATCACTCATCTCTTACATAAGCTGTAGCTTGTTTTTTATTAATACAATAGCTGCTTTTGCATGATTATTTGTGTGGCATTGGACTACGGTTCAGAAGATCCCAGGATCAAACCTCACAACCACCAAGTTGCCACTGTTGGGCCCTTGAGCAAGGCCCTTAACCCTCAATTGCTCAGATGTAATGAGATAAAAAAAAAAAGTTGCTCTGGATAAGGGCGTCTACCAAATGCCTAGATGTAGATGTACATGTAGCTGAGTATCATCTTTCGACATAAATCGATTGTGACTGTACTTCAACCTCCACTCCTCAGGTTCAAATATAGACCCAATCATCTAGTATTTCTCATTTTCAAATAGGAACATGGGGTACTCTAACTTTCATGTACACCTAACTAACCTATTTAGGCTGTTTCTTTGATTTTCCACTATTAAAAAAGAAATAGGAAGAGGGAAAATTAACTGTATTGTGCATGTAAGAGAGAGAGAGAGAGAGAGAGAGTGGTGACAGGTCAGCATGACTGTTATGTAACATATAAGATTACATTAAAGGATGGCTACCATGCTCATGCACTAGGGAAATTTTTTTGGGTCAAGGACAGGGTCAGTCATTTCATAAAAAGTTTGTATCCTATAGACAAGGGGGGGGGGGAAGAAACAAAATAACGCCGTACATATGCAAAAATAACGTCTGGATGATATGATAAGTGATCTTTTTTTATTTCATTTGCATAGGATATTGGCCACTATAATCATGGTAAGGTAACTTAAAAGTATATTTGCTTATTTTCAATGAACATACATTAATTACACTACTAAATTTAATACAAATATTTTTTTTTTAAAACAGGTTACAAATGAGCACATGAATGGAAATACAAACAGCCGAGTCCTTAATGCAGTGGGCTTTAGGGACTGCAGTTAACCGCAAGAACAATCAAAATCAAGGAGGAGGAGTATAATAATATAACCATCTGGAAAAGATATTATTGATGGTTATGTTGATAGATATTTTTCCATAAGAAAAGGTATTTCTCATGGAGTTAGTTTTACAATGACTGTGAGGACACCTTCATACCCTAGAGACATTTTTTCAGCCACTTTTGTATATTTTACTTATACAGGAAGCCTTTAGCATACGAAAAAAAATTTTAAGTTTGTCTTTTTTTTTTTTTTTTTTAATAAAACCAAAGCACAGTGTTGCCCAACGTCATTGATTGGAATACGCACTGATCAAGACCTGTACAAAAGTAAACAGTTTGCTCAAATTGCATGTTTAATCTCAAGCCTGACCCTGACACTGTTCCAGCCAGATCCAGGCTACAGTAATTCAGGAACCAAGTCTCTTGCTGACAGCAATAATGCCCATTTAGGCTTCCAAATAAAGATCCAACCACAGAAGTCAATATAACCCAGGTAAAGTTTTTTAACAGATGTTACCTAGAGAGCTTCTATAAACAGGTGAAGAGGTCCTATGGGCCTACCAGATAAACAAGTACTTTCTGTCAAAAACTATATATATATATATATATATATATATATATATATATATATATATATATACTAATAATATTTTTACAATATCTGATATCTTGTTGAAGATAGCTCATGCTTCGCCAGTGGTGCTCCTCAAAAGAAAAACAATGAATGGCCTTTCCTATGAGAAATACACATATTATCAAACATCAAACAGACGTGTATTATCAAATCATTATTAAAATATCCAAATATTATTAAATCTGTATCATCAAACAGACAACTTTGTACTGTAAATTCATCCAATTGTCATATGTAACTCATAAATATGTTTCAGTTTCAAAGAATGACTTTTCCAAGTCCAAGTTTTAAGCAACAATTTAACCAGTAATTCTCAGCCTAGACGACTCTTGTACTGCACATTTGTCCTCAGCTCCCACTAAAATGTAAAGGGCATGGGGTCCTCCACGAGCAGAGTTGAGAACCACTGTTTTAAACCAAGACCTTAGATTTAAGACACCTGGAAATGTTCGGGTTTCCCAAATAACTGCCCAAATTACACACTCTTGTCTTTCAACTGTTGTTTTTCAAGTCCAATTTATTTTTTGGTTTCAGCTCCTGGACTCAAAGTACTGTAAAAATATCCTAGGGTTTAAGGGTATATAAATAGAACTGCAAACCATGTCAAACATACAGTAAGCTGATGGCAATTAATTATACATGTATAAAAATTAAAAGTAAATTATAAATACAATTTGGGGAAAGCTTCTGGAACCACTTCTTACTATTCTGTGGAATTTCATGAATTCATTTTCATTACTTACACATTTGAGGTGTTCAGTTTTTTTCTATATTCTACATATCACTGTAAACCCTAATGCTCAAAGTAATTAAACATATTGAGTACTGTTAACTTAAAGAATTACAATTAGTTCAAATTAATAGACCTTGATGAATATTTAGAACGTTTTGCTATTTATGAGTTGGTAGAAATGACACTTTTCAAGTTAGTTTGAACAAATTTGATATTTTATACAAAGTAATTATACTTAAGTAACAGTAACTGTAACCTTAAAGTTCCACCAACTTAAAAATCTTTCAGCCTAGCGATTTCGTGTCTGACATCATCAGGCAATAGGGCACTGGTGGCTCAGTGGTAGGTGTTTCGCCTGCCATGCAGAAGGCCTGGGTTCGCTTCCCAACAACTGGATGAAGTGTCTGTTCCAAGCCCAGATAAAATGGGAGGGTTGTGTCAAGCTTGTGTACGCACTGGATTGTCTGCTGTGGCGACCCATTGCTGGAAGCAGCCGAAAAACCAACTACTAAAAAAAACTATAATTGCTATTAAGTAGTATGAGTTAGGCTACTGAATAATGCAAGTAAAGAACGATTAATATGAATGAGTACAACAAAGTCAAAAACTCATAGTTCTGTTTACTTAAAATTGGACACATCATTGCTTAAAAAATTTGATGTAACTGATTACCTCAATTTTTTTGAGTTTTGCCAACTTATTCGGGTTTACAACGTCAGTAATAATTAGAGATGAGTGGTTGTATTTGAACAGTCGATGAAAAATAATTTCTAATTAGATGTTTAGAAATTCATTAGTCCCTTTACAGAAAAAAAGAAGAAGAAAAAAACAAAAAACGCACATAGAGAACTGTAATTCACTGTAATTGGTTAACACTTGTATTACAGTTGTAGCAAGGGTGGATAGATAAGCAATTAATGAGGCAGCAAAAGCACTGTTTTGGATGTCCCTGAATTCTCACTCACCAACCCATTGCATACACACTCACTCACTCACTCACACACTATGGGCAATATGGGATCGTTAATTAGCCTAATCAGCATATCTTTGGACTGTGGGAGGAAACCAGAGTACCTGGAAGAAACCCACCAAGCATGGGGAGAACATGCAAACTCCATGCAATCAGACCCAGGCGGGAATCAAACCTGGACCCTGGAAACGCAAGGCGACAGCAATAACCACAAAGACAAATATGAACAGACATATAGTCAAAATATGCACAACAGTAAATCCCATTATGGCACAATAGTTTTTTCTGTCAGATTATGATCTCAGGTAACTTATGCAGGGGTTTGGGTTTCCCATGGGCTCCCTGGTTTCTTTTCAGTCACCATAAAACTGAAAAGAAAGTTTTATGTAAGTGAACGTAAGTTCACTTTAAGTTCACATGTAAGTGAACTTACGTAAGTGAACTGGTGGATATAAATTGGCACTAATACACAATGTAAATTAGCACAAAGCACTTACCAGATATTAATTTGTTTGCTTGTTTGTTATTTTCTTAGTATCATTTTTTCTTCCTGTTACACACAATAGTAATATAAAATATACTGTACCTAAATATACATAATATACATAATATACATGTACATAAATATAATGTACCATTTTTGCCCTGACCTAGTTTAACTGAGAGAGAGAGAGAGAGAGAGAGAGAGAGAGAATGTAGAGTTCATGACTACGCGACCCCTTTTGACGTCATGGGTTCATCCACGTGTCCTGCAGAAAATAACCTCTTCATCAGATGCCGCTGTGTGTAACCAGCGCAGACCGGTACAGCGCGAGCCGCCAGACGCGCGCGAGCCTCTTGACCTTCTGCACACCGCGCACCCGCTCCAGCTGAGGCTCAGTATGGTGAAGCAGAGCAGGACTCCTGTCACATACGCCAGAATGAAGGGGATCATCTCATACTTTGCTGGTGGGTTAAACAACCAGAGTGACCTTCTAAAAAAGTTTCATGACTTTGCTTCAATTTTGAGCTTCCAAACTTGCCTTTTGGTCTTTTAGGCATTTTAGGAACTGTCAACGAACCTGTTTGTTAAAACATATCTTCTGAATGTTTCATATTTATAGCTTTAATCAGAGAGAGAAAACATGGATCTACTGACCTGCTGCAGAAACTTGGGACCAAAATTCCAGTTTATCAACAGTAGGTTTTATTATTATTATTATTATTATTATTATTATTATTATTATTATATGCAATTTAAAAAATATTGCTTAATATATACATTACTTACCCTTCCACTTTAAAGAACATGACCTGGGCTCAGTCCCAAATAGGTCGCTGCTTTCTAAAAGGAGTGAACTCATTGCTACTGACTGTACCATAAGTGTAACACCTAGGCTAAGTTTAAGGAATCTGATTAGTTTGTAACTATGGCTTATACACCTTACTTAGAGCACTATATGCCAATATGCCATTTGAGTTTAAATTGTACCACAGGAATATAGAGATATAAAGTATTAAATTCAATCATTTGAATTTGGTCATTGTCGTAAGACGGAATCAAAAGAAAATTTGTATGAAATGTGTAAGAATATAAGCTAAATGATCAGATTATCAGGCAACTTCTTGTTGTTTGTATGTATAAAGGCTATGGATATGTATAAATGGTATACAGGGAGGTTCTTAAACACTGATATTTACTACCCCAGTAAAAGTATAATATCTTGTGTCTCCTGCTGGTTTGCACTAATGGTAGGTTTCTTTCTCTCCCAGCAGTACGGATTCAGAGTGCTTTCTGAGACCAGAAGACAGTCTTTCTGATGAGTCTGCAGCAGCTGCAGTAAGTGAGACCCACAGGATCTCCTCAGTTTTCTCTATATCAAATTTGAGTTGCAGTTGACGTAGACGGGATACATACGCGCTTTGGTTTTACATGTGAGAGTCATTGGACGTATAGTATTGCAGACATGTACAGTAGGTGGAAAGCTGGGCTGAGATCTCGAAAGAAATGATGACTTATATATATTATATTATATATATTATACTATATATATATAACTTATATATATTATACTATATTATACTTATATATATTATACAGTGCACAAGATAATTGTCTTCATGTTAGCTTACCTTTGTTCTCTTTTGTAATAGCAGTTCTTCAACAGTACTGCACACGAGCTGCAAAGGCCTCAGTAAGTAAGCTATATAGTGTGTATTTATGCATGAGGAACATACACTGCTCAGCCAAAAAAGCTTTGACTATTGTGTGCTTTTGCCATTATTTTGACAAATCTATGCAACATTGCAACATTTATTTCTGTCCAGCGATTCATTCAGTTTTGGTGTGATCTTGTACCGATCATATGGCAAGATTTTCAATGGGGTTAATCAAATTGAATCAAAAACCCTCTGTCATGGCCAATTTCTATGTGACAATGATTCAACATGCACCCAGAACAACTCTTTAACAATTTGAGCTTGATAGTATTTGCAACACTGTTTCGTGGTTGTCATTCAGGTCATGAGCTGACTTCATTTTATCGCCTCAATGTTGCTGAGCCTAGACCTGACCAATTAAGCAGACACCCAGATCATAAAACTGTGTCACTAATTACTTTTGAGATTAATCATAGCTGTGATTTCTACTTTCCATTTTTATGATGTAACTTCATCAATTGTCTAAGTGATTGTCATTCATAATTTTGTGCTGACCACATTTCTTTTATGACACTGAGACTTCAGCTCTATCCTTCCAGGTTTAACATGCTGGACAGTTCTTAACCCAATTCCAGTAATTCCAGCACTCTCATTAGTTGTTTTGTTTGCTTGATTCAGGCCAATAATTCCACCCTTCTGAAACACAGTAACATATTTTCCATGAACAGAGGACACATCTTCCAGCATGGTTGAAAAATAACACTGCATCATTGGGTTAAAGGAATTGTTGCAAGCTAATAAGTATTATTTAAAAAAAAAAAATTTGGCCAGGCAGTGTGTATACTGTAATACTGTATAAGCTACACATAGTATCACAAAAACACTGTACATATACAAGCAGATTTATAGTTACATTTACTGTATATTTCTTTTTGTGGTCGCAGGGTTTCAGCAGCAGATTTTGACTACTTTAAGGTGATTGGGACAGGCAGTTTTGGTGAGGTAAAAACATGCTTCTTTTCATGCATACTATTCATAAAACTGATAAACATCTTTTTTCGTCTTACGTGAAATGTTTTTTTCCCCCCATGTCTAGGTCCTTTTAGCAAAATATAAGGCGACCAATAAATACTATGCGGTCAAAGTCTTACAGAAGCACATCATCCTGAAGAAAGAAGCGGTGAGTTTAACTCTGTATGTGTTTGTGCGTGTGTGCCATTCACATGTGGTTTTCCAGTGATGGTTGTGTGTGTATTTTGACTCTGTTGTTCCTAACAGGAAGGAAACATCATGTGTGAGCGTAATGTGCTAGCGAAAACTCTGAATCATCCGTTCTTAGTGAGATTTCACTTCAGCTTTCAGACCAAAGAAAGGCTCTGTCTAGTGTTGGATTATGCAAGTGGTGGAGAGGTGTGCACTCACGCATACATCACACATACACTCTTACACACAGAGTTTATGAATAGATGATTGTATCTATTGAAACAGAATGATGGCAGGTTTTATGATGATGCTGATGGATGTTTGTGTGTGTTCGCAGCTTTTTTATCACCTGCAAAAAGAGCGTGTTTTCAAGGAGTCCAGAGCCAGATTCTACACTGCGGAACTGGCCAGTGCACTAGGATATTTACATTCCCTGCACATTATCTACAGGTAAACACACACACACACACACACACACACACAGTGCGGGGTTAACTAAATCCTTCACACAGAGTTGAGGCATCAGCACGTATCAAAATAATAGAATGTCCTAGATCAAGAGCTATTTTATTGGATGTATTTATATACCAAATCTTCATCTTTAATAAAGAAATTTTAATATGAATATTTAGTCACAATTTTTATCACAGTATTATTTCGTCACTGTGTATCATAACAAATACACACAGTTTCATAAATGCTGAGACACACTTGTGTGTTCCCAAAGTGGAAGCACATACTGTACATTGGTAAATACGTTTAAATGATTTGCATACACTCACAATGAGTTTACGCACCTGTTCTTGTATGCTAAAGGGACCTGAAGCCGGAGAACATCTTGTTCGACTCTGAAGGCCATGTGGTCCTAACAGACTTTGGCTTGTGTAAAGAAGGCATAGTGGGACGCGCAACCACCAGAACCTTTTGTGGAACTCCTGAATACCTGGCGCCTGAGGTTCTCCAGCAGCATGAGTACGACCGCACCGTGGACTGGTGGGGGCTTGGAGCGGTTTTGCACGAAATGCTTTATGGTCTGGTGAGTTACAAAGGAAATGACAGTATGTGAATAAACCATATATATTTGAACCACGTACATTTGTTTAGAGAAAAGAGTGCATCTAATGGACATCTCTCTTTTTTTTAGCCACCTTTTTACAGTGCAGACCGGATGAAGATGTTAGGCAATATAATTTATCAACCACTGGTCCTTAAGTCTGGAGTGTCCAAGGCTGGAAGAGATTTTCTTAAAAGGCTGCTCAATAAAGACAGATCTAAAAGACTAGGAGCTAAACATGACGTGGTAAATTTATATGTACACAAAACAACAAGTACTGTACTTCAGTAACGGCAAGACACAGAATATGTAACATTAATTGCATTTCCTTTTAGGATGAGCTGAAGCAGCACTCGTTCTTTTCCTCTATCCGGTGGGATGACCTCGTGGCCAAGAAAATTCCACCTCCATTCGTTCCCTCGCTGGTGAGTCCAAAGAAATATCTAAATTGATCATGTATGTACAAGGGGCGTTCAAGTGACACCAGGACTTGTGATGAAATATCTTGTGAATGAAGTTGTAAAACTGACTGACATTTAGAGAAGACATCAATCATAGTACGGTGATAAGACTCTTAGCTGCAGTAAAACATTTGAATGGTGCCGAATAACTGGCAGATAACTTGTCACCGAATTTGCAGAAGAGACTCCTCTGTCTGTGGGAACATGGCTTGGGCATAATGAGAAATCTTTATAACTTGATGGTATCCAGGCACTAGTGAAACGGTAGAATAAGTGCATTAGTGTAGCAGGGGATTATATAGAGAAATAAAGGTGGTTTTTACTCGTATAACTGTGTTCGGTTATTCTGCACAGTCAAAAGTTCTGGTGTGACTTGAACGCTCCTCATAATTAGAATAAATATATGCCCATTTTGGCATCTAAACATACAGTATTTCGCTTGTTTTCTCTTAAAAGATTACATAAAACCATTTAAAGGAAAGTTATGCATGTAGGTTTATTTCTCTTTATCCGATTTAGTCTGGCCCTGATGACCTGACAAATATTAACCCTGCATTTACAAGACTTCCTGTCCCAGAGTCTCTGGGTGGGTGTGAGGATGCCGAAATGACTTTCCCAGGCTTTAGCTATGTAAGTGAAAACATCTCATCCATGTCGACGATGATTTCCAGATAATCAGATACTGAATTATTTGAATGACGGTGCTAAGATCGACACCACAAACTATGCCTCTGGAAGACCCTGACCAGGATTATACCTCTAAGAGTGTATAAGGATGTTTACCTAAAAGTTCAAATGCAAAGTTTCTCTTTATTTTCATTTATTTCTTATTTCCTGGATGCCATTTGGACCACTGCATTGCTATTGCAATGTTTTCTTCTAAGTCGTGAAATTGATGTATTAACTGTGTTCATTTTATTTAATTTTTTAAAAATATTTGTGTATTTCATCTAGCATTACTTTTGGATGATTGTGTCAAGTAATATATTTACATTAAAACCAAACTTACTTTATGGATTTGTACATAAATTCTGCAATTATTTGTTGCATCATTTAATTCATTTAATTAATTTATTTAATTTGTTATTTGTAATATTCTTATACTGTGCACATGGCAACTATAACAATTCCTAAATTGGTATGTTTATGAAAGTATGTAAAACTGGAAGAAAAAACAATGTGTTCCTAGCTGTTAATAAAGATTTTGAAAAAAGTACCTTCCTCTGATCTCCTCTGTTTGTTTGTTCATGGGAAGCCTCCAAACAGTTTAGCGATTTAACATTTAATTGACAAAATAAAATTATTTATGACCTTTTCGTAATAACAATCTTGTTATAATTTTTTTTTTGTTTTGGCACATACAGACAGCATGATGTCTTGTCATTTTAGCATTTTCGCCGTTATTTAACTCCTATTTTAGGAATTTGAAAGAGCCACCTGATATGACACACCACAATGTCTCCCCCCAGTGTGCTATCAAGCACTAAACCACATTTTTAATGATAATTCTAATCATATATTTTATTTCAAAACCTAGATAGCGGAAAAGGGCGCACAACTGCAACCACTACTCCATCAATGCATATACAGTGCCGAAGGAAAGCTTTCAAATCCTTTAAAGGTTTACTTTTTTTTTTTCAAATCGTTCATTTTTCCCATCATTCTACACATAATACTCCTAAATGACAAAACAAAAATAGATGTTTGAGTGGTTTTGTTAATTTACAGAAAAATAATAAGTAAAGCTTGAAATATTGCATTCATATAAGTATTCGTATAAGTTATGACACTTTAGCTTTAGGTAACTGACCAATTGAGCTTTGGTGCATCCTACTCTAATTAATTGTCCTTGAGAGGCTTCTACAACATAATTGGAGTTCATCTGTGCCTAATTAGAATGTATTGGATGTAATTAAGAAAGGCACACACCTGTCTATATATGGTCTCACTGTACATGGTGTATGTCAGGTTGAGAACAAAGCTATGAGGTCACTTGTAGGCCTGTGAGACTGGATTGTGTCAAGACACAGATCTGGCTAAGGATACAAGAAATTTTTTGGAACAGAGAAAATGCCAAAGAGAACAAGTGCCTCCATCATTCCCAAATAGGAGAGGTTTGGAACAACCAACAGCAACCAGGGCCAAAGTGCCTCGGTCAAAGAGTTAACCAAAGAACGATGATCACTGTAAATGAGATCCTGGGTTCCCATATGGAAATGGGAGACGGACAGACATCACTGCAGCACTCCACCATCCGGCCTCAATGGTAGATTAGCCAGACAGAAACTCCCAAACAGCCAGCTTGAGTTTGCCAAAAAGCCCCTGAAAGAATGACCATGCGAAACAAAATCCTCTGATCTGATGACACAAATTATTTGAAATCAGGAAATCTAATTACTTAATGAATAAATTAATTAAACACTCCAAACACCTATTTTTACTTTGTCATTTTGGAGTATTGTGTGTAGAATAATGAGGAGAAAGTGAAACATAAAATGTTTGGAAAGGGCACTGTATAAGCAGACATTAGGTGTGTTCCTAGACCTTGCACAATTCGACATGTTTTATGCCGTAGGTTTAGATATACATTATATTCAAAAACAACATCACATACCACAGAGAGGAGGCAGAAATATATCGCCTCATCATGTGTACAAAATAAAATCATTGTTGTGAAGAAGCACAATCTCCCAGGCAAACACAGGAACACAGATCAAAGAAGAACAAAAAGTTCTAATTAATTGTTAAATTCAAATGAAAGTGTAGGCTATTGTTTGTCTTAGCTCTGTTTTGTTTTGTTCTGGTCAAGGTTTGTTCCTTACGTCTCTAGGGCATATGTGATGCCTGGAAAATAAATGTAAGGAAGGAAAAAATAGGCTGTGACTAAGTTCTCGTCACTCCCATTCTTAGAGAAGGAAAGGCCCTTTGTGGCATCTCCAACTAGGTGCCCCCTACTGCTCATATAGGATACTGACATACAGTACTCCATAGTCACATTTAAATTCAGTCAAGATGTTACTACACACGTGGACAAAATTGTTGGTACCCTTCGGGTCAATGAAAGAAAAACTCACAATTGTCACATAAATAACTTTAATCTGACAAAAGTAATAATTTAAAAAAATTCTATGAATGTTAACCAATGAAAGTCAGACATTGCTTTTAAACCATGCTTCAACAGAATTATTTTTAACAGGCCTAGACAAAAATGATGGTACCCCAAGAAAATACTGAAAATAATATGACCAAAGGGACATGTTAATTCAAGGTGTGTCCACTAATTAGCATCACAGGTGTCTACAATCTTGTAATCAGTCAGTGGGCCTATATATAGGGCTCCAGGTTGTCACTGTGTTGTTTGGTGACATGGTATGTACCACACTCAACATGGACCAGAGGAAGCGAAGGAAAGAGTTGTTTCAGGAGATTCGAAAGAAAATTATAGACAAGCATGTTAAAGGTAAAAAGGCTATAAGACCATTTCCAAGCAGCTAGATGTTCCTGTGACTACAGTTGCACATATTATTCAGAAATTTAAGATCCATGGGACTGTAGCCAACCTCCCTAGACGTGGCCAAGGGAGGAAAATTCATGACAAATCAAAGAGACGGATAATCCGAATGGTAACAAAAGAGCCCAGAAAGACTTCTACACAGATCCAAGGTGAACATCATGCTCAAGGAACATCAGTGTCGGATCGCACCATCCGTCGTTGTTTGAGCCAAAGTGAACTTCATGGGAGACGACCAAGGAGGACACCATTGTTGAAAACAAATCATAAAAAAGCCAAACTGGAATATACCAAACTACATGTTGACAAGCCACAAAGCTTCTGGGAGAATGTCCTATGGTCAGATGAGACAAAAATGGAACTTTTTGCCAAGGCACATCAGCTCTATGTTCACAGACGGAAAAATGAAGCATATGAAGAAAAGAACACTGTCCCTACTGTGAAACATGGAGGAGGCTCTGTTATGTTCTGGGGCTGCTTTGCTGCATCTGGCACAGGGCGTCTTGAATCTGTGCAGGGTACAATGAAATCTCAAGACTATCAAGGGATTCTAGAGAGAAATGTGCTGGCCAGTGTCAGAAAGCTGCGTCTCAGTCGCAGGTCATGGGTCTTGCAACAGGACAATGACCCAAAACACACAGCTAAAAACACCCAAGAATGGCTAAGAGGAAAACATTGGACTATTCTAAAGTGGCCTTCTATGAGCCCTAACCTCAATCCTATTGAGCATCTTTGGAAGGAGCTGAAACATGCTGTCTGGAAAAGGCACCCTTCAAACCGGAAACAACTGGAGCAGCTTGCTCATGAGGAGTGGGCCAAAATACCTGCAGAGAGGTGCAGAAGTCTCATTGACAGTTACAGGAATCGTTTGATTGCAGTGATTGCCTCAAAAGGTTGTGCAACAAACTATTAAGTTAGGGGTACCATCATTTTTGTCCAGGCCTGTTCCATGAGTTCATTTTTTTAAATAATTCTGTTGAAGCATGGTTGAAAAGCAATGTCTGACTTTGATTGGTTAACATTCATAAAATTCTTATTTATTATTACTTTTGTCAGATTAAAGTTATTTCTGTGACCATTGTGAGTTTTTCTTTCATTGACCGAAGGGTACCAACAATTTTGTCCACGTGTGTAGACTTCAGTTTTAAGCCACTGTCTAGTAAATGTTCAGAAAACCCCAGCATACTGTTCACTGCTCCTCCATCAATCATGGGGGAGTGTAATTCCTGTTGTATGCGGCAGAGCAAAGAATTAGACAACATTCTGAACGATTATGATTATGATATATTACCAAGTGAATATATACAGTACAAACCAAAAGTTTGGACACTCCTTCTCATTCAAAGAGGTTGAATTTGTATTATGGCAAGAAAACAACAGCTAAGTGAAGAAAAAAAACGAGTGGTCATCATTGCTTTAAGAAATGAAGGTCAGTCAGTCCGAAAAAGCGGAAAAAACTTTGAAAATGTCCCCAAGTGCAGTCACAAAAACCATCAAGCGCTACAAAGAAACTGGCTGACATGCGGACCGCCCCAGGAAAGGAAGACCAAGAGTCACCTCTGCTGCGGAGGATAAGTTCATCCGAGTCACCAGCCTCAGAAATCGCAGGTTAACAGCAGCTCAGATCAGAGAGCAGGTCAATGCCACACAGAGTTCTAGCAGCAGACACATCTCTAGAACAACTGTTAAGAGGAGACTGTGTGAATCAGGCCTTCATGGTAGAATATCTGCTAGGAAACCACTGCTAAGGACAGGCAACAAGCAGAAGAGACGCGTTTGGGCTAAAGAACAAAATAAAGAACACAATAAAGAAAACTCTTTGAATGAGAAGGTGTGTCCAAACTTTTGGTCTGTACTGTATATACTGCATTTATATATACTGCATTTATATATGTTTTTACAGTGTACACTCACCGGACACTTCATCAGGTACACCTTTTTACCTGCGTGTTAACATAAATATCTAATCAGCCAATCACATGGCAGCAACTTAATGCATTTAGGCACGTAGACATGGTCAAGGCGATCTGCTGATCTGCTGAAGTTCAAAACTGGGCATCAGAATGGGGGTGGGGGGGTGATTGGGGGGTTTAAATGACTTTGAACACAGCATGGTTGGTGGTCTAAGTATTTCCAAATCTGCTGATTTACTGGAATTTTCATGCACAACCATCTCTAGGGTTTACAGAAAATGGTCTGAAAAGAGAAAGTATCCAGTAAGCATCAGTTCTCTGAGAGAAAATATGTGTTGATGCCAGAGGTCAGTGCAGACTGGCTGAAGGTTGAAGCTGATAGAAAGGCAACAGTAATGCAAAAAAACATGTCATTACAACTCAGGGTTGCTGAAAACACCTCTGAATGTCGAACTTTGAAGCTGACTAGCCACACAAGGTGTCAATTCAGTCACCCAAGGATGGGAAATTCACATGGGCTCACCAAAATTGGATAATAGAAGATTGGAAAAAACATTGCCTGGTCTGATGAGTCTCAATTTCTGCTGTGACATTCAGATGATAAGGTCGGAATTTGGCATAAACAACATGAAAGTATGGATCCTGGTTTTCATTAATGGTTCAGACTGGTGATGTGGCAAATTTCTTTGGCACATTTTGGGCCCCTTATTATTAATTAAGCATAATTTAAGTGCCACAGCCTACCTGAGTATTGTTACTGCCCATGTCCATTCCTTTATGACCATAAGATAATATGCCATGTCACAAAACTAAAATAATCTAAACTGGTTTCTACTAAAATGGGCTGTACATTCACTGCCACTGCACACCAATGGAGAGCTTTTGGGATGTGGTGGAACAGCAGATTTGCATCATGGTTGTGCAGGTGACAAATATTCAGCAACAGTGTGATGCTATCATGTCAGTATGGACCAAAATCTCTGAAGAAAAACTGCAAAAAGGTCATAGATGATGTGACAATAGTCCATATCTTATAAAGTACACTCACATCATGAAATAATGAATTAAATAAATACAGTGACATTTAAAAATGAATTTTAGTTTTCTTGTTATGGTCATTTACGTTATGGACGTTGCATTCCTTGAGTCACTTCAATGATTTTAACTGTGCAAACTCTGAAAAGTAGGAGATTATCAATACTACTTTTTAAATGAATGAATGAATTGATTGATTGATTGATTGATTGATTAATTGATTGATTGATTAAAGGCGATATTGACACCTTTAGTATTAGTCAATATTTTCACTTTAAAATTCCTAAGCTACATTATATAATTTATATTTTTGCAATAGATTTTAGAATTTTGAATATAAAAAAAAAAAAAACTTTTTTCCACATCCCATAGTTTCATCATGTAAGTAATTGTTTACATGGCAAAAAAAAAAGTATGACACCTGGAAAATCTTTTGTACATCCCATTTTATATTTATACTCATTGTTTTTATAATGACCTCCAAACTTCTGGGAAGGCTTTAAACTAGATTTTGCAATATACCTAGGAAGATTTGCTCATTCAACCACAGCTGCTTTAGTGAAGTCATGCATTGATGTTGTGTGAGGAGGTCTAGCATGCAGTCTGTGTTTCAGTGAGGTTGAGGTCAGGGCTTTGTGCAACCCACTTGAACTCTTCGACACCAGCCGTGGCAAACCAATGTCTTCAGGGGGCCTTACTTTGTGCACAGGCGTATTGTCATACTGAAACAGGTTTGGGCCTCTTAGTTCCAGTAAAAAGAAACTGTTACATTTAGGCATATATATGTTTAAAGTTAATACCCCCTCTTTTAATTATTTCTGTTTTGGTGTTATAGATATAATAAAAATCATGTGATCGTAGTTGGTCTTAGAATTAGGAAAATATAACATTAGACAAATAACAACATGTAACTTAATATAACTGTGCTATTATTATTAAATTTTTTAAAAAGGATTTTAGAGGATTTAAGTTGCAGCTAGGTGTTACTGATCATCAACCCTTGATAAACTGATCTTCAGCAGGTGGGCAGACCTCTATATAAGCATATAGGTTTCCTGGTCTGGAGCATTCAGGTGTGTGGGGAGATATATAAATAGTGGTCTTAAAGAACCATTCGCTGCTGCACATCAATCTGGAAAGGGGGTATAAAACCATTTCCAAACAATTTGGAGTTCTACATTGAGAAAGATTATTGACAAGTGGGAAGCATTCAAGACAGTTGTCAATCCTCCCAGGAGTCGATGTCTCAACACATTCAACCCAAGGTCAGAGAAATACAAAATACCCTAGAGCTATAGTACATTTCAGACCCTACAGGCCACACTGAGCATTTTAACAACAACGTCCATGACAACACAATTAGAAGACTGAATAAGTACAGTTTATTTGGAAGGGTTGCATCTGAACAAAGTCTTGTAGAACAATGTCCTATGGACAGATGAGATCAAAGTGGAATTGTTTGGCCTTAATGCAGAGGTCCATTTTTGGGGAAAATCTAACAGCATTTCAGCAGAAACACCTTATACACACTGTCAAGCACATTGTTGGCTTGTTTTGTCAGTAAGTTGTCCATGAACACCTCTGTATAGCAGAGTATTCTGTGAATGATGTGATGTCATCTGGCCAAACGGCTAAAGGTTGGCCGAAATTGGGCCAGGCAACAGGACAATTATCCGAATTACGCCAATAAATCTACAGTCCAAAGTCCAGACTTCAACCCAATTCAAATGATGTAGTGTAGAGCTATGCATATGCAAATTCCCCAAAATCTTAATGAAATGAAGCAATGTTGTAAAGAAGAATGGACTGGAATTCCTCAACAATTATGTGAGAGACTGATAAAGTTATACAGGAAATTATTACTTCAAGTGCTATGATATATACTCGCCAAAGTTGTAAAGAGTGCTTATTTAAGTAACATTTAGACTACCCGCAAAATCAGACCAGTCTGAGTATTCCTTTCTGAGCGATTTTCCATCAACAGGTGGTTTTCACTACCACAGGAGTTTACCAGACCATTACCAGATCCTCTGCACACAGGAGGTTCTTCTGTGTAAACCTAAGAGACTGTTTTGTATGTACATCCTAGGAGATCAGCAATTTCTTAAATTGTCAAACCCATCATCTGGCACCCACAACCAAGATCACACATTTCTCTTATTTTTATATTTTTTAACAAAAACACTATTACCCATTTACCACCAAGGTGGTTCTGGAGCTAGTTTGGAGCAGGAGCCTATTTTCAAACCAGTTCTTTATTTTCAGAAGCCAAAGCACCGGCCCTGAGACAGAAAACCCGTTCCATGGCGGTACCAACACTTTGCTGGGCTAGAACAAAGAACCGTTTATATGAGGGGCTGTGGGAGGGATTATCACAACCAACTAAAAGTTTGTGACATCTTTGTGCCATCTTTAAAAACTGGACACAATATGCAATGGGGAGCTCCAGTATTTTCCTGCAATGATTAAAGCAGGATAACTGCTCACTAAGTCTGCCATTGTTGTTGTGTTTGTTGCTGGCAGTTTTTTGCAGGTATCTTTTTTTGTGACTTGAATTGCTGCTAACATTGTTGGGAAAGTAGAGACGTACATGGATATGTACAGTGACTCTCTGACTCATGGAAAATCAAAGCCAGTTCTTAGGAGGCTCGCTCTGAACAGGCACTAGCGCCAGACATGAGCTAGCACCTGGTTAACGTTGGTGGAAAAGGGGTATATCTGAATCTCTTGGCCTTTTTTCCCTCTCATTTGCCTAACTAGATAACCACTTAAATGTACAGTTGTAAAGTTGTAGATGAAGAATAAGTCCATGGCTTCGTGTTTCATTCATACACATGATTTAGCTCATCAGGAAATTACCAAGGCTTGTTTGGATTTTCTGAGTTTCACAATCTTGTACTGTAGAAGTAGCACCAACACCCACCATACATTCATGGGAATGCTTAAATGAACTGCAGCAAGAATTCAATCTGAAGTAACCAGACTTTGGTTCCTCGGAGGATGACTCATTTGGTCGAATGCTTTAAATGGCGTTACGCAAGTTATCCCCGATGCCCTGAACATCACGGAACGAACATAGCGTATTTGTATGCTCCTGACGCCATCTAGTGGCGTTTCTCTCATACGGCACATTTTCACCTTCGCACTGCGCCGACTGCAGCTGTCAAGCGCCATAAAGCGTGCAGGGTCAAACCGTCGCTGCGGCGTGTGACCTGATAGCGGCGTTAAATCTCAGTTTACGGTTACAAATGAATTGATACGACTTTAGAAAAACGATCAACGACTGCTGTATTAAGGGATTTCTAGGGCCTGCTCGGTGTTGGTGAACGTGCAAGCTGAACACGTGATAGAGACAGGAAACCAAAATCAGTGGATTCCCCACAACCACCCGAGTTACTGATGCTTTCGCTTTGAAACGCTATAAAGGCACGCAAGTGAAGCGAGCAGGACACGAGCTCGAGTCTGTAAAGCACACGGCGCTGTAATGCCGAGCAAAGTCAGACAAACTTGTGCATGAACATAAAATAATCCAGGGCGCACTAGAGCATGTGCAATTCAATCTCGTGTTGTTTTGACTCGTTTTGTCGGAACAAACTATTAATATTCAACAATGCTGCAAAACCACAAGCTTTCTGCTGTAACCGTTTATCTCGTCACAAAGCATTGTTTTTTCCCCGCAGAGATGACCGCCTTCACCAAGGTGCGTTATCACTCCCTCTCTCCCACCCCATTGATCCGTGGTGAAGTTTATCGAGCCCCGAAGTTGGCGAGAGGCAATACCTTGCGCATGCGCACTACTGCGGTCTAACCATCCTGCTCAAAAATAAGAGTTAAAAGAGAAACGAGGTGAGTTGCAGTTTTGTTTTTTAAAATATCACGGCGATGCAAAGATTAACGGAAGAAACAACGGCACCGGTGCGCAGGAGGGTGTTTGTTCAGCAGGTTGCGGCGACCGTAACTATTTCTCAACGACGTATAAAGCGATAAAGATAAATTGAAGTGACAAGTTTGTGTAGAAGAAATTAAAAGCAAACGTTTCGCGTGTTTTTCCCGACCTGACGCGTTGGAGTTCCTTTGTTTTTATTATTTATTACTGAACAACTCGATTGAACCACCTGCGTGAGTGTTTTCTTCCCTTTCTCAAAGCAAATATAGAAAGTCTCTATATATTTCGCGTATTGTGGTCCGCTTGCTAGCATTACTAGCCTGAGTTAGCCGGCTGTGCGTTTTGAATTGGACCTGAGTCGGGTTTAGACAGCCGAGGCTAACCGGGCTAGCTAACGACATTCCGTGACAAGGGGAAAGTAAGGAGTTTGTTTGAAGATGGAAAAACATTTAATTGCAACAGAACAAGTTATACACTCGACCATCATAAGGCAATTAAAAGTCATGCGGAATTATTTAGACCAAACAACTCGGATAATTTGCGGAGTTTAGACGTGTCGGCCGCCCTTTGCTACTATCCTCCTCCGCCATTTTGTTTCAGGCGAATGCTAATAATGGGCGCTCGCGCATTGCACTTTATTTATGGCCGGAATAAAATGCATTTCACACTTCGACTCGGGAAACAAACCTCACGAACAAGTTTAACCCATCCTCGGGGTGTGTAGGGACGCGTTGTCACGGTGTGTGTGTGCAGCTCACAGATTTAAAATAAACCCTGGTTTCAGAACGTTATTACACTGTTACCCACCGTATACGAATATTAACAGGCACGAGCGTCTAGTTTTCTCTTAGAAAACATAACGGAAATCAAATTGCCCTTGTGCTAAACTGTGTGTACATGATTGAACCATGGATTTCCACGAGATTATTTAAAAACAATGTAAAGCTGAACTTGTTCCTCTAACTTTTATTTCACTCGCTTCTTGCTGTCCTGGATAACCCGAATGCCCCGGGAAACGCAGGATGACTTTATATTCATCTGTTTTTCCGGACTATTTGCTTCACAAACAAATTATAAATCCATGTTTTATCCGTGTTTTAAGTGCTTGGTGCTGCAGTCAGTCCCGGGAACGAGTCGCCCCCTAGTGGAAGAGCGCTGTACAGCACATAACGCGCAGCTTATTTCGTAAAAGACCCGAGTTGCGGGCGTATCGGCGTCTGTGTCTGATTTAGGAACAAGGTCTTTGTGTGTGTGTTTTGGTTGACAAGTCTTTACGAATAACAAGACTGACAAATGGTCAATCTGTCACTTCGTAAAGTGTCCTCAGCGATGAGTGCTAGGCCTTTAATTAAAGTCACATTATTATCGAGCGAGTGTTATAGTGAGGAAAACCTAGGCAGAGTTCAGTGATGTGTGTCGTGAAGATTACATTTAGCTCTGTGCTCAAAAGTAAATCATATCTTACTCTTTTATTATTAATATTTATGATTTTTGGTTGCTCTCTCTCTCTCTCTCTCTCTCTCTCTCTCTCTCTCACTTTTTCTCTCTTTCAAATCCTGTCTTTCTGTCTCAGAGCAAAAATGACAGACGCACCTGCCAGCAATAGCTCTGGCCCAGGAACTGATTTTGACATGATGGCCGCTCTTGATTGGAAGGATGGCATCGCTACATTACCGGGCAGTAACATCAGGGTAAAGACGCTCGGTGATACAGATAGCAATGCATTAATCCCATTATTGTTCCCATTATTGCTTTTCCTTACAGTACTAATATGAGATGCGACAGCCGGGCCACAACCTAGCCAACTTTTATTTAGGTTTTGTGAATCTCAAAGGTGCTTTAAAACAGTTGTGTCCTCTGTTCCTATGCAATAACTGAAAACTAAATACAGCGATACCTCGGCATACGAATTTAATCCGTTCCGGAGGCGAGTTCTTAAGGCGAAATTTTGTATTGTGAAACATATTTGCCCATAGGAAATAATTTAAATGCAGATATGCAATCCGTTCCAGGCAACCAAAGATATTAACAATTTACAACACTATAATCATATTTATGCATCTAAAAACAATGAAATAATTTAATGAAGTAAAATATTAAATAAATAGACATTAAACCGTATGATTCCTCTTTGCAATGGCTGCTTTAAAAATGAAACTGAAAGTGGCTTTTTTCCCCTCGTTATCGACCTTACTAACATTTTCAGGACCCAGGGTGCTATGTCTTCCCCAAGTCTTGCACAAAATGCAGGAAGAAAACACAAATAATATGTAAACTATACTACTCTCAGACAGATGAGTTGCACAGACGCATGTGCAACTCATCTGTTCGGTTTGCTTGTATGCCGAAAGGCAAATTTTCAGTTCTTAAGGTGAAAGTTTGTGAGGCGGTGCATCAGTATGCAGAGGTACCACTGTACGCCACGTATGATCGATGATTGATGCAGTAATCGGTTTGGTGCATCGCTATCTATAGATACAGTTAATTATAGGGAAATAGTTTGCTTGGGTGTTTATCAATTATGCATGTATTTTTTTATTGGCATTTAAATCATAAAACAATAGCTTTGACATTTATATTATCATGATGATGTTAGATAGCACACAAACAATTTAGGACCCCCTGCCCTGGGTGTGGATGCAAAGCTTAGAGAAATAAATCACAGGTATAGAAGGGGGGAAACAGTCAAGCAAATAGACCACATTGCTGGTACTTAAAATAAGCATAACTAGCTGAATGTAGCCAGAGACGTAATATAAAGAAGAGTAATGTTCAGACTTTACAACAGCATAAGAGACATTTTAGTGCTGGTCCTTCATAAGCTGTTTCTAAATCCAGAAGATTTTTTTTCAACGCTGGAAATGCATCACTGGCTACGGTTTTAATTCCATGGAAAATTATTGTGCAATCTTGTAAAACAGAGAATTCACTATAATATGTTTTGTCTTGTTTTCCAAAACAAAAATAGGCATTTTATCATTCTTTGTTTCATTTTCTGTCAGTATAAGCAATTAATTCAAAAGTACAAAACATTTAAACAGTATTAGTATCAATTTAAGATTTCTTCTTTCTCACTTTAAGATGTGTATTAGAAAGCAACATAATTAAACATGACTTTAAAAAATTACTGGCCAAGCATTTACTGGTGTACAGGGTTGCCAGGTAAAAATGGTGAAAAATTATTTTAAAAAATGGTGTAAAAAATTTGATCTCAAAACAACACACACAAAAAAGAAAATAAGTAGCACACACTATTAATTCCAGAGTCAAATTCACATCTGAAACTAGTCCAGAATGTTTGGACTTTGGAAAGGGAGGCACATTTTTCTTCTTTTTTTAATGTTTTTGCATGGGAAACAGGTTCACCATGGCATGCACACATTTCTTATTTCCTGTTTCAGCTCTAGTCCAGTTTGGCATAGACACACTTCCAAACAAGCTGCCGTGACATCAATGGGGCGAGTCTGAAGCACAGGGTGATTTATTCTCATTCTGCTGGTAGCTACTCGTTCTCAGAAATCGCACATCTCTCTCTAACTCAGATGGGCTTTAAACCCTGTGGGCTATCTGCAGCTGGAAACATCTCAAATACCGTTCTGGTGTCCTTAACCCGGTTTGAATAAGCCAGGAATTACCAAGATATTTTAGTGTGTGTGTGTTTTTCCTTGGTGTTGGCCAGCATATCTGTGTAGGTTACAGTGTACAGTGTTCAGTACAAGACTATTTATTTGATGTGGAACAATACGTTTAACAGACTGCATAATAAAGAGGTCTGTCATAGCATAACGACATTATGCAACTTCAGACATTACGAAACTTGCGCAGTTTTTGCAGGATGTTCAGACAGACCCAGCTGTCCAGAGCAGTTTTGTCTGAAACATAGTAGAGCAAAAAATACAAGGGCTGTGCCAAAAGTAATGCAAAAATGGGCATAACTTTTTAATCAGCTTACATGGGTTGTTCAAATTAAAACCTCGAACGTTGAACATTGTAAGTCTTCCTCTATGCACTGGTCAGTCAACATCATCTTTATCAAAAATTCTATTGCTGTCCCTTAAATCCTTTTTTGAATATACTTTTTGTTGTAGTTGATGGTCTTCCACTGTGGTACAGAATTATTATGGAGATTCCACCCTTGACAAGTGCAATGTGCACAGGTGGATGAAGACATTTATACAGCGTTATCCTGCATACAGGGTCGACTTGCGGCACGAGGTGGGGTACACCCTGGACGGGGTGGCAGTCTATCTCAGGGCACATACATGAACACTTTCACGCACTACGGCAATTTGAGAATGGCAAATCCACCAAGCACACATACCTGAGGTAGGAATTCGAAACTGGACCCTGAACATACAAGCGTTAACCACTAAGCCACTGTGCCACCTTGGGAATTTTCAAAGAGATTGAATTAGTGATGATGACTTTGTTGAGTAGGACCTTGGTATAGTGGAAGAGTTACTTTCCCAATATGTGCAAGTGGAGCAACGTCTATGTTAGTTAATAATAATTTTTAAAAAGTTATGCCCACGTGTGCATTACTTTGGTACGTCCTCCATATTGGCTGCTAAAACAACACTTCAACTAAATAATGCCATAAGTCCTTTGCTAAATGTTTTATTTAATCATTGTGACAGTGCTGGCAAAGATGACCGCAAAATACCACTTTAAATATCACTTTAATCTAGTTCATTCTTAAAATGAATAAAATTGTGCATTCTTTTTATTGCACTTATTGTGCAATAAGTGGTGGCAGGGCTATGATCAAGCCTGGCAAGGCCAAACAGACATTGTTGAGCTTTTGAGGGATGCTGTATCCTTCCTGAAAAAAAAAAAAATCTTTACTGTGTTGTACATTTGAGAAATAATCAAAAAATCTTAATCTTAAATACAACAATTTACAGTCTGATACAAGGATACAAGTTTTTATTGGATGTAACTGGCAGGCTGGAACTTTTCTGAAAGTCTGATTTTAATCACTCCCATACTCTCTGATAATATAATGTTCTCCTTATATTGAAATAGTTTATACTTTTTTTTCTCATGACTTATAACTGCTTTAATAATGTATTGTTCTGTATGCCTTCTGTATCTGATTAAGAATGTCTTGAATGATGTGTTGTGCCATGTTGTTAGTCCTCCACAGGATGGCTGACTCCTACAACACACTAGACTCATTGCATCCATGACTGTGTAAAAGTGTAAGAACTTTTTTTTCAGTTCCGGATGACAGAATTTGGGACGCTTGAGATTGTAACGGATGTGGAGCCTAAAGACAAAGAAGAGGATTCTTCATGCCCCCAGTCAGAGACTACACACGCTAACGGCTCATCGGAGCCACCCAACCATTCAAAGCAGTCAGAAACTGCAGCAGTTCGTGCATATGATGTTGGTGAGTAGTAGGGATGGAGATCACATATCACCTTCTGATACGATATTATCATGATTCTTGCCAATTCAGTTAAAAAGTGTAATTCTATAAGTATCGCAATTTTATAAATATTTCAGTTCGATTTTACATTTTCACGCAATTTTATTAGAAATTTTAAACCTTTAAAACGTTTTATGATTAATTAAATGTAGCCAGTTCCTTATAACATTAACAAATATTTAAATCCTACCACATTTGATAAACATTTGTAGAAAGTTTATCTTTAGAATTATAAAGAAACGGCGATGTTTACCGCCTTAAATGTCCCCAAAGTCTAAAAAAAAAAAATAATAAAATGAGCACGCAGGTCGAGCGTCTGCAAGCAGGCGGATGCGTGCATTTTCTCACAGGGAGCATAGGGGGCTTCTAACGCACACAATTTTTTGACTAATTAGCACTTGCTGTGTTTTGAGACTGGTGAGTAAGCGTGGGTAATGAGTGGGTTTGAGACTACTTTGCTCACAGAGTTTGAAGAAAAATTTCTTTTCACGCTTTAACGTTGCAAAATACATTTGAAATAGTGCCTCTGTTGTTTCAGCAGCTCTGTCCGGACTGCAGACGCAGACGGGTAGCTCCATCAAAGTGAGCGCCACCAGAGAGGATCGCTCCAACGTGGACATGGCCAGCTGTAAGTCCTGTGGCCACTCTGGTTCACGGGATTCTTTTGTCCAGGGGAAATTCTGCAGTCCTGGTTGTGTACAGCCCAGCAGTGGAAGGTAAACAAAGATGCAAGCATGAGACAGTCACTTGTGGTCAGAACACATCAATAACTAAATATTTAATCAGTAAATAGTTTAGGTGCATTCTGAGACACGGGCATGTATACCAATAAGATGGGTTTAATTTTTAAATAGGTTTAAAATGAAATAGCTTGTCAGTAAACAAGTTAGTTGCATTTAAAATGAACAGTTCATAAATTATTAAAATTACATAGACTCATGGAGAAAATATAATTAATTTCTTTCTGATTAAAATTTTAATTAAAATATACTAAATGCTAATTTAGGTGGCACAGTGGTGTAGTGGTTCGCTTGCACCTCATGGTCCGGGTTCGATTCCCGGCCAGGCTTGATTCCCGTCTCTGTGTGAATGGAGTTTGCATGTTCTCCCTGTCCTTGGTGAGTTTCCTCCAGATATTCCGGTTTCCTCCCACAGTCCAAAGACATGTAGGTTAGGTTAATTGGCATTCCCAAATTGTCCGTAGTGCGTGAGCGTTTACTGTATGTATGTGTGTCCTGCGATGGATTGACACTCAGTCCTGGGTGTACCCCGCCTTGTGTCCGAAGTCTCCTGGGATAGGCTCCAGGCCCCCGCGCCCCTGAATACAGGAATAAGTGGTATAGATGATGAGTGAGTGAGAGTGAGTAAATGCTAATTTTAAATCAACTTCAACAATTTTATATTAACTTTAGTTCTTATGACAAAACATAACCAAGTGCAACCCAACAACTTCTGTGTACCTGGAAATTGATGGAGAGTCTGGAGGCAGGTGAAGGATTTGGTATCCATTTAAAAGCTCAGTGTACGGGGCTGCATAGCCACAGACTGGTCAGAGTGCCCATGCTGACCTCTGTCCGTGTGAAATGTGAGCATCGAAAAAATGGAGGGCAGAACAATGGACAAGGTGTCCTGGTTATTCTTTTACATGAAAGGACATGTGCTTATGCATCACTTCCCAGAATAGATGTTATCGGGATGCGCTATAGGGAGGAGGCAAGCCAAAGAGGCAGTGTCGTGCACTGGAAGTCTTGAGTCCCCGCATTCATGTAGATGTTACTTTGACATGTACCACCTGCTAAAACATGATTGCAGACCAAGTACACACATTCATAGTAACAGAATTCTGTAATGACACTGGATTCTTTCAAGAGGACAAAGCACTCTACTTCATTGTGAGCAATTGTTTGGGAAGCATGAAAGAGTCTGACAAGCTGTTGACGTGGCCTCCAAATTCCCCAGATCTCATTCTGATCGAGCATATGTGGAATGTGCTGAATTAACAAGTCTGACCCATGAAGGTCCTATCTTGCCGCTTACTTAAAATATCTGCTGCTATCAATTTGTTTGTACCATTTGGGTGCCACAGAGGCAAAACTACAAATGGTTTATCCACTATTTGTATTTAGAATCATATAATATATTTAATTTTTTATGTTTTATAATGTTATTTATTTCAGTTATTTAACTAAATAAAATGTTATAATTTATTTGCTATTTATTTGTTTTGCTCACAGCATTCAGTTTTATTGCCAACAAATAATTATTAGAGACAGTATATGGTGCTGTCAATTACAAGTTGTGTTTAGACAATTTCTTTTATACTTTAGTGTCATGTGGGAATTGCGCATCCTACAAGTCAGGTGTTAAAGCCCACTTTAGTCTGCAGTGAATGTGTTTTTTCAGTAATTGTTACATTGTGTGTGTTGGACTGTGAAGGTCAACTCCGGCTGATCCAGGAGAAGGCGAACGTTTAGGCAAACGAATTCGGAAGAAGAAGAAGATGTTTATGGAGTCTGAAGATGATGAGGAGGACAACATTGAGGAAGAGGAGGTAACATGCGCTCACACATGCTCACATAGACCACATGATATGTGTTTGGTTGTACTTTGGCTAATCAACACTTCTTTTATTCATAGGAGAAGTTTAGAGTTTCAAAAGGCAGAAAAGCAGCCAAACTTGCCAGATTGGGTAATTTTTCATTATGCATGCGCACCCACATATGGTCAAAGCAATTTATCTGTTTCATAGGTTTTCCTTTGTGTGCCTCAGTGTTGTGTACACCACTATAGTTTATAGGTAAAAAAAAAAAAAAAAGAAATGCAGAAATGTTTTGTTTTTTTTGAGTGATATTTTTATAGTGTAGTGTAATATCTGGCACAGTGGTGTAGTTGTTATCTCTGTGACTCCTGTGAGGGTTTGAGTCCCACATTTAATTGTGCGACTGCATGTTCTCCCTGAGCTTGGTGGGTTTTCTCCTCAGTTTTCTACCACACTCCAAAGAAATCGATTAAGCTAACTGGAGTTTCCAAAATGACCTTAGTGTGTGTGAGTGAATGTGTGGGTTTGTACCCTGTGATGGACTGGCACCCTGTCCAAAGGTGTACCTTGCCTTGTGCCCTGGTATAGGCTTCAGGCTTCCCATGACCCTGTACATGATAAGTGGTATAGAGAATGAGAAAATAAGTGTAATATCTATTATCACACACATTCATATCTCTTACTACATTATGTCTCAAATATTGTCCACAGGGTTATAGTCAACAGGCCTGGGTGTGGGACGAGAGAAATCCTCCCCAGTTGACAAATGGCTGTTCCTAAACTTGTCACTGTTCTGTATCTTTAGCTTGTTTGAAATGTTACCATCAAGTTAATTCATATTCGTCTCAGCGTGGTGTATTTGAGCTGTTATGTTAAACAGTTATGTACGTAAACATGCTGTCCTGTTTCAGAAGAAAACATGTTAACATACAGATTTAAAACCACTGTCAAGCCACTTCATGGCAGCAATAAACAGGTGCTGAGGAAATTTTGTGATGATGTAGAGGTGTTGCACTGAAATAATCATTGGCAGTTTCATCAAGGTGTTTCTAATAAAACTGTCAAAAATGATTGTGTCTAATGTATGGTCTGATACTATTGCCATAGTAACAGCTGCACCCACGAAGAAGAAGGCTTGGAGCTGGCCGGCCTATCTAGAGGAAGAGAAAGCAGTGTCGGCCCCCTTAAAGTTGTTTAAAGAGGTAGGATATCAAAATTATGAGTTCGAGAAAAATATGTATCACATTTCCACATGATAAACACTCCATCAGAGATAGGATGTTTAAGTGGTCTGTGTGTGTGTGTGTGTGTGTGTGTGTGTGTGTGTGTGTGTGTGTGATTTTCAGCACCAGGCCTTACCTCAGAGCAGAAATGCGTTTAAGGTTGGAATGAAGTTGGAAGGCCTGGACCCCTGCCATCCTGCTTTCTTCTGTGTGCTTACTGTGGCAGAGGTAACACAAAATCGTCACTCACTGCATTTAAGCAAGTCTTAATGTGTCTTATTGTGTTACTTTAATTAATTAATTTTTTTAAAAATACAGTTTATTCAGTAATTGTACAAGGCAAAAAAAGTTAGATATAACAAACCAGTGTTTTTGTGTGTTGAATCAAAGCACAAGAACAATCTTAAAAATAAAAGATTTTTTTGCTAACTAAATAATTCAATGTTAACAAGTTGAACAAACTCTGGATTTTGTAGCAAGACCTTTACCCAAACGTGATGCTGTGTTATGACCTGAAGACGGGGCAGTTCATAGAGAAATATATTGAATTTCACAAAATTCACAAAATTATTTATACAAAACTTGCTTAATGGCAAACAGTTGCGCTTGTTCTCGTCATTGGTTGCAGTCTAGCATCAAGTCAGGTGTTCCTTTTAACACAATGGGGATGGACATGTTGGGTACAGAGGTGCCTGCTATATAGAAATGACAGGCTGGTGATTTTGGGGACAGTGTGTGCTTATCTCAGGAAATGTCATTGCATGTCATTCAGGAAATGTTAGCATTTTTATATGCTCTACAGATAGAGGACACTGTTGCTGCCCATGATTACATCGTGTCATATTAAAGGCATAGTTAACTATTTATTAGGGATGCCACAAAAAAGGACAGTTTGAATCCAATTAGGAATATGCGCATCGTAAAGTGTCCATTTTTATAATTTTATGAAAAATGTTTTAATGGCTCTGCTGCATGTCTGTTTTAGTTAAGACGTAGACAGCATGAAAAGTTCACATGCGCGGTTTGCTATTAACAGTTAACTGAACTGGTCAAATATTTGGACACATCTATTCATTAAATTTTCTACAATATAGAACAATACCAATACTATAAAATAACACATATGTGATGGGATGATGTGGTAAACAAAAAGGAGTTTCACATTTTAGGTTCGTAAAAGTAGAAACCATTTACCTTGGGAGCATTGAACACGACTGGCAGCTAACAAGTGCTCAACATCTATAGGAACCCGTCCAAGACTGTTAGAAAATCATTACGGGTGACTACCTCATGAAGTAGGTCAAGAGAACGGCACGAGCTGTCATCAAAGTGAAAGATCGATCTTAAAAATAAAACCGTATTTGCTAACTAAATAATTCAATGTTATAGTACACAAGTTTAACGAACTCTGGCTTTTGTAGTAAGTTTTTGACTCAAAATGCACACAAGCAGATTGTATCTAAAAAAAAAAAAAAAAAAAGATTTGTGCTCATGCAAATAAAGCAGAGTCAAGACCTTTACCCAAACGTGATGCTGTGTTATGACCTGAAGAGGGAGCAGTTTATAGAGTAATATGTTGAAACTGTGAAATTACCATGAGAAATGTTTTGGTCACAAATATAGGTCATATCACAAACATGATTATGGCTTGTCTAACTTTGGTCCCACGGGGTGTTTTGGTTCCCACATCCGCACCAAAGGAAAACTAAATTCAGTGGCCTTAAAGGAAAATGATGCATGAGACACAGGTTTTTGACTGAAGCTTGTTTTTAAAGAGCAACATCGGGTACTGTGAAAAGTATTTGCACCAGGTGAAAGTTCACAGAATGTCCCTGAGCTTTCTTTTTTAATAAGCAAAACTAATGCCAAAGAATTTGTGCATGGTAACTAAATGTTCTGTTGTCACAGTGATACCAGAAATGCTGAAATATGTCTGAGAAGCTTGAATTGAAATAAATGCATAAAGTGCATGATGTTATTTCCTGAGCAACTGAAGTGGCTGATCACTGCTTAGTGAATTAAATTGAAATGTTCCTGTTCTTGGCACTTTTAAATAAATTTTTTAAGAGACTGTGATTGTTTTCTCCCACTCAGGTCCAGGGTTACAGAATAAGACTTCATTTTGATGGTTATCCTGAGTGCCATGACTTCTGGGTGAATGCAGACTCGTGGGATGTGAAACCACCAGGCTGGTGCGAGAAGATGGGCCTCAAGCTGCTGCTACCCAAAGGTCCTTAATAAAACAGGCAGCACAATTTTCCGGGACCGTTTCAGTGTCAGGCTAATGTTAAAGACCTCCTGGTGTTTTTTTTTTATTATTTTTTTTTTTCGGGGGTTCTAAAAGCAAAGCTTTTTGTAACAATACTGTTTTTTTTGTGTTTATTACATTGTTTAAAAGCCTCTAGTGAAGACTTCATTTTAATTTCAATGTTTGTTTTTGTAGGGTGCAAAGATGGAGAGTTCAATTGGAACACTTATGTTAAGAACTGTAGAGGCCAACAGGCACCCAAACATTTTTTTAAAAGTCTTAATTCCGTAAGTTGCTGTGATCCATACGCCTCTTTTTCACATAGCATGTTCTCTTCTTTTTTTCCCCATTGTGTAAAGAGTGTATATACTAATTCTATTATTGGACCTTGCAGGCAGTGACCCCCTCAGGCTTCCGTGCTGGGATGAAGCTGGAGGCTGTAGACAGGAAAAACCCATCACTAATCTGCGTAGCCACAATTTCAGCCGTTGTGGATAACCGGCTCCTCATCCATTTTGATAACAAGGACGATACATACGATTACTGGTACACAAGAGCAAGTATTTGTGTTTCTGTTCACCTTTACGTACATGTACAGACATTTAAGTCTTTTATTGTGTATTGGTTATCAGGTGCGATGCCAGCAGCCCATACATTCATCCAGTGGGATATTGTGAGGAAGCAAACGTAACACTGACCTCACCTGCAGGTAAACGAAATATGTACAATCACTGGCCTTTATTAGAAACACCTGGACATCAGCACATAATCAACTAATCATGTCGTGGCAGCACAATGCAAAACATCATGCATTTAAGAGCTTCAGGTAATATCAGAAAAAAGAAAAATGTGATCTCAGTGACTTTAATCATGGCATGGATGTTGTAAACATTATTGTGTTAAAATGTGTTAAATACTTAATCTAGCCTTTCTGGTGCTAATACCTATTCCACAGAGGTCACACTTTTTTTCTTTTTTCTGATGTTTAAACATGAACATAAACTGCAGCCTGCTGTTTATCAGCTGCCACATGAGTGGATGATTGGATAATTTGCAGGTGTGTGGGTGTTTCTAATAAACAGGATGGTGAGTGTATATAAATACTTATTTTAAATAAATAATAATACTTGGTTATATCTGAAAAGTAAATCATATTTTTATCTTTTATTTATCTATCTTTCTCTCAATGGGATATGATAAAAAGCTATTTAAACCACATTCCATCAAAGTTTAATCTTTGTGTGTGTGCGCATGCTCATGCCGATGGGTTTACACAATCATTAATCATTAGTTTTAAAAATTATAAATGAATATGAAGAATGGATTCATAAAAATAACTTAAGCAACTAGAGTCACATGTATACATTTTGGAACAAAAATGTGTTGTTTGGTATTTGGCTTCTGTTATACCGCCACATTGAATTTGTAATGAAACACTCAAAATGTGAGCAAAGTCAAGACTTTTAGTTTAAATTCTATTTTAATTGGTTTATCTATTTTTTAAAAAAATTTTTTTTTTTAACCCCATTCAATTGAGACTGCTGAGGGATAAGCTCTGTGCTGTGCAAATCGAGTCATTTATTACATACCGGGTCATGAACTATTAAACTTGTAGACCACAGTTTGTGCGGCTTAAGGACTGTGTATCAGACATGGTGAAAATGTCTGTGAATGGTTAATGCCACATTTTTGTCAAATCCCATGAATTAAAGCATCTTGAGTATTTCATTTTAAATTTAGTATGTTGGCGTATAGATATGCCAAAAACCTTGGGTTAGTTATCTTTGTTCCACAATTTATGGATCCGATTATATGACGTACAGTGGTACCTCAGCATACGAATGCTCCGCCTCATTGATTTTTGCGTTAAGAACTGAAATTTTGCAAGAAATTTGCCTCGGCATACAAAGCATTTTCCTCATGTAAGCAAATGAACCGAGCCGAACTGAATGGCAGCTACTGTAAGTTTGACCAGGAGCTGTTAAACTCATTGGTTTGGGCCCCTTTTGTAGCAATTCCTGCCTCAATGCGGCGTGGCATGGAAGCTATCAGCCTGTGGCGCTGCTGAAATGTTATGGAAGACCAGGTTGCTTCAATAGTGGCCTTCAGCTCTTCTGCATTGTTCAGTCTCATGTCTCTCATCTTTCTCTTGGCAATGCCCCATAGATTCTCTATGGGATTCAGGTCAGGTGAGTTTGCTGGCGAATAATGCACAGTAATCCCTTGGTCATTGAACCAGGTTTTGGTGCTTTTGGCAGTGTGGTCACGTGCCAAGTCCTGCCGGAAAATGAAGTCAGCATCCCCATAAAGCTGGTTTGCGGAAGGAAGCATGAAGTGCTCCAAAATCTCCTGGTAGACGACTGCGTTGACCCTGCACTTAATGAATGGACCAACACCAGCAGATGAAATGCCTCCTCAAATCAACACAGACTGTAGAAACTTCACACTGGACTTCAAGCATCTTGCAGTGTGTGTCTCTCCATTCTTTCTCCAGACTCTGGGTCCTTGGTTTCCAAATGAGATGCAAAAGTTGCTCTCATCAGAAAAGAGGACTTTGGACCACTGAGCAACAGGCCAGTTTCAGACGTTGTTTGTTGTTCAGGAGCGGCTTGACAAGAGGAATACAACATTTGAAGCCTATGTCCAGGATCTGTGTGTGTGTGGTGGATCTTGATGCACTGACTCCAGCCTCAGTCCACTCCTTGTGAAAGTTCCCAACACTTTTGAATGGCCTTTTCCTGACAATCCTCTCCAGGCTGCGGTCATCCCTGCTGCTTGTGCACCTTTTTTCCCCACACTTTTCCCTTCCACATAACCTTCTATTAATGTGCATTGATACAGCACTTTGGGAACATCCAACTTCTTTTGCAATTACCTTTTGAGGCTTTCCCTCCCTATGGAGGATGTCAGTGTTGGTTTTCTGCACTGAAAGGTCTGTCAGGTGTGTAGTCTTTCCTATGATTGTGCCAGAACCAGACTGAGAGACCATTTAATGGCTCAGGAACCTTTTGCAGGTGTTATTGCTTAATTAGCTGATTAGAGTGGGACACTTTGAGCCTAGAATATTGAACCTTTTCACAATATTTTAATTTTCTGAGATTGTGGATTTGGGGTTTTCATGAGCTGTAAGCCATAATCATCTCAATTATGACAAATCACGGCTTGAATAATCTTGCTTTGCATGTAATGAGTCTATCTTGTATATTAGTTTCACCTTTTATTTGCATTTAGTTGCATTACTGAAATAAATGAACTTTTGCACAATATTCTAATTTTTCGAGTTTCACCTGTACAACAGTGTATATCTAATCTTTGGCTTTGTTTAGAATGCAAGCAGCCAAAAGGTTTCTCATGGGAGAAATACCTGGAGGAGACTGGAACCCAAGCAGCACCTGCTAGAGCCTTCAAACAGGTAAGCATGACTAAGTGTGCTCACATCAAAGAATTGAAGCTTTGCTGTTAAAATACTAATTTGCACAATTTCCAAATGGTGTTGCTTTTCAGAGACCTCCACATGGCTTCCAGATAGGGATGAAGTTGGAGGCAGTGGACAGACGCAACCCCATGCTCATCCGTGTTTCCACTATAGCAGACACAGATGACCACAGGGTTAAGGTATACACCAAGGCATTCCCCAACATGTCCCAAAATTTAACAGCTTTAAGGAAGTTTTCTGTTACTTAATGTAATTCTATATCTCCAAATCAGAAGGTTTCTAAAGCAGGAAATGAACAGATCTTATTTGGTCACAAGCTATATGTAACTGAGTATTTTGCCAGCAGTCAGCTATGTATTTGAATTATGGTTTAAATATGGAACAAGTCCAAATTGATTTGTCCTTAGCACTGTCTTTATCTTTTATATTAACTAACAGAATTACATTATTCTTATATAAATTGACTTTTTGGCTAGAAATCATGGAACAGCCACGAATGTACATTTGTCTTTTTAACATGGGCGACTTGGATGTTACCATGAATTCTACTTTTCTTTATACCTCATTCTTGAAAATGGCAGCATGTTTCCTGCAGCCTGGGAGCTTTCTAACAAAATTTTTAACTTAATCAAAATCAACAGTAACTGAATTTCATCTGTATACAGCAGGGTGTAAAATTGTGCCAATCTGCATTTTTTTAAATATTGTTTTGTCTTTTATGCACATTTTATTTCAGATCCATTTTGATGGTTGGAGTGAGGAATACAATTACTGGGTGGATGCCGATAGCCCTGATTTGCATCCCGTAGGATGGTGTCAAAAGACGGGTCATCCTTTGCAGAACCCTAGTTGTAATACAATCTCATAATTCAACACATAAGCAGTATAAGCATACACATCTTTTTTGTTTGCCCTTGGTCTCGAATGCTTTATTTATCACTAATGGGGTGGAGTGTATTTTAGGTTAAATGCTAGTTACACTTGTTTGTTTTCAGGTTCTAGTGATCCCCAGGTCCCTCCAGGACAAGGCTGTCCTACTCCAGGATGCAATGGGGTTGGACATATCAAAGGACCTCGCTATGGAACACATTACACGTGAGTAATTGACTTTGAAACACTTTTAAATATTGCACTGAAAGTGTAAGGTTTGTTTAGTTCCTTATTAACAATGAAATGTAGATAATCAGTTTGTTTGGACAAAATTAAGCAGGGTGTTTGTTATTCTGTTATAAGCCTGTTATTACCACAATTCAGGTGTTTTTAATACATATTACAACTTGTCTCCCAATATGTAATTGTGAAAAATCCAATGTTAAAATGTCCTTGATCTAGTATTATGTCTCATATTAATTTATAAGATGTATCTTATTAATAGGGAAGCATGGTGGTTTAATGGTTGGCACTCCAGGGTCATGGGTTCGATTCCCGTTTTGGGGTCTGTGTGCATGTAAGTTTGCATGTTCTCCCTGTGACTCACACAGTCTAAAAACATGCAGATTAGGCTAATTGGCGTTCCCAAATTGCCCGTAGTGTGTGTATGTGTGCGTGACCTGCGATGGATTGGCACACTGTACCCTGCCTTGTACCCAAAGTCTTTTGGGATAGGCTGTGACCCTGTACAGGATATCGAAAGAGAACGCGAATAAATGAATAAATGAATCTTATACTAGGCCATCTATAGCCCAGGTTTTTATAAGCATTCTTTATTTTATACAAATTGCGTCTCTCAGGGCCGTCAGCTGTCCCTACTCAGAGCTGAATCTGAATAAGGAGGGACTGCTACCTGACAGGCTGAGCGGAGAAAGGCCAGTGACACTGAGTGGACCTCCACGTCACAGGCGCACAGAAGCAGTTGCACAGCAGACTCCCTCTACCACCCCCACGGCCAGCAATCCAGAAACCAATGACAACTCTGATATTTCCTCACCAGCCAAGTAAGGGGGTGTATATCTATACTAAAAAAAAAAAAAAAAAGTGTTGAACACATGCCTAGTGCTGTGTGTAAGTGTGACTTTTTTTTTTTTTTTTTTTTTTGCAGGCCTGCCACTACAGCCAAGTGCACAAAGTCGAATCAGGTGAAGCAGGAAGGAAATGGAAAAGGTAATCCATGAAATGTTGGTTTGATTTGCACATAACAACCACTTTATTCATAACACCTGCTCAGCTTTTCAATTAGCTCATTATCTGTCAGCAGCATAGTACATAAAAGCAGACAAATACTGATGAGTAGTTTCAGTTAATACAGTTAATTCACATCTTAATGGGGAAAATGTGATTCCTGTGACTTTGCCTTTGTGTCATGGGTGTTTGTGCCAGATGTGCTGTTGTAGTATTATATCTATTGTGTCTTCTGATGTGCTTGTCTGTTGGCCATGATTTAATAGAGAGCTTATTTGTGTTACAATAGCCTTCCTTTCAGCTTGAACCAGTCTGACCTCCTCTAAACACTTTCTTCAACAAGGCTTACCGTATGCCTTTTTAAGCTATTTTGTGTAATCTCCAGAGAATGTTCCGTTGCCATGATCAAAGTCTCTAACATTTCCTCTTTCCCATTCTGGGGTTTTATGTGAACATTAAACTGAAGCCTTTGTAACCATAAGACTTTACACATTGCATTGCTACCACATGACTGGCAAATTAGATAATTACATGCATATGCAGCTCTACACGTTTGTGGTTGATGAGTTTATGTAATGCACTTTATGTGACAAACTTTAGTCTGATTAAGTGTAATTACAAGATGTGTACATCTCCTGATCCCCTGTGATTGGTGTGATTCTCTCAGTAGACTCGTTGCAGCAGTTCTTGCATGACTCTGTGTTTTGTGGCTGGGAGCCACCCAAGTTTCAGCACTGTTGGGAGAAACATGGCAAACTATTACCTGAAGCACTAGGTCTCAGCGCGAAGACGGTGGCCAAGTGGAACACAGATGAGGTAAAACTTTAAACTTAATGTTTTGGATTGTGGATTTAGGGTGGAAAAAAACTCTAGTCCTGGTGCCTGAGACTAATGGATTTACACGTCTGTAGTATTCTTGTTATTTATACTATTTCATTTGAGATGGTTGAGCATTAAAGAAAACAGATCAGTGTACACTACACACATTGAGGTACAGTACAGACCAAAAGTTTGGACACACCTTCTCATTCAAAGAGTTTTTTTTTTGTGGTGTTCTTTAGCCCAAACGCGTCTCTTCTGCTTGTTGCCTGTCCTTAGCAGTGGTTTCCTAGCAGATATTCTACCATGAAGGTCTGATTCACACAGTCTCCTCTTAACAGTTGTTCTAGAGATGTGTCTGCTGCTAGAACCCTGAGCTGCTCTCTGATCTGAGCTGCTGTTAACCTGCGATTTCTGAGGCTGGTGACTCGGATGAACTTATCCTCCGCAGCAGAGGTGACTCTTGGTCTTCCTTTCCTGGGGCGGTCCGCATGTCAGCCAGTTTCTTTGTAGCGCTTGATGGTTTTTGTGACTGCACTTGGGGACGTTTTCAAAGTTTTCCCAATTTTTTGGACTGACTGACCTTCATTTCTTAAAGTAACGATGGCCACTCGTTTTTTTTCTTCACTTAGCTGCTTTTTTCTTGCCATAATACAAATTCAACCTCTTTGAATGAGAAGATGTGTAAACTTTTGGTCTGTACTGTATTATTAAATTTTTTTTTTTGAGAAGCAGGAACATGCAGGTGCGCTATGTTCAAAAGTCTGTGGACACTAGACCATCACACTATTGCTGTTCCCCTTGAAGATGGAAGCATAAAATTGAATATATATGCATTCATAAGTTGTAGCCTTACATCTTTACTAGAACTAAGAGGCTCAGGGGTGTTTCGAAGCTGAAGACATGGTTTGTTTTACACCTTTGGGATGAATTGGAACCCCAGATTGTCTCTTGCATTGTCATTGCCTGAACACAGTCTAGTGAAACCCTTACCAGAAGAGTGGAGGTCATTCTAGAAGCCAATAGCGTCCAAATTTGGAAACGAATGTACTAAAAGAGCACGTGTGTGAGTGGCCATATAGTGTATTTGGAGAGACAAAATATACACAATGTAAAAAATAAATAAATAAACTCAAAATTTGAGACAACTATCCTTTAACTCTCTCTATATATAAAATGTACATTGTGTACATGTACGTTGTATGTAATATAATATCAACCTATTAATGATAGATAGTCGATTGCCTGGCAGATATTGATGACTTTTCTTTGACGGCACAAACACAATGTGATGCATTAAACCTTCATTACAAGAGGATAATAATCATAAACCCATTTGTTTTTCTTAGTCTGAATTAATGCACTTCACTAGCTAATAGGTTGATATTGTATTAGCTACCACATTTTTATGTAATCAATTAGGTTTCCAAGCAATGAAAACATGAGACTGGGCAGCACATTGGCACTTATACTAATCTGGCAACCTAGCTAATCTGTTTATGGTTTTTCCACCCTGCTGTACACAGATGAAATTGAGTTACTGTTATTTTACACACATTTTATGTGCATTTTATTTATTTATTTTTATCAGGTTGCAAGTTTTGTGAGAAAGCTCCCAGGCTGCAGGGAACATGCTGCCATTTTCAGGAATGAGGTATGTATATATATTGTTTCACTGATTTTACTCTAAGATCTATTATAGGTAAATTTTTATTTCTTGTGATGTGTATATTGATCCATTTTAATGTTTGTTGTTCTATAGCAAATTGATGGTGAAGCCTTCCTTCTTCTTACCCAGTCTGATATTGTAAAGATCCTCAGTATCAAGCTGGGCCCTGCTTTGAAAATTTATAACTGCATCCTTATGCTGAGGAGTGTGGATGAGGAATAGCGCACCCATGCCCTAAAAACCTCTTGTAATTCCTCTGTACTTTTAAGTAACAACAAAGCAATCATTTTTTTCCTTATATATATATTTTTTAATCTATGTCCCAACTATTGTGACTCATCCTTACGGTGGTGATAAGTCCACATTGTATGTAGTCACCTGAGGTTGCCCTACAATTAACAAGTACTTCAGAAAATTGAACAGACTGGAATTTTATCTGCTTAAAAGCAGTTTTCTGCTATTGTCCTATTGTAGAAGTGCTGGGCATCAGAATGTACAAGTTGGGTATAAATATAAAGGTCTGTGTAGGACTATGCTGCTAAACAGGCACAACATTTCTTGTCTTTTCTTGTGTTTTTCTTTCATCTGTATGTAGTCCTAACTGCAATCTGCTACTTTATTCAAAAGTTATTTGATCATTTGATGCCTATTAACTTATTGCTAATATGATTTTTTATTAACGTTTTGGACTCAAAAGTGCATGGTTTTGAGGCACTGCAATATCAATGCATTGTTTTATTATTTTTATTGTTATTATTATTATTATTATTATATAAATAATTGGTTTAGAAAATGTGAAAAAATTACACATTGGATCTTTTACTTGAAATGTACAAAGTAATTTTTAAATTGATGCAAAAACAGACTTTTGTATATGAACCCACATCACATTCACAATGGTCAAGATGGATGGATGCAAGGCCACTAGGATGAGCGATATGCTTGTGGGTGTATGTGTTGATGTGGGTGTGTCTGTGTAACCCAGAGAGAAAGAGACTGTACATGTTTTTACTTTGCAGCAGGGAATATCTTAATTCAGTCTCATTTTAAAACGAATGTCTAATTTGCTATGTATTAGAGACGAAAGTGTGCTTTGTGAAATTCATTTAAAATTTTGTACATTAATGTACAGTGAACTAATGTGTGTGTATTTTGATTCTTGAGCTTTGTGTGTATGTGAGAGAGAAACTTGACTTAAAGGCAGATCTCATTGGGAAAAAAAGCTGAACTGTAAGCTGTAATGCGTTTGATTCCTAACTGATGAAATAAAACAAGCTCTGAGTTACATCTTAAAACAAGACGGGTTTGTTGGCTTCATTTAATTTTGTTGCGAAATGGATTAAGAAAAATAGATTTTTCTCTGCTTTTTTCCCCTTTTTTCCCATTGTTCAAGTAGAAAAAGTAAATAAATAGGCACAGCTTATAAATATCACTCACTCATCTATGGCGCTGAATCCTCACGGGGGGCCTGGAGCCTATCCCAGGAGACTTGGAGCACAAGACGCGGTACATTCTGGACAGGGTGCCAATCCATCGCAGGGCACACACACATTCATTCATACACTACGGACAGTTTGGGAATGCCAATTAACCTAACCTACATGTTTTTAGACTGTGGGAGGAAACCCATCAAGCACGGGGAGAACATGCAAATTCCATGCACATAGAGACGGAAATGATTATAAATATCCATCTTCTGAAATCTATAGTCACAGTAATTTGTTGACACAACTCTTCATATTTTTGCCTCTGTACGCAACCATGATTGGTTTGAAATAATGCAAATAATAAGATTGGATTGAAGGGTAGACTTTCTGATTGAATTAAGGCATTCAACAAAAACATTGCACTTACTGTTTTGGCCATTACAATCATGTTCCTCCATTTTCATAGGCTGAAAATAATTACACAATTCACTGATAAACCTTTTTGTGGCCAAGTGTGGAGCTAAAGGATCTGGAGAGGATTCTATGTGTTCTTTGCATTTGGTAGCTGTTCATGGGAAGTCTCCATTTGCAGTCCAAAGAGGTTGAATGCAAGAAGGAGTCCATCATGAGGCTGAAAAAACATTTTGAACAGATAGCAGAAACCTTTTTGGTACATTCTTAAAAGATGAAATGTATAGGCAAGCTCCGCAACACAGAAAAGCCTAGAATACTAAGCATGACAAGTAGGAGGCAGGAAGAGCCAAAAGTAAAGGTGGCTACACAGTGGGAAATTATCATATTTATACTGTACTTGTCCAATTACTTTTGACCCTGGGAAAATGGAATGATCATGTACAAATGGCTGTAATTCCTAAGCTGCTAATGCATTTTGGGGGGGGTGGGGGGGTATTAAACATGAAAGTCACATTTCTTTTAAATCCATTGTAGTGGTTTACAAAGGCAAAAATTTTTGTATGCTTGTTTATTTGCCTGAATGTACATTTTACATTATACATTTTATTTTGTTTATATATTGTTTTTTTATGCTGTACTTGACTGATCCACAAAATTGGGTGATGTTACACAGTCCTTTTTGCCATGCCGATCCCTTGCAAATAGACAGTGAATAATTTAGAAAGAATGCCTAGATTGGCATTTTAATTTCTTATGGAGATATGACAGATGGAGGTGTCTGATTTGCTTTAATAAGGTTGTCAAGATAATGACACCTTTATCTAGATTGGTATTTGCTGCCGTCCTGGGAGACAAGTCAAGCAATGCACTGGATCCAGCTTATGCAGTTCACACTTTTCACAAAACTGCTTCCAAGTCCCAGGCACGGATGACTTCACTGAGAATGCCATACATATCCCCCCCATTTGGGACTACAGATTTGTTCAGGTAGGATCTGCCATGCAAAAACTGTAGCTGGCCATCTAAGGGTCATGTGGGTAAGTGGTAGAGGAGGAAAGCATACGGTAGATAATGAGACCTGTCATGGGTCAGTGCTTCCTGTCGAAACCAGTGTTGCAGGTCAGCCCACAGTAAGCCCATGAGGGGGGCAACCAGATAAGATTCCGTGTAAAGTGAAGATGGTCTTATAGACCCAGTGGTTGACGTACCTAACTCTGACAATGTTTGAGGAATCCAAAGTGACCCAAATGGCCAAATGGACTGCCCTTCGTTTTAGCTGTTCAATGTGTTCTGAACTCCCAAAAGGGTGCCGCCTACCCACTGTGCTCAAAAAATGATGCTGCCACATATGGTAAATTATCTAGAGCTTATTTGCCCCAATTTTGGAAGAGACTCTTGAGCTAACCATACCTAATGCCATGCATAAACCAGCTTACTAGAGAGTCTAGGTGTTCTAGTGCTAGGAGCTCCTTCACACCTTCACACACAGATCTCATGCTGTACAGTAGATTGAGTACCCAAGGCTAATTTACAGTATGCAGCCCATGCGACGGTATCCTGTTTTTTCCTGAAAGTCGTGGAAGGACTAACACATTGACGGTGCTTGCCACATTTAATGCAATATCAGTTCTCCTGTAGCACCACACTCGTTCTCAAACTGTAAAGAAACAATTGATGATAACTACTTCTTTTTGACTGATAGCCCACTTCCAAACAATTTATTATGTGGTCACATGTATGTGGGCCTTCTACAAACTCTGCCACAAGCATGGAAGCAGGTTATGCTCTAAAAATCTCTTAAATAATTCCCCTCACTGGGTCTCTGGAACTAATGGGCCCAAATCTGTTCCAAAACGACAGTGCCACTCTGCAGAAGGTGAGGTCCAAAATGATAGTGTTGGTGTGGGAGAACTGTAGAACTGGCACACACACAGAGCCTTGAACTGGAACACCAAATATGTACATGACTGCCTCCCCTAGAATCCATTCCCATCCTGCTATTAATGCTTTTGTGACTTAGCCCTGACTTAGTGTTAGACTTAGTGTCCTCATAGCCACACCCTTAAAAGCTCATGAAGCCTAATGCCATAGACATTAAGGTGCAATTCTGGGACATGTTCAAGCTCACTTCTGCTCAAAAAATGATGCTGTCACATATGGTCAATTATCTAGAGCTTATTTGCCCCAATTTTGGAAGAGACTATTGAGCTAACCATACCTAATGCCATGCATAAAGCAGCTTACTAGTGAGTCTAGGTGTTCTAGTGCTAGGAGCTCCTTCACACCTTCACACACAGATCTCATGCTGTAGATTGAGTACCCAAGGCTAATTTACAGTATGCAGCCCATGTGTCGGTATCCTGGTTTTTCCTGAAAGTCGTGGAAGGACTAAGACATTGACAGTGCTTGCCACATTTAATGCAATATCAGTTCTCAATAGGGCATCAGCATTCTGCACTTGGCAGTACAAATAGGAACATATTGTTTTGTCTGGTGAGACCACCAGCAATGCAACACATGCATCGCTGACAGGCATGTGGTTTGGCATGATCTGCTTATGACTCATCAAATTAGCTTGAACACAGGCCCTGGAGTTAAAGCATGGATGGGCAGTCCGTCCAAATTTCTTTTGAAAAATGCACAAAAAAGTACTGTGGCAAAAGAAATACTGCCACAACCAGTGTCGTGCAAAAAAGCACTTTAGTGCAGTGGTAGGCTACCATCATCCAACTTGGCCAACATGAGTGGATGCCACAGCTAAATCAGAGCCTGGTTGGGATAGAGTAAGGCCTATTTCTGGATTTTGTTGAGGGATTTGAACACATTCAACAGCAAGATGATTAACAGTTTGGAAAAATGTGAGGAGGACTGGGGATAATGACTTATTTTTGGGTTCTGGGTCTGGTTCTTTTTAAGAAGTTGTGTTTAAGAAGTTTCAGCTCCAGAATCAATGATTTTAGCTGTGTCATGTCTGCTGCCAAATCATTAGTGGAATCAGGTGTGGCTCTTTCTTGGTTAGAATAAAACCCTGCAGCCACATCAGCCATTTGTAAATAAGATTGCTGATGCTTGCATTAGATGTTAAGTGGCACAGCAGTGAGCTTATAACTGGTGCTCAACTTACATAAATTCACCAGTTATATATATATATAAAAAAAAAAAAAACTTCTGGAATTCTGTCTGAGTATTGCAGCATGGTTCATTAGGCATTGTGTTAGGTAAATGGCAACTGTGAAATACTCAGAGGAGACCAAAAAAGTGGAAAAATGCCTGGAGGAGAGATTGAGAGTAAAGTCAGACATCTGCAAGGAGGAATAAAGGCTGCACAGTGTGCTGGGTGATACCTATTAAGGCAAGCAATGCTGATGAGTCAAAGCCCACATGAAGCAATCAGGCACCATGGAGTTCTGTTGAATTCTACTAAAAAGGACACTAGTAGGGTATAAAAAATAGACTCACTGAAGCAGAAGAGATTAGATTAGAGGAAGCCATCACCAGTTTTGGAGATGGAACCTGAAACTCCAAAAATAGGCACAAGCTGCCAAACAGATATCTCCATGAGTAACTAAAAACCTAAATGAATGATGTATGTAATCTGTCATTTTGAATTCTACACTTTGGAATGAGGGGTCAGTTTGAGTTGCAAATAAGAAGTTATACTTCATTATAAGTGAGCTTTACTTACCATGTAGACCTTCACCACGTAGAATTTTACTTGCCATTGAGACCTTTTCTTACCATGTAGAACTTCACTTACCCTGTAGAGTTTTTCTTGCCATGTAGACTTTTACTGAGCATGTAGACCTTTTCTTACCATCCCTTATGCAAAGAAAATATATTTCTCTGTATATTAACTGTCAATATATTAAATGATTGTGTTCTGATCAACTGGTAAATAAAGGTTTTTATAATTTCTATTAAATGTAATTTAATATTCCTCATTGCTACACTAACTAATACTAATAATTAACAGAAAAAAATAATATTCAAAAATATATTCACAATATACAGAATAGTATATTGTATTAATATATTACAATATATTGAAAAATACATAAGGAATTGTTGCTTTTCATACATTGTGAAATATATTAAAATGTGCAGTATATCTTAATGTAATCTTATATTGAAAAATATACTTCATAATATATTGAATTTGATTGACTCTGTCTATTTCTTTATATAGCTTTTACAGTATGCATATATGTTAGTGTAGTTCGAACAAAATGGACTTTATAGGCACTAATCAGATCATACCGGCAAAGTAAAAGTCTGTGTAAAATTCTTAAACATGCATAAAGTTTCAATAATGTTTCAATAAAACAATTAATTATAAGTATAAATATAATGGTTTTTGTCTTCACTGCAATATATATATCCATACATGGTCTATTCATATACTGCAATATATTAATAAATATAAGCACTAGTTTCCTATATATGGAAATTAATTATTTAATATATTGGATTATATTTTACAATATATTGTCATATATTTTTTCCATAAGGGGTGTAGTATTTTATTTAGACCTTTATTTGCCAAGTAGATCTTTTATTACCTTTTCTTGCCATATTGACCTTTATTTGCCATGTTGATATTTTCTTACCATGTAGACTTTTATTTAGACATTTACTTGCCATGTAGACTTTTATTTAGACCTTTACTTGTCATGTTGACTTTTCTGACCATGTAGATCTTTACATACCTTGTAGACTTTTATTTAGACCCTTTCTTAGTAGACCTTTACTTGCCATTTAGACTTTTACTTACCATGTAGACTTTTATTTAGACTTTTACTTAACATGTAGACTTTTATTTAGACCTTTACTTACCATGTAGACTTTTATTTAGACTTTTACTTAACATGTAGACTTTTATTTAGACCTTTACTTACCATGTAGACTTTTATTTAGACCTTTACTTGCCATGTAGACTTTTCTGACCATGTAGATCTTTACATACCTTGTAGACTTTTACTTAGACCCTTTCTTAGTAGACCTTTACTTGACATTTAGACCTTCTCTTACCATGTTGACTTTTATTTAGACTTTTACTTAACATGTAGACTTTTATGTAGACCTTTACTTACCATGTAGACTTTTCTGACCATGTAGATCTTTACATACCTTGTAGACTTTTATTTAGACCCTTTCTTAGTAGACCTTTACTTGCCATTTAGACCTTCTCTTACCATGTAGACTTTTATTTAAACCTTTACTTGCCATGTAGACCTTTTATGACCATGTAGATCTTTACATACCTTGTAGACTTTTATTTTGACTTTTTTTTTTTAGTAGACCTTTACTTGCCATTTACCTTTTCTTACCATGTAGACCTTTACTTGTGATTTTGTAACATTCCAGACTAGGCTCATGTTACATGGGCTCAATCAACATATTTATTTACTTGATAAGTCTATGCACCAATCTTATATATCCGGAACAGCCATCCAGTGAGCCAACCCTAACCCCTAGACATGTCATTTTTCTGAGTTCAGGGGTAATTTAATAAAGTGACCACGAAGACCTGAAGGGTAAAATAAGCCTGAATCCCAGAAGAGAGTCTAAGAATAAGCCAGGAGCCCACCGTGGGAGCAGACAGGCTTGAACTAATCTTCCCATGACCCCTTAACCATACAGTCTCTCTCTCTCTCTCTCTCTCTCTGTATTCCTCCTCGCGCTTTTTCACTACACCCCCTCCCAAGCTTGTCTCTGCGTCACTGGATAATTAAACTGTCGGACACAAACTCTGAGCTCTCACACTGGAGTGGAGGCGCAGAGCAGAAGCGCGGGGTCGGGGATCCGTTCAGCTTCAGCACATGGACATCGGATCTGTCTGTCGGGTTCATCCGGACACCAAAGCCTGAAAGTAAAGCGACATCAGGACGCCGAGGCTCAGGAGGTAAAAACACCAATATCAGCATTCATTCACAACTACTCCGCGCGCGCGTGTGTGTGCTCGCGCGCATCCTCCTCGCGCGCCTGCCTGCCTGCGTCTGTGCGTGGAGAGAGAGAGAGAATTATTAACGTGTATCGATGCGTCACAGACTGGAGGTTAGCGACAACACGCGCGTGTACTGTACACACACACACACACACACACACATTTAATCCGTCATCTTCAGGGTCGCACTGGATCAGGAGTCTATCCCTTCAGCACTGAATGGGACTGGCAGGACACCTCCAGACACACACACACACACACACACACACACGCACTGTATCTCCTTCACATTGCTGGGTAATTTATAAAATAGTTCAGTGCTTCTCTGTGGTGATTTTATTATTTTGGCACATCAAAAAATAGATGGGGGATTTATGGCAAGTTATTCACTTGTTTGATTGGACACTTGAATTTAACTCAAGCAGGTAGCTAGTTCTAATCCCAACCTATCCCTTAACTATTTTTTTCTCTAGAACTTTTGGGAGGGCGTTGTGGTTAGCACTGTCGCCTTGCACCTCCAGGGTCCGGGTTCGATTCCCGCCTCAGGGTCTGTGTGCATGGAGCTTCCATGTTCTTCACGTGCTTTGTGGGTTTCTTCCGGGTACTCCGGTTTCCTCCCGCACTGCAAAGACATGCAGATTAGGCTAAGTAGTGTTCCCAAATTGCCTCTAGTGTGTGAATGATTGTGTGAATGTAGGTTTGTGTGCCCTGTGATGGATAGGCTCCAGGCCCCACATATACACTCACACATATTATCCTGTATACATGATAAAGGGGTATAGACGATGAGTGAAGGGAATGTTTGGTATAATGTTATTGTTTACATTTTAATGACGCACCTAATATGTATTTATAGAGTTAGTGTGGGGGCAGCATGGTGGCTTGTCGCCTTGCACCTCCAGGTTCTGGGTTCCATTCCTGGCTAGGCTTAATTGCATGGAGTTTGCATGTTCTCCTCGTGCTTGGTGGGTTTCCTCCCACAGTCCAAAGACATGCAGATTAGGCCAACTGGATTTCCCAGGTTGCCTTGAATTTACCTTACTAAAACTCCCAGGTTGCCTGTAGTGTATGGATGAGTGTACAGTATGTGCCCTGTTATGGATTGGCACCTAGAGAACTCCTGATATATCTTAGGTACTGTAATGTTTTTCCAATAGAAGTCATAAATTGGTCAAGAATATACTTCTTTATCACAGTCTATGAAATGCAGAAAATGTTGTAAATTGTTGCTTCAGTTCATGTTTGACTCAGAGCTGAGTACATTATTACATTATCACACAGGGAAAAATCTAATTTAGAGATATTTTCCCCAAGAGCAATTACCCTCTGCAAGAGAAAATCAAGGGAAATGGGCAGCACTGTGCAAAAGTGTCGAGCCACCCCTCATGTCTTAATATTTTGCTTTGAAAGAGACATAACTTCTTGTATTTTCATGAAGTCTTGAGGAATAGTTCTCCAGGCTTCCTAAGGAACTTTTTGGCTCTTGTTTTTGGCAAGTGTTTGGCTCTCATTGTCAGTCTAGACTCTATACCTGACAGTTTGTTTGATGTTTGTTAAGCTGCACAGTGACCTGTGAAACATTCAAGCATACAAGAAAAGTAACTAAAATCGAACGTAAGCTATGAACTAGTGAGAAACAACATGTTCAGATGATGACAGACGATCGTGCTGGTGATTAACACTGGATAGCGATGCTGAGTGATTAGGACAGACGTGAAGGGAAATGCGTGATAGCTTCATTGAATTGAATTTAAAACGAAGAAATGACGGAGACCAAGATGTTTGCACACGTCTTATTTTGTTATTGATCTTATTAATATGAAGTCATGAGGGATGGCTCAAGATGTTTACAGGTTACTGTATGTTTACTGTAACAAACCAATGTACCTTCTCATAGGCTACTATATTAAGCTATTATGTTCATGTGGAATGCCCTGAGGAGTTCAAGGATTCAAATCTGAATAGAAGGGTCAGGTTATTTATTACGAGCTTTAGAGTTAAGGTTGCTGGGGTGACAATGGCATGGCCAAAAAAAAAAAAAAAACACACTTGCTTAAAATCCACCAAGGACCAAGGCTCAAAGTACCTTTTTATGGCCAATTGTTTTTGGGTACTTGACCACAATAGATGTATGTGCTTCTTAAATGTTCCGTTCCAGAATTAGCTCCGCTTTGCTGTTATAATAACCTCCACACTTCTGGAAAGGCCTTCCATTAGACTTTTGGAGAATGGCTCTGGGGGTTTCCTCATTTAACCACATGATTATGTGTGAAGCCAGGAACTGATGTTCCAGTTCATCACAAAATCATTCAGTAGGGTTGAGGGCAGGGCCCTGTGCAAGACACTTTTCATTTCTTCAGTTCTTCCATACCAAGCTTAGCAAACCATGTTTACATGGACGTCACTTTGTGGAACTGTAATAAGGATGCCAATATATATGGGTCTGTTTTTTACAAAATTTTGGACATGTAGTGTAATGTTTGATGAACTGAAATGTTTTAAAAAAATTATATTAGTTAGTATTAGTTGTTTGATGCATAATGCGTGCAGGAAACCTGTCACAGAATTGTTTTAGTCACAGATCTACAGTGGGCCATGTACACACAATAATATAATAATCTGACCTCTTTTTTTATCAGCAGAATGTCAGAGATGGATGGACCCACTGTAACAGATGTAAGTGTTTTAGAATCAGAGAATTCACTCCATCAGAAGGATAAAGGGCCTGTGATCGGTGGTTTGCGTCTTCGATCTGCTCCTGGAGCTTGTGTGCTCTTCGCCGGTGTCTTGCTGCTTGTAGGGATTGGAGTGGCGATCGGTGGATACTGGCCCCATCGCAACCGGAGACCAGTGCCACATCATGCACCATCTGGCCGAACACCATCAGAAAAACTGAAATTAGTTGGCCCTGTTATTATGGGAGTGGGCCTTTTCATCTTCATTTGTGCAAACACACTTCTCTATGAGAACCGGGACCACAGGCTGAAGGAAGCTAGCCAAAAAAATGATACCGTAGAAGGACGCCGAAATTCACAAAGTTGCTCAGAAGCCGAAACGAACACCAACACGCACACTCTGGCCTTGTCTGAACTCAACATTCACTGCCTGCAAGGAGGGATGCCTGAACCGGGTCTTAAGTGCTCTTCCCTTTCCTTAGCCTCTTTAAACTCCAATCAGATGAACTTTGACCTTCAAGGTAGCAGGGACGCTCTCATGTTGATTCCTCCTGTCATCAAACTGAACAATTGCCTTGTAAGGTGCCCAGATGCTCCGCCCCTTGGACAGCTCTTACCAGGCCCTAGTGAAAGGGCGGGGCCAACAATAACAGACCATTTACGTTCTTCTTTTACAAGGAAGAGTGTGGGAGAAATGAGTACAGGACCACTGAGGTATACACAGACTGTGGATAAGTAACCACTGTGTTATTCATGTTGTTATCGTATTTAAACTAGAAAAATGTCCCTAAAGCAGCCTGAGGTTCTTTGGTTTGGTCCTTAGGGTTCTATGTACAGTAGTAGACTACAAGGAAGTGTTTTTCATTCAGCTACGTCTCTTAATAGCAATTTCCAAAGACGCTTTTGAATCCATTACAGTTCAGTTCTTTGTCTAAGGTACAGTTTAGAACCTTTAAAATGAGTGTCTTCCTATTAGAGAGGATTCTGAGTAGAATTCAGTTAGAAGCTAAGAATCCTTTAAAATGATTCGTTAAAAAATAGATCTAGTACCTTAAGTGGTTCTTGGCTTGTTTCTCTAGGAGAACCTTTAAAGAGTCTGAGTAGAACAAAAACTACTTCCTGAAACCTTGAACTATCCAAAGACTGTATAACTCAGAAATTTATTACTCTTAGAAAAAAGGTAAAAACCCCAAAAAACCCTTTAAGGGGTTCTCTGATTGTCTTGGGAACCTTTAACAGTACCATGTGAGAATACACAATGCAAATGATGAAGAAATCCTTTTGAAAGGATACAATAAAATATGCATTTGATGAAACATTTTTAAAGTCGTTTATGATTTAACTGCACAGTAATGTTAATGTTAAATGTAATGTTAATGTTTAGTAATGTTAACGACACAGTAATGTTTATTCTACATTCATGTTCGTGTCTTCAGGGCGTCTCAGATTATTCTTATAATTTGTAGATCTAACGGGATCTAAATAAATAAAGCCTGTTCCTTTACACTATCCGTGCTCTTGTCACACATTTGGTTTTCTAACATTTTAAGGCGTTCAACTAGCGTCCTCTTAACAGAATGGAGCGTCCTCCATTCTAAGGTATCATAGAAAGGGAGGTCAATCTGAGGCAGACGTGTGGTCATTTAAATTTTTCTCTGCCTTCCTTAAAATCTTTGAAAAATAAAATGAATGAAAACTGCTTAATTAATAAACAATTACCCATTCAGTATGAATCGTTCATTTCCAGCTCTTGCAGATTTCCATTGTCACATGTGTGTGTCTGTCTCTGAGCTTTGCATATTTTCATCTTCCTCCATTCTAAATTAGATGGAGAATATTAGTCGACAGCAGTTTCTACATTATGCCACAGTGTGTCCAACTGGATTTAAGTCTTTAAAGCTTTTTGACTCCGCCATTCCAAAACACAAACCCTTTTGTCAAACCATTCTTCAGTTGTTTGTGCTCCGTGCTGTAGTTCATTATCCTTTTGGAACGTACATTTCCACTGTAAAATCATATGTCTGGCTGGCTGGAAGACCTTCTCTTCAACAATCTGCTTATCTTGCATTATATTCGTCTCATCAGACCACAAGATTTTTTCCAAAAAACTCTCACATTTTCGAACATAGGATTTCTCAGGAGTTCCTTCTGCCCAGTCTCTCATAGATCAGTGAAGAGCTGATGATATTGTTGTCTTCTTGCCCAAGCACTCAGTTTAGCCTGATATTATTAGTGTCTGGGTTGTGCCATATTTTATATGGACTTTATTGTAATATATTACTCCTAAGAAAAGTTGCATTGATCAGCCATAACAATAACACAATCGAAAAGGTAAATTGAATAACAATTGTATACCAGTAAACTGGTGACAGGATCATGAGCACCCGTGGCTTGTTTATACCTGTGGGGGCAAAAGGCTAGCCTGTCTGGTCCGATCCCACAGAAAAGGCAACAAATTGCTGAGAAAATCAATGCCATCTCCAATAGAAAGGTGTCGGAACATCCAGTGCATCGCAGCTTGCTTAGCAGGCATGATTTAGCCTCCAAATTCCCCAGATCTCAGTCTGACTGAACTGAAAGTCTCACAGCATCTAAGGATCTGCCGCTAATGTCCCAGAGCCAGGAACCACAGCAACCCCACAGAGGTCTTGTGGAATCATACCCTAGGGCCCAGAGGTGCCCCTGGTGCACAAGGGGAACCTACACAACCCTGGCCTTAATGTTTTTGTGTTTAATGTTATGGCTGATCAGAGTAATATATTATAATTTGCATGTGTAAGAAATATTTCCCTTGTAATAATTTAATTTCAAAGGGTCATGGGCAGTTCCTTGGTCTTTATAACAACAGTTGTAATGCCACCCAAAGTCAGATTACAGATATTTACAGTGCAAGCTGACAAGTGGACAAAATAAAATAAATAAATAAATAAATACATGTTTACGCGGTTTAATATGTCTAGTGTGACGAGCTCTTAAAAATTTAATACCAATCCTAATATAGACCGCTAAAAGAATTGCCTCTCCTTTGTAGGAACTGCATTCCAAATGAGTAGAAAATAATCCTTTTTCTAATTTATATACTCCAATTTGATGTTGCAATAAAGATAAAGATAAATAATTATGGGGTGGATTATGTTACTTTTTTTTCATAGGCATTCCATATCCTGTCAGAGTTGGTGACTTAAGTTCAATAATTTTGTCAATATTTTTCCTGAGGAAAGCTCGCTGCAGTCAGATTCAGGTTACATAATTGCTTAAATAGATTTTCTAGGCTCCCCATTAAAATGACCTTCGTGTGTTTTATGCTTCCAAAGTTGCCAGATCTAATAAGACTATGCAGAGTAGTACTGTATATTGCTAATACATTGTTGCAATGGTCATTTTCACATTAATCTCTGCATGAATTAGTTGTAACGTCTTCCACTCTCACTATTTACTGTGGCAGTTTATATAATGTTACTTGATATGGGCATTGGTGGCTCAATGGTAGGTTTCTTTCCGTCCATGTGGAAGGCCTGGGATTTATTCCCAATCCCCAGCCACTGGATGCAGGGCTGGTGTTCTACCAATTCATGCTACCTTTTATTTTGTTTTTACACATGGAACACCAACAAGCTTGGCAATAGTTTCATTCATTTTGTTGATTATGTACTATGATCATTATTTTATGGTAATGTTTGTCTATCAGAATATGCTACCCCTAATTTCTCCAATGCATATGTTATAATAAACGATCAAAACATGCTCCACTTACTGGTATAGAACTTTTAGCAATTAGCATCTTTGATAGAGTAGCACGGATTGATATCCTCTAAGATCATGGTAGCATTTTTTGACAAGGCATTTTTTGATGGGATGGTCCACTGTGGCAGCCCAAAGACCGGGAAAGGCACATAATTGCACTTGACCAAAAACAACTTGTTTTAAAAAGGAGGACAGCAGCAGAAAATGTCATCCTTAAACGATAATGATAAATGCATTATTAAGACTATAACCCTGAACAAGCCACGAAAATGTTTAATTTATTAACCATGAACTAATACATTTAATTTTAGCCAAATGTTTATGCAAATAAATGATACGTTACATTACAAATCCATTTGAGTTCAAGGGCCCCTTAGGAACATGATATGTGAATGATCTCATGATTCATTTGCGACATTTAAACATGTGGTTTTAGTCATTCTTAATAAGTTTTTTTTTTCATCATAACTTCACAAGGGTAATTTCACACAATTTCATCACATGTAATTTGTTAAATAGGATTTATTTACTGTATTTAATTTTCTTTTTTTTTTTTTATAAAGTTGTTTATATTCATGTAAATGTTTTTGCACATAGTCACCTTATAACATATATAACATATAACATATAAAATATATAATAATATATAACATTTAATTCATACAACAGTTAAACAATGTTGAGAAAAACATAATTCATGTTCCTTTTTGCATTTGCATTTTGGAAAGCTGTCAAAAGAAAGATGTTCATGTTGTACCTTCACATGATTGTTCCTGCCTGTTGTACTGTTTTTTACGATTGTATTTATAGCAGACTACTGCATTAGTCTGTCTCTATACCCATTTGTTCAAAGAGATGCCTTTGAAGAAATGTCAGACAGTGTTTAAAAGAGGACCAACTCCTGAGCAAGAACATTTTTAGTACCTCCCCCACCGCAGCCTGGGCCATATTTATCAAAGCTCAGAAAGTTACATCAGCAGTTTCCTTTCAGACCAAAAAAAATAAAAAATAAATCTATATTGAAGCAATACAATATCTTATTTTATTTTAACAAACTTCATGCCAGCTAAAAATGTCATGACAAGAATAAATCAACAAGACATGTACGTACAAACAGACTGTAAGTGGAATTTTGCATCATCTCCACATGCAGACTGTAAACCTAATAAGCAAACTATATCTTGGCATTTCTAAATCTTTTTTAAAAATACAAAAAATGGCAATAAAAGCAGTTTAAAGCAACCAGCCCAAGATCCTTATAAGGATGAAAAACCTGTCATCTTAAAAATTATCTTGCCTGACTTGGAGCTTTAATATGTAAAAATTATTTCATTTATTCGCTGATGACTGACACAGTGCTACTATTAACTAAACAAACCTACACACATTTTGATTCTTTGCTCAGTTTCCACAGCTTTCATTTCTCTCATCCAACCTCACATGCTCACATCCTTTCCCAGGCATGAGACATCTGCATTCGGGCCAACAAACCACCGCAATCCTATGTATTACAATGTATAGCCTATATACTATTTACTTCACATGATAATAATAATAAAAAAAAAAGATTACTACGTAATAACGGCAATGCATCAATGACAAGCTGGTGCAGTGGAAAAAAATAGACATCTTGTATTGGATGCTCGTTTTCTTGATACGACCAAAGACTGGCTCTGGATTAGGAGAGCGGAGTGATATCACATGACCAATATTCCATCTGCTGCCATCTGGAAAATAAAATCATCTGTCATTGATGCAGGAGTGTGACAAACCCTTGTTTCGTCCTGGACAAAGCGAAGAATCAATTTCGCACAGTAATGTGATGCAGTAGTTGTGGTGTGCGAGACTCACCAGTTCTAGGCCAGTAAACAGATCGCCATTGGATATTTTGGGGTAGACAACAGGGGTGTATGATGAGAGACGCCTGTCCCACTCGGTGGGGCCGTACAGGGGCACGTCCTCCATAAAGACGCGTTTTAACAAGCTGACGCTTTCATGATGCTTCAGCACCACCTCCTGGGTGATATCAGAGTCCTGAGAGAGAGAGATGAGACTTATGAACAGACCACCTTTTGGAGGAAAACATGACCTGCTCATTCATGCAATTATCCAATCTTCAAAGCATACAGCTACAAGCTACAAAGAGCTTTAGTTAACGAAACCATCAAACATCAGAATGGTGAAAAGACGTGATCTTTGTCATATTGGTCAGTTGGTGATATAAGGGCTGGATTGAACCTGCTCTTCTAAGCCTGGTCCTATGGTCTTATTAGTCTTACGAGTCCCTATGGTCTTATGAGCTTATGTCCACTGCAGCTTCAGATTCCTGTTTTTGGCCTGCCAGGAGTCAAACCGAATGTGGCCGTCTGTTGTAGTCTACATTCAAAGTCACTGAGATCACATTTTCACTCATTGTCGTGTTTGTTGAAAACATCAATAGAAGCTCTTGATGTGTATTTTCTGTACAGTTCGTACATGTCTTTATGTTCTGTGTTGCTGCCACATGATTGACTGATGAAAAATTGCCTGGACATGTGCTCATGAATAAACAAATATGAAATCAATGTCGAATAATAAATAGATCTCAGAATGCTTACACACCTCTAGCATTAGATTGCTGTGACGGACATAAATGGATTCACGCTTATCTCTCTGGTCTCTTCTCTGTAATCAGATACAAAAAGCAGAAAGGCAACAGGTCAACCAGTATACTATACAGTAGCTTTGTTTACCAGTTTCGTGCAAACCTAAATGTTCCCCCAAGCGTGTGATCCTCATATGAGGACAGTTAGTGAGGGGAAAAATGCAGTTTTGTGTGAAAGTCTTGAGCTACCCTTTATTTCTTCATGTTAATTAAAATGAAAGAAACTGGAAGAACCGTTTCAAAATTGGTTGCTTCTGTAACAACCTCAGCAGCAACCTCATTTCCCCTCTCGTCTGTTCCAACCACTCAGCATTCAGCATCACCAGTATCCTGATCATCTCTCATCATCTGCACCTGTTCCTTATTGGTTCTCGTCTTTTATGCTTGAACAATTCATAATTCACTATGTATCTTAAAAAAACAACAACAACAACCACATACATTCCTCTGAAACTGGTCAGGTACAGGGACTAGGCTGAAAATGAGAACCAAAAACGGAGAGCCAAAAAAGTCCTTCTGGAGAAGCTCTGGAGAACTATTACTCAAGACTACAAGATATTCTGACTCTTTGAAAGTAAAGTTTTCAGAACTGGGGGTTTCTCAAGGCTTTTGCACAGTAGTGCATGTGCAGTGCATGTTAGTGCATTGGTGTACTTGGGTCTGTATCATTTTAAAGCACATGGTAAGATTGATCGGCCAACCTCTTTCCAAATGGTGGTGGATTCCACCTGTAAAGAGAAATAAAGGTGATGTTCACCGGAACAGCTTTTCAGATACTAGATCTAGATCTTAATCTAATCATTATGCATTTTTCGAATAATACAGAACCCTTTTCAAGGTTGTGTTTTGAACCTTCGATTCGTCCTTTGTTATGTCTTGTGTGATGTCTAGCCTCTTTAGACGATCCTCTTTGTAGGCAGGTCTTGTGATGTGAATCGATTGTGCGGTGGGAGTCGATGTCATTGGCTGGTCAGCTGGAGTCAGTGGAATGACAGGAACTGAAGGTTGGATGACTAACAATGAAGAAAAGAGAGAAGTACAGTAGAAATTGAGATATGGAACGTGGTTCTCCAGTCACTGTCACACTACTTTGACAAATAAGGTCCTTTAAAAGCTTTCTAATAAACGCGTTTACCCACGTAGACTGTATGTTCACCCATACCTGATACTTTTACTCGGTCTTCTGTAACAATTTGTTTTTTAAGCAACTCCTCCTTCCTACGCTGATCCTCTTCAGCTCTCACGTGTACCGTCACTGGCAAGAGATATGAAAAGAAATTTGATAATAATAAGATCTTACAGCAAGAGAAAGTGATGAATTGCAGAGCCTGAAAGATTTATTTTTTTGTTTTTGTTTGTTTGGGTGTTTTTTTTTTTTTTTTTACCTATTTCTTTAGAAACAGGTGCCAGCAGGTGGGACCAGTCATCAATCACTTCCATTTTATATCCTTCTGCTTTTGGTTCAGGCAGATATAGATGAAGAGAAAGAAGAATTATGCTTTAAATCTATAATCTGCCTGAATCTGAGCACAAATTAATATAAGCACAAATTATAATTTGTTAACAATACCTGCGGCGATGACCTTCTTCTCAATCTGTGCTGGTGCGAAAAGGATAGACCAGTCGTCTTCATCTTTATGCACCAAAGCAGCCAATTTCCTTTCCATTCCTCCCATTATTACTTTCTTCTCTTTAATTATCATAGGCTTACTGTCAAAGGTCACTTCTCTTCCCTTGATCAGGACTGTTTGCTGATATCTCAGGCCTGCTGCATCTTCAGAACCCAATGTCACGTCTACTATAACCAAAAAACATATTTCTCATTCTCGATGTGTTTCTGTGAAATATCTATATCTAGATGATGGGTAGATGGACATAATGTTCACATTTTGTGAAATGTTGTAAAATGCCTGTGGATATCTGATTGGCTGACAGAAAACATGTTTTAAGAATCCTCTCATCATTAGTAATCCAGTTATAGCACACCAAATGTGAGGTTATGACAGATCAGCAGGCTGACGCACTCGAACCAGCCCATCTGGCACCAACAGTCATGCCATGCTCAAATTCACTGAGATCACCCATTTTGATATTTCATGTGAATGTTAACACACTGATGTGCACTTGCATTGATTTTCTGCACGTCACTGCTGTCACATCATAACTGCATGAATGAGCAGGGGCACGTTTGTTCCTATTAAAGTGGCCAGCGAGTACATTTTATATATACATTATAAAACGTCAATTATATAACAGATGGTGTTTTAGGTCATTTTAGTTTGTTGGTTACCTCAGGCATGGCTGACCTGTTTGAGAAATTCCTCAACAATTTTGCATTCTTAATGTCTTTTGATCACATCGGCCCAGTTTGGTGGCGATCGTATAAATTCCATAGGAGGTGTTTTGGCAAATGACACAAAACAACTGACTTCCTGTTGAGTTGAGACCATGACATGCAACATCAAAGTTGTTCAGCTCAGTGAGCTCTAAATGTGTACTGGGTTTCGCATGCATACGTGCAAGTGTGTATGAGCTATGCAGCAAAATCTCATTTGAGGGCCCCTAGCCACATCTGGGCATCCTAATAGCAGCAGATTCCAACCTGCCTGCTACTTTTCATGAGTTTTTGAGTATGTTAAGACCTCAAAAAGCCCAAAATGGTGGAGAAAAAAAATCCTTAGGAAAACAATAGGGACCTTTACACACTATGACAACATAGTGCTTGGGCCCAAACTAAATTATGGAAAGTTTCTATATTCTGATCTTAAATCATCACCTTTATTTGAGACTTGATTGCAATGACCTAATAATCCCTTGCTCTAAGGCTTTAGAGCATAGATATAGGCATATATGTCTTAGGTATAGACATATCTATATGTTAGATATGTTGCTGAGGACCCCAACCTCTTGTAACCCACATGTGCACATACAGCACACTATTGACAATTTGAAAACCCCAGTTAGCCTACATCGCATGTCTTTGGACCGAAGTACCCAAAGGAAACCCACTAAGTGGGGGAGAACTGCAAACAGACAGACTAAAGGCGGCATTTGAACCCCCATCCCTGAAGGTGTGATGAATGGAGCACCAACCCAGCAGCTGAAACCACTAATTACTTGTCTTATCCATTTCCTGTCTTTCCTTCTACACAAGTCTTCCCTTATATACCCGTAAGTTTGTCCTTCTCTGTGTGGACACCTGACTTAAGTGTATGCAACACACAAACACACAACTTATTTAGGCCTGAGCAGGTAAGATTGAACAGACTACCTGGCTTATAAGATTCATCAAAACCAAACACCTGGAACCAGTCATCAGCCTCAGTTCGGATTGGGTGCTTCAAAGCCACAACAGCACTTTCCTTTGCTGAAAGAATAATTATATCATTATTAACACATTGACACATATAGAGATACACTTACAACCACCAGGCAATACTGAGCGTTTGGAAAAATGGTGTTCAAACGTCACCTAAGGATATTTATGCAGGGAAAGTTATGTATATTCAGAAGCGGGTTAAGCACCGTAGCCCTAAGCTGCTATTCTGGGTGCATAATTCAGATATCGTTGCTAGTTACTAGGTAGTGTGCAAAAGTATTGAGCCACCCATTATTTATTCTTAAAGAAATAGGAACTAATGGTTTACTGTAACAGGCTACAGAGTCGCTAAAGATACAATAAAAAAATTGGTTGTTTCTGTAACGACCTCATTTGCCCTTTCGTCTGTTCCAACCACTCAGCATTCAGCATCACTAGTATACTAATCACTAACCAGCCTGATCATCTGTCATCATCTGCACCTGCTTCTCACTGGTTCATGCCTTAAGTGAGATGTATTTTTATGTTTGAAGGATTCCTACCGTAGGTCACTGTGTGACTTAACAAACTGGTGAGGTTCAGGGACTAGAACAAGACAACTCCTCAAGACACCATTAAACATAAAAGAAAGTCTGGCTCTTTTTAAGCAAAATATAAAGAAATAAGAGGTGGCTCAAGACTTTCGAGTCAGCTCAAGAATCAGTAATTTCAAATATCAATGAAATCCAAATAATTTCTCGACTTACTATGAAGAGAAATAAAAAGACACGGTAAGATGTTTTAAGAAACGAGAGCTGCAACCCAGACAGAGCAAATGTTACTAAAATATCCCTCACCTGAAATATCTACTCTCTTCTCGAAAGGCAATAGATGACTCTCCTCCGTTTCATGAGATGTTTCCATCACTTCTTGTCTCTCCTCCTTAAATTGTATGACATTTACTTCCTTTTTGAATAGCCGGATGTCCTCGTCTCTGGTCTCGTTGTAAACATCTACAGTAGCAGACACTGAAATAAACAAAATGCAACAGAACATGACTTTGTAAATACAATACACTACCATTCAAAAGTTTGGACACACCTTCTAATTTCATTATGAAACAATGCTCGAGGCATCCAACATACGCAATAATCTCCTCTGAACAGTTGATATTGAGATGTATCTGCTACTTATGCTCCTGTAAAGCCTTAATAACGGCTCTAATCTGAGGTGCTGTTTGTTAACTGGTGTTTTTTGAGATCTGCAGCAGAGGTGAGTTTTGGTCTTGTTTTCCTGGAAGCTTCACCATGTTGCTTGATGGGATTTGCACATGCACTTGACAATACTGTTCTTGCAAGAACTATTGCATAACAGCTGACCATCATGTCTTAAAATAACAACTGACTGTTTTTATTATTGTTGTTACTTAATTACCTAATGCCATATGTGTTATTTCATAGTTTAAAAAAAAAAATCCAGTATTGTTCTAGATCACTAAACAAAAAACATTCAATTCGAAGGTGTGTCCAATTGACCGGTACTGTGTATGTACATGTGTTTGCGTGTTCATGTGTGTCTCTCTGTACTGTATATACAGTACCTGTGTCTTTAGAAGGAACATTCAGCTGGATAAACCAGTCATCGTCCACTTGTTTTTCTCTTCGTGCTGGTAAGGTTGTTTGTCCTTCTCTCACATGAATTGTTCTCTTCTCTGTCCATTTCGTTTCCTCGTTCAGATTTATGGGCTCTACTTCCACGTGCGCCCGAGATAACTGATTATCAATCACTAAGAATGTAAAAAGCAGATGAGGGCACATATAATGTATAATGATGGATGTCTCTCTCACTCACTCGTCTTCTATACCGCTTTATCATGTATACAGGATCACAGGGGACCTGGAGCCTATCCCATGAGACACAGGGCACAAGGACACCCTGGACAGGGTGCCAATCCATCACAGGGCACACACACATTTACTCATTCACATACTACAGGCAATTTGGGAATACCAAGTAACCTAACCTACATGTCTGTGGGACGAAACCAGAGTTCCCAGAGGAAACTCCATGCACACAGAGACGGGAATCGAACCCAGATCCTGGCGGTGCAAGGCAACACTGCTAACCATTACACCACCATGGCACCTGATGCCTGATTTTTTATTTTTTATGTCTGCCCTTAAATAATCAAAGTTACCTAATGTAACAAATAACATTTTCATCGGACCTAATGCGAGGAAGTGCAACCATGTCTTTATGATTGACTCTGACCGAGTGCACTGTCGCACAAGTGAGATTATTTGCTTATTGTAGAAACATTCCATTTGTAATAGCTTTGCATGTACAGTGCCATGAAAAAGAATTTGCCCCCTGTCAAGCATGTTAAAAGACCTCAAAATGCAACACGATCGAAGGAAATTCAAGAACAGATGAGAAACAAGATGAGACTCCAGCAAACCACAATGCGAGCCATTATCCACAAATGGAGAAAAATTGGAACAGAAGTACGGTAACCCTTTCCGGGAATGTCCGTCTTACCAAAATTACTCCAAGAGCACAACGCCGACCCAGGAGCTTATAAAAGGTCAGTGTTCGTGATTCAACAATAAGAAAGAGACTGGGCAAAAATGGCTTCCATGGGAGAGTTCCAAGGTGAAAGCCACTGCTGACCAAAAAGAACACAAAATCTCACGTTTGCCAAAAAAACATCTTGATTATCCCCAAGACTTTTGGGCAAATTTCACAACAAAAGTTGAGCTTTTTGGACAGTGTGTATCGCATTACATCTGGTGTAAAACTAACACGGCATGAAAGACTCACTGCTAGTTATGTGGCACAACCAGTTATTAGGTTTTTCACATAGGGCCAGGTAGGTTTGGACAGATTTCCTTCCCTTACTAAATTTCATTATTATTTACAAAATATATTTTGTATTTACTCGAGATATTTTTGTGCAATATTAAAATTTAGTTGATCATCTAAATTATTTAAATGTGACAAATATGCAACAAAAAAAAAAAAACAGCAAGGGGCAAATACTTTTTAACTGCACCATTTTGAATGTTCATGAATATCTGTATACTTACCTGTGTCTTTAGGAGAAACCTCCAGCCTGACAATCCAGTCATCGTCCACCTGTTTTTCTCTTCTTGCCGGTAAAGTTTGTTGTGCATCTCTCATATGAATTGTTCTCTCGTCTGTCCATTTTGTTTCCTCGCTCATGGTCATGCGCTCTTCTTCCACATGTGCCCAAGATGACTGTCTATCGATCACTATGAATGTAAAAGGTGAATAAGCATACTGTACATACAGTATAATGTATAATGTATAATGGATAGCTGATGGATCAGGATCATCATTCTCCACCTGTTCCTTTCCCGGTTTTAAGATCTGGTTTGATTTCATACTTTATACTTCGACCATCCTTCATACTAAGGGTAGGGTATGTTAATATATCATATTAATATATCATTCTATACTAACCAATATGGCACAATTTAATTCATACTGTAACAGCTACAGCACTGAAATAAACAAGATGCAATAGAACATGTGATTCTGCACATCCTGTATGTACATCTGTTTGAATGTTCATGAGTCTCTGTGCATAAGATACCTGTGTCTTTAGGAGAAAAATCCAGCTGGATAAACCAGTCATCGTCCACCTGTTTTTCTCTTTGTGCTGGTAAATCTGGTTGAGCTTCTCGCAAATGAATTGTTCTTTCGTCTGTTTCCTCGCTCAAGGTTATATGCTCTTCTTCCACATGTGCCCAAGATGACTGGCTGTCAATCACTATGAATGTAAAAGGCAGATATATATATATATATAATGGATAATGATGGATGACTGATGCCATTAGATAATTGAAGTTAACTAATGTAACAAACATCGAACCTAATGTGAAGAAGCTTAGCAACCATGGCTTGGCATACTGTAGATTCACTATCTGTGATCACCCTTTAAGCAAATGAGTCCTATCTGGACAGTTTGATCTTTCACGCATGCCAAGCATTCTACAAGTCATCATCAGAATTTTACTCCTTGATATTAAGGGCTTTTGTTGTCTCGTTTTTGGAAATCATTTGACCTTTCATGAAGTCCCAAGAATTGTAATCAAATCACTACAACAAAATACACGTCAAGTGTACACGTACACGTTGAAGTGCGTTCAAGTCAAACCAGGACTTTTGATTGTGTAGACTAAAAGAACACAGTTATGAGAGTAAAAACGACCTTTATTTTTTAAATATATATAATCCCCTGCTACACTAATGCGCTTATTCTAGCATTTCACTACTGCTTGAATTCCATCAAGGTAGTAAGTATTCTCAGTATACCGGAGCCATAATCGCATTGCCTTACTTCGTGTCTGAAACACTGGCCTCCCAGGAACTCCTTTAATGAAGCAAACCTGAGTTCTTATAATGTGGTTACAGTTCCCAGTGACTGATGGATCTCTTCCGTAAGTTGGAGGTAAGTTATTGATTGATGTTTAAGGATCAGACTTGAATATTCACTAGATCAGTGAACGTTCACTGATTTCTTGCAGATTTTTTCATAATCAACTGTCAGAAAGTACTAGCTACTTTCTGTGCGTGTGTGAAATACCTGATGCCGATGGAGGCTCTGCAGTTTGCATGGTCTGTGTAGCTTGTGGAAGCAATTCCAGCAAAAGGTACCAGTCATCATTCATCTGGACAGGTCTTACAGTGTTTGCTCTTTCTTCCAATCTCCACTCTTGTATTATCTCAGCTTTTTGCTCTCCTGTGTCCATGGTATGACCTTGCAGTTGGAAAAATACAAATGTGATACGGCGCATTGTAGTATATACTGTATGTAGGGTTATACAGCACATAACAACTACAGAGTGTGCGTATAGATCTAGTACATGTAGTAACCTATATTTTGTATTGAATGTTTCTTTTATGATTCATGCATTATTGGATTGATAGAGAATAATCAATAAGCACAACTAACATTCCCAAACGCCGCATTACATTTACATTAGATTACCCTAAAAACGAGAACATATTACGTAACAGACCACGTTTTCGTGCAAAAACAGGGTGTGAGTGCGAGTGCTGGCTGTCAGAGATTAGCTGCAGGAACACAAGCAAGTGTGACAGACAAAATCTCCAGAAGACGTGTAAAAGATTCTCGGATGTGCTCCGAAAAATCTACCAGCCAAATTCCTTATGAGGCAGAACACAATGTATCGGATTAGTTTTATTTGATGTTGATTATTTTTAAAGTCACCTTCGCTTTACTGCAGTCTTTAACACATGCCCAAGGATTGTGCACACAATCATACAATATATACTGGGAAATACTGTACTTTACTACAAGGTACCTACAGTAAAAATGTGTATGACAGTATAGGCTTTGCATGGAATTAAATCAATCCATTTTCCCCTATTATTTCTCTTGTTCTTTAATTCTTATAAAACATGTTATGAATTTGTTTTATTAAAAGGCACATTCATAAAGCTTAAAACATCTTAATGGGTTTCCCATGCCCTTTCTAATTATTTAAGTGATATACATGCAACTTTAAGAAAAAATACAGCTATAATGATATAAGTGCAAATCTGATTACACCTGGAACATTATCATTCATTCTGCTTGTGTACAAGAGTCTTATGAATAAGGCTGCAATAAAATAGAGTTGGATGCAGATGGACTACATGCTGTGAAAACATCTGCCAAGATGATGACAAGGACATGGCTCAAAACTTCATGAATGTGCTTACACTATTTTATGTAACCATTTATATAAGCTTATATGTAATTGTACCAGAACGCCAGTGATTCTTTAATTACAACTGACTGTTTTTATTATTGTTGTTACTTAATTACCTAATGCTGTTAGGAACCTCCACTAGAGGTCACTGTTCATGTCTGTCTGTCTGTGTAGTTCCTGGTGGTTGACTCAGTTTCCCAGAAGGCACCTCAGTCAGGTGATGAGGCTCACCTGAACTGAGGTGGCTCATTAAAACCTTCTATAAATAGCAGTTTGTTCTGGGAAACTGGGTCGAGCACTGTTTGTGTTTGTGTCTGATTGTTTGTGATGGTCTGTTGGTGTCTGTTTGGATTACCATCATGTGGGCATTCATTTGTTACTTTAAGTTTATATTTGGTTTATGTTTTGTAACCTTTGTTTTTAGAGGGCTCTAGTTTTGTTTCCTTGATGTTCCTTGTGTCTGTGGATTCATGGAGCTGCTTTGTTCACTGTGTAGTTAGGCTGTGTCTCCTCCTGTGTCCTGTGTAAGTACTGTTTTGCCTTCTGGTCTTTTCCCTTGTATGTGTAGCCACATGAATGCTTAGCCATTAGCAGGGTTAGCCGCTAGTAGGCCTTGACGGCTAGTAGGGTTAGCCCCTAGTAGGGTTAGCCTCCAGTAGGCTAATCTCTAGTGGGAGTGACTGCTAGTGGTTCTGGTCACTAGTAGGTTGGCCGCTAGTTTGGTATAGCCTCATGTGTGCCCTGCCTTTTGTCTTCCGGTCCCCTAGGTCAGTACTAACACTATTAGCCACTAACCCGGTTAGGTCAGCCTCCAGTGTCCCCAGTACAACATGTAGCTACTAACCTCACTAACCCAGCTAGTCTAGTTCCTGTCAGTCTCTGTGCCCCTAGCCCTGTCTCCTGTCTAGCCCTGTCTCCTGTCTAGCCCTGTCTCCTGTCTAGCCTCTGTGCCTCCAGTCTCCAGTCCCTGTCTTTAGTTCCCCTCTGTGTCTTAGTTAGCTCCAGCTCCATGTTTCCTCATCCCTAGTCCCTGTGTCAGCTCCTGGTTCCCTGTCTCAGCTCCTAGTTCCCATGTCAGCTCTTGGTCCCCTGAGTTTAGATCCCTTCCAGTTCCTGTGTTTCTCCTGAGCCCTAGTTTTAGTTTGAGTTTGTTGTTTTAGTTCCTTTGTTCTGTTTTTGAGTTGTTTGTTTGTTTAAATAAAGACCCTTTCTGTTACACCCCTCTGCGTACATGCCTACCTTCATGCCCACGGCAACACCATCAGCCGTTCTAGCACTACCACCAGCTAGACCCGTGACAGAATGCTCGACCAAACTAAGGCATAGCAGAGGGGTCCCCCCGGGGAAAATTTTTTGGGGGGGGGGCTGGGACCGTAATGCTGGGGCAAGCAGGCTGAGGGTGGTCGGCTTGCCCTACAGCAGAACTATGAAAGGTCCCACAAGCACCGCTTCCAGGGCCTCACGGGGAGGCCGCAAAGCTCCGTTCCAGGGCCTCACGGGGAGGCCGCAAAGCTCCGTTCCAGGGCCTCACGGGGAGGCCGCAAAGCTCCGTTCCAGGGCCTCACGGGGAGGCCGCAAAGCTCCGTTCCAGGGCCTCACGGGGAGGCAAAGCTTTCCAGGGCCTCACGGGGAGGCCGCAAAGCTCCGTTCCAGGGCCTCACGGGGAGGCCGCAAAGCTCCGTTCCAGGGCCTCACGGGGAGGCCGCAAAGCTCCGTTCCACGGGGAGGCTCCGTCACGGGGAGGCTCCACCCCTTCGTCTCCGGGCCTCACGGGGAGGCTCCACCCCTTCGTCTCCGGGCCTCACGGGGAGGCTCCGTCATCCAGTGCCTCAGTGGGGGATTCCCCCCCCCTTCCCATCCCAGAGTGTCAATGAGGTCCCACATCCACCACCCGGCTTCGGCGTCAAGTCTACCACCCCGAGAACGGGCCATTGCCGCCTCCACTGCCAAGCATCAAGGGCAGACCCGAGACTGCCTCCGGTGCCTGGCTTCGGCGGCATTCCAGTTCTGCCCGCCTTCCCATCCTGCTCGGGGAACCAGCTCGTCGGCGTCGTAAGTCGGGTGAAATGACTCAAGACAATGGGGACCTCCGGTAACGCTCCGGAGGAGCGTTTTTAAGGGGGGGGGTACTGTTAGGAACCTCCACTAGAGGTCACTGTTCATGTCTGTCTGTCTGTGTAGTTCCTGGTGGTTGACTCAGTTTCCCAGAAGGCACCTCAGTCAGGTGATGAGGCTCACCTGAACTGAGGTGGCTCATTAAAACCTTCTATAAATAGCAGTTTGTTCTGGGAAACTGGGTCGAGCATTGTTTGTGTTTTGTGTCTGATTGTTTGTGATGGTCTGTTGGTGTCTGTTTGGATTACCATCATGTGGGCATTCATTTGTTACTTTAAGTTTATATTTGGTTTATGTTTTGTAACCTTTGTTTTTAGAGGGCTCTAGTTTTGTTTCCTTGATGTTCCTTGTGTCTGTGGATTCATGGAGCTGCTTTGTTCACTGTGTAGTTAGGCTGTGTCTCCTCCTGTGTCCTGTGTAAGTACTGTTTTGCCTTCTGGTCTTTTCCCTTGTATGTGTAGCCACATGAATGCTTAGCCATTAGCAGGGTTAGCCGCTAGTAGGCCTTGACGGCTAGTAGGGTTAGCCCCTAGTAGGGTTAGCCTCCAGTAGGCTAATCTCTAGTGGGAGTGACTGCTAGTGGTTCTGGTCACTAGTAGGTTGGCCGCTAGTTTGGTATAGCCTCATGTGTGCCCTGCCTTTTGTCTTCCGGTCCCCTAGGTCAGTACTAACACTATTAGCCACTAACCCGGTTAGGTCAGCCTCCAGTGTCCCCAGTACAACATGTAGCTACTAACCTCACTAACCCAGCTAGTCTAGTTCCTGTCAGTCTCTGTGCCCCTAGCCCTGTCTCCTGTCTAGCCCTGTCTCTCCAGTCTCTGTGCCTCCAGTCTCCAGTCCCTGTCTTTAGTTCCCCTCTGTGTCTTAGTTAGCTCCAGCTCCATGTTTCCTCATCCCTAGTCCCTGTGTCAGCTCCTGGTTCCCTGTCTCAGCTCCTAGTTCCCATGTCAGCTCTTGGTCCCCTGAGTTTAGATCCCTTCCAGTTCCTGTGTTTCTCCTGAGCCCTAGTTTTAGTTTGAGTTTGTTGTTTTAGTTCCTTTGTTCTGTTTTTGAGTTGTTTGTTTAAATAAAGACTCTTTCTGTTACACCCCTCTGCGTACATGCCTACCTTCATGCCCACGGCAACACCATCAGCCGGTCTAGCACTACCACCAGCTAGACCCGTGACAAATGCCATATGTGTTATTTCATAGTTTTGAAAAAAAAAAAAGATCCAGTATTGTTCTAGGTCACTAAACAAAACACTCAATTCGAAGGTGTGTCCAATTTAATTCTTTAATTATATAAGTTGATCAGAAAATGTTCACATCATAAGTTGGGGGGTGATTGTGATCTCAGTGACCTTGATGTTGGTCTGGTTGTTGGTGCCTGACAGCCTGTTTTGAATGTTTCAAAGCTTGTCTGGTTATATTTACCTGTCTAAAGAGTTTACATAAAAGCATGTGTGGAACACCTTTCTTATGAAATTACACTACTGTGCAAAAGTCTTAGGCACCCTGTGTTTTTTTTTGTACACAAGTTCTTCTACAGTATACCACTTATCCTGTTCACGGGGCATGGTGCCTGTCCAAGGAGACTTTTGTTACGATGTGGGGTACACTCTAGACACACACCCATTCAATACACACTATGGGCAATTTGCCCCATATGCATGTCTTTGGACTGTGGGAGGAAACCCACCAAGCATGGGGAGAAGAAACTCCACGCATGAAAACCCTAGGAGGGAATCAAACCCCCGACCCTGGAGGTGTGAAGGCTCCAAAGACATGCAGATACAGAACAAACCCAGCTATTTAAAAGGTCCTGAAGGCACTGTCGCACCAAATACTGTCTTTGTTTCATCAATTAGTTTTTTATCAGGTTTTTTTTTAAAGACATCATTGGTTATTATTTTATTGCTGGTGTTTAAGACTTTTGCACAGTACTGGACAGAGGAAAATGGCCAGACTGGTTTGAGATGAGAGGAAGGCTAGGGTAGTTCTTGTGAACCAGTCTTGTCCACACAGTTTAGACTGTTGTCAGCTAAAAACATAGATCTGAACCGACACCTATTTGAAGTTGGACCTAAAATTTCGGGGGGAAAATCGCCTGGTCTTTGTGCTGTTTGAAAAATGTCCAGTTTGAATAAACTTGTAGCTACTGTAACCTCAGATTACTGTGACTGAATAACTGCCTAGATTACTAGTGCTGCAGGTGTTCTTATTAAAGATTTCAGTAAGTACAGTCAGAGATATTAATAACATACGGTCTTGGGCATTTTTACATTATAAAATATGGAGTGTTGGATATTATTTGTGGGATGCACAGGGGTTGGACAATGAAACTGAAACACTGGCCAATTTAGCGTTGGAGGTTTCATGGCTAAATATGACCAGCCTGGTGGCCAATCTTCACTGATTGCACATTCCACCAGAGTGGAGAGCAGAGTGTGAAGGTTTAATTATCAGAGTTAATTAATTAATTTTGCTTAAAGTATTGCAATGCACACAACATTATGGGTGACATATCAGAGTTCAAAAGAGGATAAATTGTTGGTGCGCGTCTCGCTGGCGCATCTGTGACCAAGACAGCAAGTCATTGTGATGTATCAAATGCCCCGGTATCCAGGGTAATGTCAGCATACCACCAAGAAGGACAAACCACATCCAACAGGAGTAACTGTGGACGCAAGAGGAAGCTGTCTGAAATGGATATCCCGTGCTAACCCAGATTGTATCCAAAAACCATAAAACCACAGCTGCCCAACTCATTGCCGAATTAAATGTGCACCTCAACTCTCCTGTTTCCACAAAAACTGTCATGCACACTCGTAACACGACCGGCACTAGGACCCGGAAGTAATACGGTCGTGTTTCAGGAAACATAAAAAGAAACAAGATGGCGCTTCACATTGCTCAGTCATTGAGTTTTGCCCATGCTATCACCAGCGTGGTTATCCTGCCTGCTCGCGCTACTTCCATGTTTGGGTTTACCATCCACGCTACAGGGCTAACTGCTAGTCTTCTGGTTCATCTCCGGTTAGTTCATGACAGAATGACTGAGGCATCAGCAGTGAACCCAGTGGAGTTTGCTCGCCTCTGTGATGTGGTTGACCAGCAAGACGTCGCGGTCTGGCTTTACCGGATAAATGGGATGGCACAGATGGGAAGCACAGTGTTTTTCTAACCGCATTGGATCTCGTGTTTGAGTTCAATTCCACTGCGCATTGCTCTTCTCGTCTCGTTGCTATCCAGGCAGGCAGCTGAGTGGGCCGCAGCAGTTCTTCGCTCGGATTCTGATGTCGCCTACTCATACACGGAATTCACCCGCCAACTCAAACTCACCTTCGAACATCCTGCTGCTGAGGTGGAGACCGACTCCAAACTATATCACCTACGGCAGGCAGGGTCGTCCCCTTGCTGTGCAGACCGACTGGGGAGACTCCGCCCTCTGGACGACCTACTACGAGGGACTGGCTTCGCGTATAAAGGACGAGCTTGCCGGACGAGAGCACCCAGCGACCTTGGAGGGCTTAATCCAACTCGCCTTCCGGATCAACCAACGTCTGCTCGCTCGCCCCAAGCCAGCTCCCCGTACCCTGCCACCCATCACGAAGCCATTACATCAGTCTGCTCCTCGATCCACCATTTTCTTCTCCCAAGCTCCAGTCTCCGAAGCCCGATCCTCATTCACTGCTCCAGCTACCGGACCCGTCGGTTCTCCACCTCCCGCCGTGGCTAATACAGGAGCCGGGGAACCCATGCAATTAGGGTGCACATCCTTAACTGTTGCAGAACGGGAACACCGATTCAGAGAGAGGCTCTGCACGTATTGTGGATCTGCTACACACCACCGAGCCATCTGTCCTCTGCGACCGGGAAACGCACAGACCCAGTGAGAAATGAGAGTTTCTCACCGGGTTCCATCTCCCTCTCCACCATCTTTTTTTTTTTTTTTCAAATTTTTTTTATTGAACAATTATCATACATAAACATATAAACAACAGTGAATTAAATGTACTATAGTATTTATAAATCAAAATGAAAAGAAAGCTGAAAAAAACTCCCCACCCACCCGGAACATACACTAAAACCTACACAAACACACACACACACACACACACCCCCATGTTCATCCTTCGGCTCAAACAAATCTGTGTGAAATAGATTGGTCATGCATACACTGATGCGTGACCCAGTTTAGATAATCATTCAGGCAGTACCTGTAAGTTTGCAAAATAAACAATAAATGGTTGCCATTTGTGAAAAAAAATATTAGTAGACCCTCTCAGTGTATATTTTATCTTCTCTAGTTTAAGAAAAAATAATAAATCTTTAATCCACTGAGTGATAGAGGGACACTTGACAGACTTCCAATGTAAAAGTATGGAACGTCTAGCCAACAATGATGAGAAGGCGATAATGTCTTTATGTGCGGAACTCAATGGAACTGAATCATCTGTAATGCCGAATATAGCAGTTAATGGACATGGCTTCAACCGTAGCCCAAGTATAGTGGACATAAGATTGAAAAATCCTGTCCAAAAGTTGTGCAGGTTTGGACACAAAAAGAACATATGACTTAGATTACAGGGAGAGGCGCGGCACCTGTCACATCTATCCTCAACATCAGGAAATATTTCAGCTAGCCTTGATTTAGAATAATGGATTCTGTGCAAAACCTTAAACTGAATAAGACTGAGACGGGCGCAGGAAGAGCTGGAGCGTATTCTGTCTATGGCTTTCTCCCAAGATTCTTCACTCAACTGCAATCCCAGTTCATTTTCCCAAGCAAATCTGGTTTTAGAGATTTTACAATCACTAAAAGATAAAATAAAATTATATATTCTTGAAATCACACCTCGCTGATACGGATTAAATGTGATCAGACTTTCCCAGGGCTGCTTGGGAGGTATAGAAGGAAAATTGGGAAAACACTTGGATACAAAGTTGCGAACTTGAAGGTAGCGAAAGAAATGAGCAGCAGGCAGCTCATACTCTGAGGACAGACTAGCAAAACTTTGAAATACTCCATCTTCATATAAATGATAAAAGTCTGTGATGCCTTTGTCGTGCCATGATAAAAATGCTGAATCTAAAAGTGATGGGGGAAACAAATGATTTTTATTCAATGGACCCATTGCTGACGCAGATCCAAATTTAAAGTGCCGTCTAAACTGATACCAAATCTTCAGTGTATTAAGTACCACTGGGTTATCAGTGTATTGAGCGGGTTTGATTGGAAAGGAAGTGCAAAGTAGAGCTAATACACAGGATGGTTTACAAGACAATAACTCTAATTTGCACCATGGGGATTCAGATGAGTTTACCCAAAAATTTAATTTTTGAATATGTGCAGCCCAGTAGTAAATTTGAAAGTTAGGCAGAGCTAGTCCACCACTAAGTCTACATCTCTGTAGTAAGGTCTTACGGATTCTAGGAGGTTTCCCAGCCCAAAGAAAAGAGATTATGATTTTATCCAAGGAATCAAAAAAATACTTAGGAAGAAATAAAGGAAGTGATTGAAAAAAGTAGAGAAATTTAGGAAGAATGGTCATTTTAACTGCATTGATTTTCCCGGTTAAAGAAAGAGGCAAATTGCTCCACCTTTGAAAATCAGATTTCACATCGGAAATAAGAGAGGAGAAGTTGGCATGAGAAAGGTCAGATAGAGAACGAGTCACTGTAATACCAAGGTATTTAAAGCCTGAACAATTGAGTTTAAAGGGCAGGTTTAGATGCTGAAGTTGTAAAGCACTACTATTGACTGGGTAGTATTCACTCTTGTGCAAATTTAGCTTATACCCCGAGAAAGAACCGAAGTTATCCAAAATAGTTAAAATAACAGGAATAGAGGTTGCAGGATCAGTCACGTATAACAACAAGTCATCGGCATATAAGGATAATTTTTGCTCCAACCCATTACGAATAATACCTTTAAAAGCAAGAGAAGATCTAAGCTTAATAGACAATGGTTCAATAGCAAGGGCAAAAAGCAATGGTGACAGGGGACACCCCTGCCGGGTACCACGTCCAAGAGTAAAATAATCAGAGGTTATATTATTTGTGTGAACACTAGCTTGCGGGGATTTGTAAAGGAGGCGAATCCAGGAAATAAATTTATCACCAAACCCAAATTTCTTTAATACTGCAAACAAGTATTCCCACTCAACCCTATCAAAAGCTTTCTCAGCATCCAGAGAGATTACAACTTCAGGAGATACCGATGTGTGTTTGGAGTAAATTATATTAAAAAGTGTACGAGTATTAAAAAACAAATGCCGTCCTTTTATGAAACCGGTCTGCTCCTCAGATATAACATGTGGTAATACATCCTCTAAACGGGATGCAATTAATTTAGCCAGCACTTTCACATCAGCATTTAGCAATGATAATGGCCTATATGATCCACACTGAAGGGGATCCTTTCCCTTCTTAAGAAGAAGAGCAATTGAGGCTTGGTTTAAAGTAGATGGTAAGGAGCCCTGGTCTAAGGATTCATTGAACATGCCAAGTAGCAATGGTGCCAATTTATCTATAAACTTTTTATAAAACTCAATTGGAAAACCATCTGGGCCTGGAGCTTTATTGGACTGCATTGCCTTAATTGAAACCATGACTTCTTCAAGAGACAATGGAGAGTCCAAGTCCCTTACAGATATTGTATCAATAACAGGAATATCAATACTTCGAAGGAAATCATTCAATTTTAGATCTTCTTTAAGGCATTCAGATTTATAAAGGGAGGAGTAATATGATTTAAAAACTGCATTGATCTCTGTGGGATCAGAAGTGATAATATTTAAGTCATTTTTAATTTGTGGTATTAGGCGTGAGGCAGTTTGCCGTTTTAGCTGATGTGCTAACAATCTACTTGATTTGTCACCATATTCATAATACGTTCCACGAGTCTGTAACAACATACGTTCCGTTTCTTTTGTTGAAAGAAGATCAAATTCTGTTTGTAAATCAATGCGTTGCTTGTACAACTCCGGAGAAGGATTAGATGCATAAATATGGTCAAGTTTGCTAATAGCAGATGTGAGTTCGTTGAGCCTTGTCTTGCGACTTCGATTTAGAAAAGCAGAGTACGAGATGATTTGCCCTCTAAGATAAGCCTTGAGAGTTTCCCATAATAACGAATAAGAAGTGGACTCAAGATGGTTAAACAATAAGAAATCATCAATAGTGTTAGAAATGAATGCACAAACCTCTTTGTCCGCTAAAAGAAGCGAGTCAAACCGCCAAGACGATGGGATCTGTTTATGCGTTGATAATTGTATATCCAGTGATAAGGGAGCATGGTCAGAAATTACAATACTTAAATAATCTGAAGAAACGACAGAAGAATTAAGATGACTGTCAATGAAAAAATAATCAATTCTAGAATATGAATGATGCACCTGAGAAAAAAATGAAAATTTTTTATCTACAGGATTACGGAATCTCCATGGGTCTACAAGGCCATTCTGTGACATGAAATCAAAAAATATTTTAGACATGGCAGACTGGGACACAACGCGAGAACTAGAGCGGTCCAAAACTGGATCAGAAACACAGTTTAAATCTCCCCCAAAAATTATCAAGTGGGTATTTAAGCAGGGAAGGCTACTAAGTAAATTATTCGCAAAATCTGGATCATCGAAGTTTGGAGCATAGACGTTTACCAACAAAACCTTGGTCTGAATTAGTGTGCCTGCAACAATAAGATACCTGCCATTTCTGTCAGCAATTTTATGGTTAGGTTCAAACTGTATCTTTTTGTTTACTAATATGGCCACACCCCATGACTTAGAATTAAAATTAGAATGAAAAATTTGACCTACCCAGGGACGGAGAAGCCTATGATGATCCTTAACTTGAAGATGCGTTTCTTGTAAAAACACTATATCAGCATGTAGACGTTTCAGGTGATTAAATACTCTGGATCTTTTAATTGGGTTACCCATACCTCTGATGTTCCAGCTAAGAAAATGGATAGACGTACTACTCCCAACTAAGCTTGGGACTACACAGGAACTAGCCATTTATCAATTTTTTTTTAAAAATGTGAAAAATTATAAGGATTCGCAAAGAGCCAGAAAGATGACACCCCCTCCCCCCACATGCACGCACACACACACACTAGCAGACACAAAACACAAACCTAGAGTCTCCATCCTAACAAACACTAGGAGACAGCAAATTAAACTAACTAAAGCAAAAGTCGCTCTCACAGTAACTGTGGCCACGACTCGGAGAGTGAGCCCAATGAAGAAGGAAAAAGAAAAAAAACAAACAAAAAGGCTCCCGTAGATCGAATAGATCAAATATTATGCGCAAGTGGAAGTGACTTAATTCTCATCCCCAGCTTACAAGAAAGTATAGATAAATTATTACCATCTTGAAGGAAGAACAAGAAAAAAAAAGAGAAGAGAACAAAACAACAAGCAAAAACCCTTGAGGTGAATACGCCTAGGATCATCCCTCACACATTGACCAAATATGCACAATGATTCATCCTTGGCATACGTAAAATATTTGGTTCTCAAGACGACCTAAGAGCCGGAGTGCAATATATCTAGACAAAACACTAACTTAGCTAAATTAGAAGCTTGCATAGACAGAGGTAGCATCAGAACTTGTAAACAGATTACACATTTCGCTTAAAAAAAAGGGAGAAAGAAGAGGGAAAACCCCTATTCAACAATAAAAAATGAATTTAAATTAAATATATGAAAAACTATTTAAAACACTACGAGTGCAGTTCACGCCGTTTGCATAGTTTTAATGTAGTCTTTTGCTTCATCAGCCGAAAGAAAATCTTTTCCCACACCATTGTAGGTGATCCGCAGCCGCGCTGGATAAAACAGGCCGTAGCGCACGCCCTCAATGCCACGGAGTTGTCGCCGAACCTCATTAAAAGAAGCACGAGCTTTTGCAATTTTTGCTGTGTGGTCAGGAAAAACAGAAATACTCAATTCCTTGAATTTAATCTGCTTTAACTCTCTGGCCCGACGTAAAACATCAAGGCATTCACCGTGGTAGTGAAATCTGGCCACAACGGCTCGAGGTCGTTCACCGGGCTTTGGTACAGGCTGTAGAGTGCGGTGAGATCTGTCCAAGGTCGGCTCCTTCTCCAGGCTGAGCGCCTCTTTAAGCAACGCAGCGATGCTAGAATTAGTGCAGCTGTTAGGACCCTCAGGAACACCGATTATGCGAACATTATTACGCCGCGATCTGGCGTCTAAATCTTCGCATTATCCAACTTAAGTAGGTCTGCAGTAAGACGTTGTATCTTACTTTGCATTGTAGTGATGTCATCGGTACAATCAGAGAGCGAGCGCTCCATCTCACCTACAGTACCCTTTAGCGCAGCCAGTCCGGCATCAATGGCGGCCTTATCATTAGCCAGTTGTGTTTTTACAGCCTGTAACTCCGATTTGATTGTGGACAAGTCATCCCCCAATGCAGCACGCAGTTCCGCCTTAAAAATATCCGCGATTTCGTTCCTCAAAGATGACAATATTTCGAGCTTCAGCGCACCAGTGTCAATCACAGAAACTGCCTGGTGAACGGTGGGGTCAGTGCGCGGCGGCGAATCACGCGAAGGTGAGGCCGTGACCTGTGGGTTAGGCCTCAGTTGTGACTGCGTTGTGCTACGGGTTTTAGTATTTTTACCGGACATTGTAACCACCGCTAAAGATGAGTATACAAATAAAACTGTTAACGGGGAAGAATAACAGTGAAATTAAAACTAGAAAGCGCAATTTAATAACAATTTTAACAAAAAATCCTCCGGAGCCTCCAAAAACACGTCTACTCCATTACGAGCTCAGCAGCGCCCCCCCCCTCTCCACTATCTTGACCAATGATTCCCGTCTCACGGTAAAATTACACCTCCAGTTTGACAACAAACGAGTTGGAAGTACCGCGTTCATCGATTCCGGTGCCACGGGCAACTTCATTGACTCTTCTTATGTCAAAAGACTGGGGGTAAAGACAGAGGCGTTATCCCAGCCCGTAACTATTACATCAGTTGATGGTCGTCCCCTCTCCTTCAGTCCCATCACCCTCCGAACCCAACCTATCACCCTCGTCATTAACCAGCATCAGTTACAGATCCAGCTTTACATCACCTCCATTCCATCACCACCTATCATCCTGGGATATCCATGGCTACTGCGTCAGGACCCACTCATCTCCTGGACCCAAAATCGGATCCTACAATGGGGACCGACCTGCAACAAACTATGCCTACTGGTCGAGGCTGGGATGTGCTCTAGAGAGACCGAGGTCTTCGATGTCGACACAGATAACATCCCACGAGACTACCGGGACCCGGGTCTTCTGCAAGAAACGTGCCACCCATCTACCTCCACATCGCCCCTACGACCTGGTGATCGACCTTCAGCCAGGCTCCATCCCACCCTGCGGCCACCTCTATTCCCTATCCAAGAACGAGATGCAGGCAATGGAGGAGTATGTCAGCAGCGGACTTCGCCATGGTACCTTCCGGCCCTCCTCCTCACCTGCTGCCACGGGGTTCTTTTTTGTGAAGAAATGCGATGGTAGTCTTCGTCCCTGTGTCGATTACCGGGGACTCAACAACATCACCATCAAGAACCGACACCCGTTGCCTCTTACCAACTCTGCCCTGGACTCCCTCTCTGGCGCCACCATTTTTACTAAGTTGGACCTCCGGCCTACAACTTGGTGCGCATCAGAGAGGGCGATGAGTGGAAGACGGCCTTCATCACCCCTCCCGGACACTATGAAGGCCTGGTCATCCCCTTTGGTCTCTGCAATGCACCCGCGGTATTCCAACAATTTATTAACGATGTTCTCAGAGACATGTTAGGCCGTTGGGTGTTCGTCTACCTGGACGACATCCTCATTTACTCCCGAACCATCAACGAACACGTCCAGCATGTCAGGGCGGTCCTAAAGAGACTCCTCGCCCACCAACTGTACTGTAAGTTGGAAAAGTGCGCTTTTCACGAGCGCTCCACCACGTTCCTGGGTTTTGTCATCTCGTCCCAGGGTGTGGCCATGGACCCGCAGAAACTAGAAGTTGTGAGTCATTGGCCCCTACCCAAGACTCTCAAACAACTCCAGTGATTTTTCGGGTTTGCTAACTTCTACCGTCGCTTTATCCGGGACTACAGTACAGTTGCAGCCCCATTAACCGCTCTGACTCGCCCCTCATCTCACCCCTTCCATCTCACCTTCATCGCCATCTCCGCCTACCACGAACTCTGTCGCCGCTTCACCACTGCCCCCATCCTTCTTCACCCGGATGCTGACAAACCATTCGTTGTGGAGGTGGACGCTTCGGATGTGGGCGCTGGAACCGTTCTCTCCCAGCAAGGTCCAAACCAAAAACTGCACCCTTGCAGTTTTTTCTCCAAGAAATTTGACTCCACTCAGCAGCGATACGGAGTAGGGGACCGCAAGCTGCTGGCCATAAAGTGGGCCTTAGAGGAATGGGGACACTCCTCCTCCCAGAATCATTGAGGGCGGTTCTGCCTACACCGTACGCTGGATCCTTGATTCGCGCCCCCGGGGCAGAGGTACTCAGTACCTGGTTGACTGGGAAGGTTACGATCCCGAGGAGCGATCTTGGATTCCGGATTGGTTCATCCTAGACCCCGAACTCATCCGGGACTACCGCTGTCGGGTATCCTCCACCCCAGGACCGTCGAGAGTCGGTCCTGGACAGGGGGTACTGTCATGCACACTCGTAACACGACCGGCACTAGGACCTGGAAGTAATACGGTCGTGTTTCAGGAAGCATAAAAGGAAACAAGATGGCGCTTCACATTACTCAGTCATTGAGTTTTGCCCATGCTATCGCAGACGCTTCGCTCGTCTAAACGCGAGTACTCACTTTCTTGGGTTTCGCTTTCGATTGGGTGTGTGTATTTAGAACGCGGGTTTATTTGTGTAAACTCTTGCTCTTGCTTCGGGAGAGTTCTAATAATAACCAGCGTGGTTATGCTGCCTGCTCGCGCTACTTCCGCGTTTGGGTTTACCATCCACGCTACAGGGCTAACTGCTAGTCTTCTGGTTCATCTCCGGTTAGTTCGTGACAAAAACTGTTCATCAGGAGCTCCACAGGGTCAATGTACATGGTCGGGCTGCTATAGCCAAACCTTTGGTAACTTGTGCCAACACCAAACGTCAGTTTCAATGGTGCCAGCAGCGAAAATCTTGGGCTGTGGACAATGTAAAACATGTATTGTTTTCTGATGAGTCCACCTTCACTGTCTTTCCAACATCCGGAGAGTTACGGTGTGGAGAAGCCCCAAAGAAGCGTACTGTACCACCCAGACTGTTGCATGCCCAGAGTGAAGCATGGGAGTGGATCAGTGATGGTTTGGGCTGCAATATCATGGCATTCCCAATGGCCCAATACCTGTGCTAGATGGGCGTGTCACTGCCAAGGACTACCAAACCATTCTGGAGGACCATGTGCACCCAATGGTTCAAACCCTGTATCCTGAAGGTGCTGTCATGTATCAGGATGATAATGCACCAATACACACAGCAAGAGTGGTTTGATGAAGATGAACGTGAAGTTGAATATCTCTCATGGCCTGCACAGTCACCAGATCTAAATATTATTGAGTTACTTTGGGGTGTTTTGGAGGAGCGAGTCAGGAAACATTTTCCCTCCTTCAGCATCACATAGTGACCTGGACACTATTCTGCAAGAAGAATGGCTCAAAATCCCTCTGGCCACTGTGCAAGACTTTCCCAAGATGAATTGATGGCCGCAAAAGGAGGCCCTACACCATACTAATGAATTATTGTGGTCTAAAACCAGGCGTTTCAGTTTCATTGTTCAACCCCTGTATGTACTATATACAGTATGCACTACTATACTGCACATAGCATACTATGTATGCAGTTAACAGTCAATTCACAAGAACAACTCTTGCATAAATCTTAGAGTACTATTTTATAAAAGAGACAATAAAAGTAATTTTCAAAAACCTATTTCCAATTCTTTTATAAACTAGAATTTCCTTACATATAGTACATACTGCTTTTAATGGACTCAAGACCCCTTGATACTGTAGCGCTGATCCTAAACAAACTTTTCAAGAATTATTGGATGTCACAACTGCAGACAAACACACATCATTAGCATGATACTGTATCTAAACAGAACCTTTTACGTATCTGAATAAAGCATACCTGCACTCGCTGAAGATATCACCAGGGTTTCGTGATCCCGCAAGAGGGGCCAATCACCTCCGTCTTCCTGTTCTCGTCTTTTCAGTTCTATGTCCTCCAGTTCCTGTTCAGAAGTTTCCACTCCTAGGTGTTTCGCAGGTGCTAAAGGTTCCATCAGTTTGTGCTCCAGCAGAATGTACCAGTCGTCGCTCTCCGCTTGTTGCTGCACTTCTTGCATTTCTTGGAGTTTTTGTTCCAGGAATTCTACTGCCTGTAACCTGCCTTTCATCCTCTCTATTTCCAGCAGTCTTTGTCCAATATCCTCCACTTCTTGTAATCTTTCCTCTAGTTCCTCTATAGTTTCCTCAGACATTACGTGACCTGACTTTAACATCAATTCATGTACTGTGTCTCCTTTTTGCATCTCTCTTATCCTTTGTTCAAAAATATGCTTCTGAGATTGTTCAGAAGTTTCTCCTTCCTGCATTCTCTTTTCATACATTACTACCGTCTGTATTCCCTCTCCATCCCCTTCGAGTTCTATCTTTTTCCTCATAACCTTCATCATTTGCTCACTGCCTCCAACATCCAACTCTAGATTTTCTCCAGCAAAATCAGGTCCTAGTTCTAGTTCCTCACCGTATTCTGTCATAGCCCCATTCTCTTTTCTTATTTTGATGATCTTTATATGCTTTTCTGATGATTTTTCTATCCATTTCAGCTCTTCTCCTTGTGCTTCAGCTTGAGAGGACTGCAGGGACACTAAGCATAAAGAACAGAAATACTGTAAAGGAAAGGGCTGATACTTAATAAAATTGCCAGGTCAGCAGAATTTCCAGCAAGACTTTTTTTTATTATTATCAGCTTTTAGACCAAATAGATCAAATTTAGATCAAATAATTAGCAGGTAAATACATTGCCTGTCCAAATTATTGCCTTGCCTCAAGCAATGAGAACAAATAAGGATATTGTTGTAGAAATTACTGGAACTGGGATAAAAACTAATACAGTGTATAACACATTAAAAAAACATAGAAAGGTTGGATAAACCTGGCAACCCATTTCTTTCTCATTAACAGATATATGTATATATCTGTATGAATACAGATATATATAGTATGTTTATACGTACGTATAAGTATGTATATATGTTTATACAGTATACACATAATACACATTAAATATTAAACATAATATTTATATATATATATATATATATATATATATATATATATATATATATATATATATATATATTTTTTTTTTTTTTTTTCATTTTTATAAATATTATGTTTAATATTTTATGTGTATTATGTGTATACTGTATAAACAAGCTCAGAAATTTATTGCAAACCTTATCAGAACTCACATGATAGCTTCTTCAAGGGCTGATAAGGGCGAGGTGCAAGGAGGACAAACCAATCATCAGCTTCCAATTTCCGAAGCTTAAATGTAGTACTTTCTGAAAGGTCAGCGTCTGTGCAAAAACATTTACATAGGAACATCTGCATCGTAATCAAGCTTAACTTAAACGCGCCTACTGTATTTTTTCATAATATTGGAAACATGTTTAAGGTGGAAAATGCAAGCACATAAGAAATATGTGAACAGAGAGAAGTTAATTAAATGTACCTGATGATAAATATGAAAATGAATGCTGAGTGCGAAAGGAGCGTCCGCCCAGTTGCTGAGAGCTCTCATTATCTGGCGTAAACGTCTCATGTCTTTCTTCATAAACAAGGGTCTCTCCTCCTGTTTGTTCCTCTCTGATTTCCTGGACTCTCGACCATGATTCATCAGAGCCAAGCTCTTCTAATAAGTCATCAAACTCCGGTTGATTTAGATGTTTCATAGCCCAAGAATCACTATCGCTTGCTGGAAGAATAATTATATCATTATTAATAGTAGTTGACACACATACAGAGATTCTAAGATATTTATGCAGGGGAAATAATGCCTACTCAGAGGTGGGTTAAGCACTGTAGGCCTAAATATACTGTATACTCTGGGTGCATCATTCAGATATTATAACTCCTAATCTGAGGATCCAGTAACGTTGCTCTTAATAACTTCCAGTTGTTAAATATTTGTAAAACCCACAGATTGATGCAAACAATGACAAAATGTCTTTTTAAATATAAAAATATATTCTTTTTTTTTAAATATATATATATTTTGGCAATATAAAACCATATATGAACACATACAGTATGTGGTTGCCAGTTTTTCTCTTAAATAAAGCACAGGATTTTTGATAGTGTCTATATAAAATATACTTTCCTTTAAGCTTAAAAAAACTCCGTCCACAATTTCACTATCAAATCTCAATACTCACCTTTAACTCATCTCTGAATACACCTCGTTATGATAGAACCCTGCAAATACAGATACACAAAGACGAACCTTTTCTCTTGATGGCTGAGCGTGAAAATTCTGGAGCTGGTCGCTCGATGCTGGAGCTCGCCTCTAGAGATTCTGCATGAGTGGGCCCATGAAAATGAAATTTAGACCCCAAAAGCAGCCTGACCCTTCGGGCCTTGTCTGGGCTCCTGTGGTTCCTAAGACATGAATGAACATTTGTTGAATATTTCTTTTTCTGGTTTATGTGGCTAGAAGTGTTTTTTATTATTATTATTAATTTTTTTTCCCTGTCATTTAAACTGCAGCTTGATTCAGATCAATGAATGTGTTGCGATTTATGTTTTTTTAGGACAGTTATACATATGACTATCTAACTATCTATAATCAGCTAAAAGCTGCTACCTGAAAAAGCCATGATGCTCTGCAGCATTTCTCCACAGGCGTTTGCAGGCACGGTAGCTGGACAGGCTGAATTTGATGGTACTTTCAGATGCATCCTGGTTAAGATCCAAAAGAGAATCACTTCAATTCAATTTCATATTCAATATGTCGTCTAAATTATTATTAGTGAAGTAACTTGGTAGATCCTGCTGATTTCCCCATCATCATCATGACCATGATGCACGATGATGACCATTATTGTAACGTTTGTTGAATGTAACAATTGTCTTTTTTTTTTTTTTTTTTGAGAAACCATGTTTTCTAACAGGGAATTTATTTAACAATATAATATATAATCATCATCATCATCATCATCATCTTGCTCATACATATTTGCACATTAGAAAACTACATAAAATATATGATTTTAATAATAACATCATGCTCCAGAACGTTTCCACTCTTGAGCCAGTATGTCAGGTGTCTGGTATACACGCTCACCTCTGAGTGCAAAATCTTGGCTTTGAAGTTGTTGCGCCTGTAAGACATATTTAAAACACTAGGCCAGAGGAAACACTGTGTCTTTGTCTCATCCTCATATACCACCAGTCCATCAGCACATACTCCCAACATCACTTCTTCTCCACTGGCATCCTTAACACACAGACCAATAAGCAAAAACAAATCAAATCATGTGTTTAATGTAGATATTGACAGAAAGAAACACAGAGGAGAAATAATGCCAGAAACAGCACTTCCTTATGCTACAGTACCTTAGCAGGATGCAGGTGTACTCCGTACATATCAAGCGTCTTAGCATTCTGCAGGAAAAGCAGGTCTGCTTCAGCAGGACTCATAGAGCTGGATTGAAACATACAGAAAAAAAAAAAAAAAAAAAAATATATATATATATATATATATATATATATATATATATATATATATATATATATATATATATATATACACATACAGTAGTATACAGTATATATATAGATACTATTAGGTATTTAATTCATAAATTACTCCCTGAAAACATGCTATATAATATTTTATATGATGATGATATTTGTGAATAACCAAAATACTTGAGTGTGCGATGCAGCTCAGCCACTTTCTCTTCCAGCTCTGGAGTCTGATTGGGTGCCAGGGGAATTCTACTGAAGAACTCATTCCCATGTAGCTCGGGATTATAATCTCCGAATTCCGATTGGACCGTGTATGATCCTAAAACTGCCAACATATCTGAAGGACATGCCAGACGGCTAGTCAAGATGTCTGCCCTTAGCTGAAGACAAAGTAAGTATCTGAAGAAAAAAAAACAAAAAAACAATAAAGAAGTAAGTAAGTAAATGAATGGAGCATATTATGTGCTTATACACACATTAACAATGGGTGGAAACCTTGAACTTTCCACCCTGTTTGAACTTTTCTTGAAACTTGATGAGTGCATATATAAAGAGGGAGAAATATTCCGGGAATTATACAAAAGAGACATTTCTACATTGTAATTGCATTTTACTGGGATTTTGTTCTGGATTGGAAATGCAGCTGTTAAAAAAACAAATAAGAAAAAAAATGCTTATTTTGCTAGCACATTTCAGTTTGGGTTAAGTTATACTGTATATAAATTATAATATTTATAAACTGCATCCAAAAAAAGTAAAAGACCACTAGTGAAAATGCTAATTTTCTAATTCAGTACAACAATCTTATTACAAATTGTATTACTAACAACAACTGGAGTGAAAAACAGAATCTTTAAAATATTTACATAAGTTTCATATTTTCTTAGCAGTTGCAATGTCTCTTATTTTGCTTCAATGGCAGTGTGCACTCAACTGGGAATGGATTCTACAAGTTTGTGTAAAATCTTATTATGCGTTCTAGATCAAATACATTGGAGTGTCATTTAAATAGCTTCTTCAGTAGAAGAGATTATGCATCAGGAAAATCTGACCTTTTGTACATTTCAGGTAGTCATTATCACAAACCTAAATAGTAACTTTATTATCACAAACTAAATAGTAACTTAGAAGTCGAACGGAATGAATAAAAAAAGATGTAAATAACAAAGATTTACTTTAATTTGTTTCACATATAGGTGGCACGGTGGCTTAGTGGTTAACACTGTTGCCTTGCACCTCCAGGGTCCGGGTTCGATTCCTGCCTCAGTGTGCATGTTACCCCCGTGCTTGGAGGGTTTTCTCCGACAGTCCAACAACTGTGCAGATTAGGCTAATTGGTGTTCCCCAAATTGCCCGTAGTGTGTGAATGAGTGAGTGTGTGTGCACAGTGATGAATTGACACCCTGTAGAGGGGTGTTTCCCACCTCGTCTCCTGGGATATGGAGGATATACTGTACAGGATAAAGCGGTATAAACAATGATGATGATTCATTCTTCATTTGAAATTTTAAAGATAATAATATGTCCAGGAAGACGTGGAATTTGAAGTGGAAGAACTTAAGTGTCCTTAACCCCACACTGAAGATCTATCACAGGAATCTGTAGTAGTAGTTCCAGCCCCTAAATCCACTGGCCCTAAAATTCTAAATGATTTCAGACCTGATGTCCTTACCTTGACTTTAATTTTAAAAAATGTAAAACAATTTAGAGACTGGTAAGGTCAGAACTCTTGAGGAAATCTTAGCATGTACTGTACTTGACCCCATGGAGTTTGCCTATACTGTACATCTGCACAGAGGATGCGACAGTTACAGACATTATGGATTTTGTAATGTGACCTGATGAGTCACGTCGTCACTTAAACAAATTCAAAACAAAAGATATGACAACTGATTTTAGGAAACATTCTCATACCCACAATCGTCACAAAACAAGGCCGACCTGAGCAATGTGTGCCATCATATAAATAGCTTTGGACAATTATTGAGTCAAAATTTAACTCTGAAGAAAATTGTGCAGCTGTGGGTTAAAAGGGGCACGAGAAGCTACACTGTCTGAGGAAACTGTTCTACTTCCACGTGACCGTCAGATTTTATCAGGCTTTTCTTGAATCGATTTGATCTTTTTCACTTGGTATCACAGTTCTTTCTCAACAGAACAGGAACTCTCTTAATCAAGTTGTAAAATGGTCACTTAAGTTGGTTAGTGAAACCGGTGTCCCTGTATACCCGATAGTTACAGCGTATAGCCAATACCATTTTAAATGACAAATTGCATCATTTGCACAGTGAGTTTCAGCTTGTCCCCTCTAGGCATTGGTTTATAGTACCATAGTGTAAAACTAGGCTGCCATGTCACTCCTAATCAAGCTGTAACAATGCACTTGAGCGCTGTTTCTAGATCCGATTTATTTTTACTGTATATACTTTTGAACAAAAGCGGCACAGGGACTTGGTGATTATCACTGTGGCCCCGCACCTTCAGGTTCCAGGTTCAATTCCCACCTCGGGTCTGTGTGCATGGAGTTTGCATGTTGTCCCTGTGCTTGGTGGGTTTCCTCCTGGTACTCCGGTTTCCTCCCACAGTCCAAAGACATGCAGATTAGGCTGATTGCCATTCCCGAATTGTTGAACATAGTGTGTGAATGAGAGTGTGAGTGTGTGTGGCCTGCGATGGATTGGCACCCCATATGCCTCGTGCCTAAGTCTCCTGGGATGGGCCCCAGGCCCCCAGTGACCCTGTATACAGGATAAACCGGTATAAACGATGAGTGAGTGAGTGAGTGATACCTTTGATTATCACTTTTATCATTTCAATTTTTATTTTAGTCCTGAACCTGACCATTGGGAGGAAATGAAACACTGACTGCACTTTAGGCCTCCTCATCTGACATTAGTGCTTGAGTGCTTCACTAATGTTCCTGAGGCTGAATGAACACAAATCCACAGATCCACAAATCCACAAATCCACAGGACCATTCTCAAAAATCTAGTGGACCGTATAGTGTGTCCATGTTAATAGAAGGAGAGAGAGAGAAAGATGCATGAATGTCAGACGGCGATACAATAGATCTTACCTTGTAATGTCTTCAGCCAGTACAGAAGGGTCAGGTGGGTAGAACTTGACACAGAATGAAAATGTAGCAACTTGACCTGAAACCACAATCAGCAGTGAATATAAGTATACCCGCACATAAACACATAGGTGTAATATGTTACTAACACCACGGAACAGAACAATTTTACTCACTTATGATCTGCTTTTGAACCTTTTTGGATAAATCCAGCCACACCTAAGGGAAGAAAGTTACAGGTCAATACTGTGTCATGCTGTAAATAATAAACATGGATACACTAAGGCCACATTAAAATCAGAGAACTATTTAAATATGATGTAATTAAATGTTCAATGAAATCATTCACCTTGCTGTTGGAAGAATCCCATGCCGCCAGGCCAAAATAGTCCTTCTCTAGCAGGTTGAGATACTCACACACATTATCGAACAGAACCTGGCCGATTGCTTTTTTCTATAAACACAGATACATAAAAATGCTGTCATAATTGTTTAAAACAGACTGCTGATATAAATATTGGGAACTAAAAACTGGAACTGGGAACTGACCTCCAGGTCACGCTCGATAACGGTGTCATCCAAAAGTCTAACTTGGCACTGGAACGTGGTCATCTTTATGCTTCTACAGCACAGATTTTTATAAGCATAACTGGAATGAATCGGCACACTGCAAAAAGTTGTGATCATGGCAATGTTATATATTATATGTTATATGTCATAGCAAAGTGCTATTAAATATATGAGACACTGTACACCAAAATAACACTTAAGATTTATTACACTTCATTACACAGTGTCTGATTTGAGTAAATATTTAATTTGAGTAAATGTCTGACCCTATATCATTTATATGTTTATTCTACAAAAATAAATTAATAAATAATTTAAATCAATTTGCTTTAAAACTACTACTACTGCTTAAAAATACATAAAAAAATTATTCACGCCCCTAAGCTATATAGCCTATTATTATTACTATTATGATGATGATGATGATGATTATTATTATTATTATTATTAACAATAGCAATAATAATAATAATAATAATAATAATAATAATAATAATAATAATAATAATAATAATAATATCATTATTAATATGTGTTTTTCTAGAAACTGTAGAATTTATTTATTTATTTCTCATGTAAAAGCAATTAAGCAGGATAAATGTTTATCTTTATTCTGCAATAAATCAATAAATCAATAGCCAATTGGCTTTAAAACGACTAATAATAGGAAATAATAGAATATGTTTAGAATAATTTAGTCTTTACTGCTTAAAAATACAGGGAAAAATATGTACACCCCTAACATAGATACAGTAGATGCAATCTATTATTATTATTATATTATTATTTATTATTATTATTATTATTATTATTATTATTATTATCAATGCAGGTTTCTCTAGAAACTCTAGAAAAACTAATTTTATCTTATCTATAAAAGTCTGGGAAATAGCCTATCATAGTGTGTTATTTATTTATTTGTTTATTTATTCAAAGAAGTAAATAAACCTACTGAAAGTCAAAGCTTTGTGGCCCAATATCTAAAAACTGCAGAACTGTTTGATAAAACCTTAATTCACTAAGATGATTTACTGTGTAATTTTCGGTGAGTGTGTTTGTATTTGTATCTACGCATATGTGAGGGATGGAAAGTTGCCCTGCCCACACTGCACTGTTCTGCTGGCAGATATGGCTGTGGATGTTTTAAGGAGATAAACATACAGTACACTCCTCCAACAAGCACTCACGCACACACACTTACTCATAAGGATAAACACACATACACACTCAAAAAAAATAGCACTAAATCTCCAATAATAGTGGAATACTTATAAATAAATACTGTCCGGAAACCATTCCTTAAATAAAACTGCAAGCATGTACAACTAAAAAAACTGAACTTTGCTTGATAAAGATTTTCACCTCGTTCTGATCAACATTGGCGGGTTAATACATTATAGGCAGGCAAACATGCTGCTAAAAAGCAAAATGCTACATATAACTGGCTTAGAATTAAAACTCTTTTTATACAGTTGAATTCACATTAAAGTAAGCTGATATTTTTTATGATATTAAATTCAAATAATTATAGTGCCTGGATTAATGTAATGTTTGAATAAACAAATATTAACAAAAGTAAATGTTGAATTTACTTTTACACCATCGCATTAACCTCTTAAAATCCACAGTCAAACCGTAATCTCTATCAAACCACAATTTGAAATTAATCAGCAATTCAGTTATTTAGCAATAATAGATTATCTGCAGAACATCCAAATAAAAGCATGAATAAATAACATATCCTTAGATATATATTTCATATATAAAATACACTATTTTGCTTAACAGTAATACAAAATGAAATTACTTCATATATATACAACTGTGTGACAAAATCAATTGCATTATCACATTTATTAATTACATAATTTCATATTTTTTATAAAACACAAACATACATAACATCTTTAAGCAAAAGCACTTAATCCAATAAAACAACAACATAAAAAACTTACCTGATCAAGTGAGACGTTCGTTAGCTCTCACTTCGACTCAACTGAAGCTTCCATGACGTTACATCTGAGATAAGGGTTAGAGAGCTTCAGAAGAAAACTGGACTATCTTTGAGTATGCATACAGTAACTACTACAGTGAGTATAGGTCATTTCTTCACATACAGTGTATACTTTACTACTATTTCTTATCAGTTGTCATTTTAAATAATCTGAAAAATAATAATATGCAATTAGACAAGAGTGTCACTACAACTGTCTTACATGGGATAAATAAATAAATAAATAAAACCTCACACACCCAATGTAAAACATGTTGTATCAAGCTCATAGTCTACTTTCTTTTTCTTTAATCATCTTTGAGTTTTGAAAAAAATTCTATACAAATAAATGTATACAATAAAAACCTTTCCCATTATACAATTGCTTTTTTTGACCATGAATAATACCAGGATCTCATAGTGGTACCGGATCTCATAGTTGTTCTCACCCTGCAATAGCATCTAGGTGATCTTATTAACTAGAGTTGGGTTGATTTTCATGGCAGGTGCTCAACATGCAATCATCTGCAGAGACACACACAGAGAAAAAACACAGTACAAAGAGATACAGTTCCAGACTCCATCCAAAACCATATTCTGCTATGTAAGTAAATTTGTGTTGAAAACGAATTAATAAAAACTCTTAGGTAGCTGGATCAAGTGTTCAACCATTACACAAATATATATAATACTATATTCTATATAGTACACTGTAAAAAATGTCTGTAAATTTAACAGTAAAATACCGTATAAATGCTACAGGATAAAACCGTATTTCACAAAACTTGTGATTACCGTAGAATTTACAGTGAAAATTTTTAATTAGTTTTACAGAGTAAGACCTTAAATTTAACAGTTAAAAACGTGAAAATATGGTTTATTGCAGTAAAATTTAGGATATACTGTATTTATAAAAAGGAAAACATTATTTTGTCTTTGTCAGTTTTCCATAAGCATTATGAATATGACATTATGCCTCATGGATGTAATATATAAACTCTCAGAGAAGGTATTTGTTACTAATATACTGAAGCATCAGTTTATATTTTATTAAACCCTTGTTGATAGGGTTTAAAAATCAGAATTACATCTGTCTAGACTTTTTTAAATAGAAAACTAGTGCATATGCACTACTACACGACTACACTCCCCGCACAATAAAACACAGCGTGCAAGTTGTGTAGGGGATGCGGGGAAACCGAGGAAGAGTGGCACGCAAGCCGGGCAATGGAACGCGCTCCAAGGACTTCAAAGTTGTGAATGGTATTCCACCCTTCTCATTGCCACCACCTCTCACCAGTCTGTGCGCTGCCCACCAGACCTGCACGTGCACACCTTTCCTTTTCTTTTTCTCTTCCTCCCTCCTTTAACTCTTTCCTTCCCTAAATAAAACCCGTTACAAAATACATGAACATATTTGACACCCCTGTGCAGTGTGCATTTAAAAATGCAGGGCAGTTTTATAAACTTTCATAAACAGTTTTAGCATGTGTGTGATAAAATCATCAATTTTTCTGTGTAAAGTTATAATAAAAGCCCTTCTGTGCTTAGATTGTCTTCCTAAAATGCTTTAAAAATGTCCACCCTGACATTTGTATATTTGATTTTGAGAATTTAAATATTGTTTTGCTGCACTGTAAACCCTAATGCTCATAGTAATTAAACATATTGAGTACTGTTAACTGGAACAATTACAATTAGTTCAAATTAAGTATTTATAACTTTTTGGTATTTATGAGTTGGTAGAAATGACACTTTTCAAGCTAAACAAAAGTGTAGCTAAACAAATTTGATATTTTAAGCCACAGTAACTGTCTCCTTAAAGTTCCACCAACTTTAAATCTTTCAGCGATTTTGTGTCTGACATCATCAATGCACATGTAAACTGCCCACATTGAACTGTTTTGATCAAGATGGTGAATTGGTCTGTCTTCACATACTGTAAGGCTGTAAGTATAATCTTTACAAATCTGGGCATCCTAAAGTACCAGAGCACTGGTGCCTCAGTGGTAGGTGTTTCGCTTGCCATGCACTGTAAACCCTAATGCTCAAAGTAATTAAACACATTGAGTACTGTTAACTTAAATAATTGCAATTAGGTCAAATTAATAGACCTTTTTGAGTATTCAGACCTTTTTGGCATTTATGAGTTTGTAGAAATGACACTTTTTAAATTAGCTGAACAAATTTGATGTTTTATATAATCGTAAGTACTTAAGTAACAATAACTTAAGTAAAACTTCCACCAATGTAAAAATCTAGAGTACTTGTGGCGCAGGATTAAGTGTCTCTCCTGCCATGGGGGAGACCCGGGTTTGATTCCTGGTTTGCTCAGATAAAAATGGGAGGGTTGTGTTCAGAATGACATCTGGTGTAGAAATTATTTAAAATTTATTTTATTTACAACATCTAAAAAAAATATAGTATGAGTTGGGCTACTCAGTAATGCAAGTAAATAAATAAATGCAAGTAAAGAATATCTGAATGAATTCACCGTGGTTATTCATAATAAAAAATAATCAAACAACGGCAATAATCACATAGCAAGCACAGTAGTGTAGTGGTTAGCACTGTTGCCTTTCACCCCCAGGGTCTGGGTTTGATTCCCGGCCAGGCCCGATTCCTGTCTCTATGTGCATAGAGTTTGTCCCTGTATTCTCATGTTCTCCCTGCGCTTGGTGGGTTCCTTGAGGTACTCTGGTTTCCTCCTACAGTCCAAATACCTGCAGATTAGGCTAATTGGTGTTCCCAAAGTGCCCTGTGATGGACTGGAACCATATCCAGTGTGTACCCCACCTTGTGCTCCTGGGATAGGCTCCATCCCCCCTGCAACCCTGAATACAGGATAAAGCTATATAGATAGTGAGTAAGTTCTGAGCTGTAAAAAACATGGTTATGATCCGTATTTGTTATAATGGAAACCCTGGATTTTGACGGGTATAAACTGTTTTTATAACAACATAAACATGTTAATTATACAGTTATAAACCGTAAAAATAAACAATTAAATCCGTATAATATACAGTATAATGAATGCAATCCCGTAAAACCAAAAACATTGCTACCGTATTTTTACGGTAAAATTCTGGCAACCACAGCTGCCAGTTTCTTACCGTAAAATTTACGATTTATTTTTTACTGTGTATAGCACCATAGCTGAGTAGATATTTACTACAGTAGCATGCAATTTTAGAACACAGTCATGGTAAATGGTCAGTTTGGGTTGTAAACGTTCAGTCAGAGTGACCTGGCTGCTATCCCTGATCCACCAAGCTTAGCCACTTATGGAAATTACCAATGTATTTAATGTACAAAAAAAAAAAACTTTTTTTTATTTTATAATTTTTTTAATGTGAAAAAACAAAAAAACACCAAGCCTTTGAACCCATAACATATTTTATCATGCTATACATTAGATTCCATAGGAGTCTAATAATTCCAGTACCATGGTATTTTTGACAATACCACTGTATTTATTTGCTGATGTAGCACATGTATTACACCGTGGTACATGGTTCTACTATGTAGCATAGTATGGTATGACGAAACACGTTCCAGAATACTGTCAAAAATACTGTATGTTGTACATATCGGAAATACCATAATGGTAAAATGTATATAGCATGGTACCATTTTACCTGTTACAGTGCACTCCAAAGGTTAATACACTACTTTGGTCAATACTATGGTACTCCATGGGGTTACAGCAGTGGCTACCCACAGTACAGCAGGTACAGTATGACATAGTACACGCAGTGCCACATAATAACCTGCAGAAATAGTATACTGGTATTCACCAAAGTATTGTGTAACTTTTTCAACACTATTATGCAACATGGTCCATAGTACCATAGTATGGGGTATAATAGAAGGATGTAGCATACTATAGGTTGTGTAGCATTGTACTAAAGTATGTACCATGGCAGAACCATGTACCATAGTCATGTGGTAACATGACATGGTATACTGTCCAAATCCCATACTACAGGCACCACTGGATTACCAGGGTAAGTATAACATGATCATTTATTTATTTATTTATTTATTCATTCATTTTCAATGGGAACCCAGTTTGGTAAAATATATAGTAGTAATGTCATCGTCCAGACACAATTTACATCAATCTGAGTTAATACATGACTTAAAAAAAATATTTGCAGAAAATGTCAAACTTTATATTCACATCCAAACGGCATGAAATGATTTCCCAAAATGGAAAAGTTGTCATTTAGAACCAAAGCTGTCAGCTGACTTCAACAGGTTCTTGATGAAATGATTTTCAGTACCGGTGTTCCTCAGTGATGAATTCTCCTGAGAATGCATGAAAATTCATTATTTCCAATGCTCGCTCAGCTGAGGGAACAAAAATGAATTACAACTTGCACTAAAAATGCTTCTTTTTCTTAGAGTATTTATTCTAATTAAATATACATACTTGTATTTTACAACAAAATCAAGTCCTATAGGTTCTGAACATGACCTGATCCATGTAATAAAGTATTAAATAAATTACACAAGTAGCAATAAGTGGACTATAAACTGACATTAAAATACAGAAAGAGTGCTTGGAAGAACGATCTCCTGTGTTCTGCATGGTTTATATTACCATCAAACCTAGATGGAATGAACGTGTCCTGCTGAGCTTCATTTTTCCACCTGCATGGGCTCTATCACACCGGGTGTTAAATCACCCACACATGGTGCAGACATAATGAATTTTAGATTCACTTTACCTAAAGTAAAAAACAAACAAACTCTTGGTGGTGGAGAAAAGCAATAAGAACTGCACATTTAGTAGGACGACCCAGATGCTATCCTACTGTTTTCAACAGATGAACCTTAATATCAGACCCAGAAATCATAAAACAAACAAGCTAACAAAGTTCTCAAAGTTCTTAAACTTACCAGTATGATAATAGAATTAAAGAAAAGGGACCAATAATTATGTCATTAAAATGTGATATTATTAGTAGCAATTCATTATTAAAGTTAAAAAAAAAAAATTATATACTGTATGTGGGAACACAGTTTTACTGTGGCAAGTTCCTAAAGATACAATTTCAAAATTAGTTGATTATGTAACTTCAGCAGCAACCTGATTTCCCCTCTCGTCTGTTCCAACCACTCAGCTTTCAGCATCACCGGTATCCTAATCACTTGTTGTTTGATCATCTGCGCCTGTTTCTCACTGGTTCAGTATTAGGTTTGGTAAGATTGACTGGGTCAGAGCAACTCCAAAACTGCAGCTTTTGTTAGATATTCCAGGTCTGCACCACTGTGACCCACCAGAAATGATCCAAGGAAGGAAAACCAAGGAAGGATGAACATATAGTTTATGACTGTTTTGGTTGTAGAAAGGGGTGGTCATAATGGTTGTGCATATACAGTAGAAGTAGTTTTGGATTGACTTGAACACCCCTCAGAGGTTATGGAATATAGATTCCCCTCCTGTCAGTATTCACAAACAATGGATGCAAACCAGCAAATATTTTATTTAGATTTTATTTTTTTATTTATAGCCAGCACTAATTTAGGTTGCATAGCCTACAGCTCTCAGGAGTACTACATGAAACATACCACTGTGAACACAGTTAAATGCCATGTTTCTCTAAATCATTTCTCTAAAACAAAAATATCTTATTAGTGGTAGGTTGGAGGTTACGGCTGCAGTGCAATGAAAAGGGCAGCCAAAGGGTTTTATTTATAAATAATGAAAATATTGCCTTAATGTTTGGATAATTAGGTAGTGTAGTTTCCATTATCAGTTTCCATAATTCAATCAATTGTATAATATATCAAATCATAAAATTATGCCTTCCTTAATCAGGGTGGCTTCATAAGGCACATTAAAAATGAGTTCAGTCATCAGTCATCAGTTAATTTTTTAAAAATTTTTGAATCAGAGGAACGATGTAAATAAATTCATTTACAGGAAGGAAGAGAAAAGGAAGGGTATGGGGAATGAATGATAAAAGATTAAAAAGAAGAATGTGAAGCAAAAAAAGAGGGAAAGAAAGAAAAGGCAATAAATAGAAGATGAAAAGAGAAAAAGAGGAAAAAAAGGATGCCAGGATGGTAATAGGATTAATAAGAAAATGAGATTTAATAAGAAAATGGGATATACGGGAAGCGGTAAAGACGATGAGTGAGTGAAATAACAACAAAAAACATTCCTCTGAAACTGGTCAGGTACAGGGACTGGACTGAAAATTAGAGCCCAAACATCTGGATCTTTAGACGCAAAATCTTAAGAAATTAGACTTTTCATAGTATAAATGTACCAGAAAAAAATAAAATAAAAATAAACAACCTTGCTAAATTGCATAATTGCAACTATAACATACCATATTTAAGACTCTGTAGTAACATGCCACAAATTTCCTTTTTATCCACTTCCCTTCTTTCCATGAGTTCTCCTGTCATTATCACTCTACACAAATTAAGGGTGCTCTGATCAATCGTCTAACTCTGGTTTATGCTCATATATGCCTAATACTTTTGTTTTGGGGTGTAACGATATACAAAACCTAAATATAATATGAAAGAGTGGCCACTTGATATGACACATATCATGGTGGATATTTTCAAGCATTGAAAATGCAGTGGAACTTTACATTGACACAGTGCTTGTGTGAGCAGACTTTTTTCAGCTTTTGATATTTTCTCCAATATACGCCATAATTTAATTGTAGACAATTCCCACCCATGTTCAGGGCACACTTAAGTCAATCCTAAGGAGCATCCAAGTACTGTACATTACACTAGGTCTTGGCTGATATAAATTTTCCAAAACCTATGGTCATGTACTTGGGAGCCTCAATTTTGATTTAAGACAGATTTGAAAAAATCTGAACTATCCCTTTAACAGCGCCCAACCATGTGCTATTACATGTTTCCTCTCACACAAGATGCTCACCATTGCTAGGGGGCATCGTAACACACTTTGTAGAGAGTGCTATTCGCCATCACCCCCTCTCTGCCCACGTGAGCTCTGAAGCATCCATGACTCATGGTGCTATGATTGATGTGGGAGCACATGTATGCCATCTCGCCACACAGCCAATTCGCTCTCAGCAATGGAAGTAGCATCAGCTGGGATTCCAATGTGAGCAGACTCTAAGCAGCTCATAATATAACACAAGCTGTGCACTCGAATATAACTGGATTTAATATGTCTAATTAAATAGTAGTGCTCTGATCAAGACAGAAACTGTCTCTCCATCTCTGTGATATTAGCACAAATGCAATGGTAGTCATTTGTTACAAATTTTGTTATGTATAAAATCAAAATTCATGTATTGAATAATATGGTATGTCATACTGCATCATTACACCCCCATGCATATTATTGCTACTTATGGATGGTGACTTTGGCAGGCTGGATTGCCATAGGAGTACTGTGGAGCCCAGGACCAAAGAGAGGGAAGAGCTTCCCAGAAAATTTGTCATTGTAGGTGATGAGGTGTGCCCCAGTGACTGCATCCCAGAAGGAAACCTCGCTTTTGTCCATGTTGAGTTTCACCCTGATTATCTCTGGCCTTTTTTCAATGGTTAGGGTGGTGCGAGGAGTAGTCAGACCGCTGTACACCCCTTTACTTAAGCCGATGCTCCAAACACCTCCTGATGTAGTCACTGTGAACTTCCTCTTGCGGGCCACAGACTCCTTACACACTCCGAGGACCCACTTTGGATTGTCCCCTACATTGACCTCCCAGCGATGACGCCCAGACATAAAACCTTCCGAGCCCAGGACGAAGACACAGGGGTCAAAGCGTTCAGGGTTGTCTGGAACCGATTGCCTCTCTGTGTTCTCTTTTACACTGGAGTAGTCAGGAGTCATGAAGAGCCACGGTGAAATTGTGTTGTGATCCATCAGCACTGGAACTGCAGAGAAGACAACGATTTTGACATTAAGCTTAGAATCAAATTAAACAAATCAGTGCATATATTTATTCTTAGATCTGAGACTAGCTTTTAGGCAATAGTAAGTACATTTCCACACTCGTTAATCATCCCATTCCAAATTTATTTATTCTCCCATTTTGGGAGAATTATAATAACCGCTACTCTTCTAGACTTTCCACTAGATTCTGGAGCACTGCTGTGGGGATTTGCTCATTCAGACACAAGAGCATTACTGAGGTGAGGCGCTAATGTTGTGTCAAATTAGTTCCTAAGTTGTACATCTTCATGGTGCTTGATTTGCATACAGGAAAATTGTCATACTGGATCATGTTAGGATCTCTTATGTTTGGATCTCTTATGGAAACCATACATGTACAGCATACATTTAATCATGTGCTTTGGGGCCAGTTTTAGGAAAGATCACATATAGTATGACTGAGATGGTGGGCCATACTTTTACACTTTTACTTTTGGCCATACTGTAAATGCTTAGCGATCCTGGTGCTAATTTGCTGGTTGGTGCTGTATTTTAATTTGATTACTGTATGATTTTTTTTAATCGCCATTTTATTAATTAAAAAAATTATAAATTACAATATATATATAGTAGAAATAGTAGAAACAGCAAACACTGGAATCAAAGTTCTTAGTATGCAATTCCAATCACCAGGTCATAACAGATATTGTACTTGACTCAGCTACTTAGCAATCAATAAGATGGCAGTCACCAAGTTGGAGCTTTGGAACCTTAGTTATTTCGGCAGAGTATACAGACACTAAAAATGACTATAGTACTGCTGCATCACTCTCTTTAGTTAAAGTCAAAAATGGAGGCTAAATACCACTTCCACCACTATCAACAAGTATTGTAAGTAATGTAAGAAACCATCAAGCAAATGCACCGTTATTACTAAAAAATTCAACTCAGGATTTAATTAATAAATGAACAAAATATAATATTTTGTTGAGGATGATTAGCTGGGGGGGTTGCGGAGGGGCATTTCCTTTAAGGGCATGCTTTCTGATACAAAAATCCACACTTACAACATTTAATCTGAGACTGCATGCTCTCCCAAACTTTGTAATCTAGTGCGCCAACATGAAAGGCCACATTGATGAGAACTCCAGGAGGAAACTTATGGGACTCATCATCAGTCCACTGGGCCCTGGACGACATCAAAACAACATATCTCAGAAATCACTGTGTTCAAAACAGAATGTTTAAATTATATTTTGAAGCAACAATCTTTTGGTTAAAAGCAACACTTACCTTTGTTTAAGATTTTGGTATTTCTAAAGGTAAAAAGAATTTTTTAAATTAATACTCAGCAACAAAGGCATGAACTTCCTTTACTACTGTAAAAAGTCATTTCAGATGGCATGCACTGTTCTGAACGAACGCTAATTTCCATTTAAAGAGAAATTTCTTACTTGTAGGACAACCAAATCCTCTGCATCCATCTCTTTGGTCACTGACTGAATCAGTGCAGAGAGAGCAGTGATATCGCGGTCGATGCTTTCAATCTTCACATTCAGCATCTTTTTCTTCTGCTCCTCTTCTTTCTTCAGGGCTACAATTCTGGAATCTTCTTCTTCTTTTAGAATCTGACGGAGCCTCTCAAACTCCTGTCTGATTTTCCGCTCTGCTTCCTCTGACTGTCTCTGTAAAGTAACCAGTTTGGTTTTTTCAAAGGTCTCGTCATTACACCATGAAGGATTGTGCATATAAAAGCAGAGAGTAAAAGTTGACAATGAATATCAATTACCTGAATATAACTGACTGTATCAGTACATCGTTTCTTTACCCTTTTAAAAGACTCCGCTTTATCACCAAGTATCTTGATTTTAAAGTTGAGCATTTCCTGAAAAAAAAAAAACATATTGCTTCCTATGTTAAATAGGATTTGTTTCATTATAAGTCTGGTTATATCATACTACAAAACTATCAGGATTGGGTTAGTTGTAAGTAAGAAGGTAGTGTGATGAATGCAGTTGTTACACGAGTATGTTGGGGATTTTAGTCCTCCTTACACAAGCAATCCCTTCAACAACAAAAAAGCTACCATTAAGCGTGTGTAGAAGGCCATAGCATATGAATTATCTAACATTCATGTTCATAAAATAATTTTGTGCCTCACTCTACACTGTGGATTTGGCCATCTTCATCCTGGAAAGTACAATTCCCATCAGGATTTAAATATTGTCTGATGGGGGTGAAACACTAGCCAATCATGGGAGTCTGTGAGCTCACACAAATGGAAGAGATGGGATAGTTATAATAATAATAACTACCCAATATTATAATAATAACCTTAAGCCTTACACTATTTGGCCAAATGTATGTGGACACTATCACACCTTAGAACAGATGTCCAAAAACTTTTGGCCATATAGTGTATTTAGTGACATTTTGAGCAGATGTTAACTTTCCTGCACAGCTGGACAGTGTTTGATTGTTGTGAGATAACAAGTTCGATTCACTCAATACTACTGTCAAGTCTTACTGAAATGCTCTTATCACCAATCATCAGTGCTGCGATAACTAACTGATATAAAATACAATATTTTATGAATATGTACATTAGTCGATGTGACCCCATGTTTTGTATGTATGTTAATCATTGTTTTTTGGTATCATTACTAAGGACAACTGTTTAAATGAAATAAGTTCTAATATATTTTATTTCTCAACTTCAGTCTGTGTGCATGGAGTTTGCAATTTCTTTCTGGGTTTTCTCTAGGTACTCTGGTTTCCCCAAAATAAGTGTGTCATAGGAGGATGGGTGTTTCCAGACTGGCTGAAGATTACAATTGTGGTGTGCGGTCCAGGATGGCACCGGCCTTGTGCCCTTAGCTTCCTAGGATAGGCACCCTACACAGGCTATGCGGCAGGGAGAAGGAATGAATGAAGGAATGATTTGCAATGATTTGCCACTTTGAAGTGACAAGTGTACCCAAACCTTATCAGGAAAATGGAGTCATCATTTGTCCTTTACTCACTAAATCATCATCTATATCGCTGGAGGCGGGGTACACCTTGCACAGGTTGCCAATCCATCGCAGGGCACACACACACACAGCGGCCAATTTTGGGAACACCAATTAGCCTAATCTCTATGTCTCTGGACTGTGGTAGGAAACCATAGTACCCGGAGGAAACCCATCATGCATTTGTGCATCATGCACAAACTCCATGCACACAGGCTGCGAGGCGGGAATCGAACCTGGAACCTGGAGGTGCAAGGCTCCTTTAATTCCTCAAAATTATATAATAACACTTAGGGACACATTCAAATACATAAAGTAAGACATAAATTTGGAATCAGCAGTTTGGTGTAAATAAAAAGTAGTTGGTGAACCTGGCAGTACTTGACTCCATGGTCTACAGGTCTGACGTCATGGCCTGAGTGCAGGGCGATGCACTCCGCACATATGGGCTCTTCATCATGGACGCAGTAGAGCTGTAGGTCGCGCTGGTGTAAGCCGCAGATCACAGGTGGAGCGCTTGTGATGCGCCATCCTCTCTCTTTCTGAAAAGACTCGGCCGTGTTCTTCAGGGCGCGGTTCGGGATCGGCGTCTCCCTTTCGCAGTCCTTCCGACACACGGGACACGTCTTCCCGCGCCTTTGCTTCCAGCTGGAATCAAGACAATCTGTACAAAAGCTGTGACCGCATGAGAGTAGCAAAGGGTCTCGGAAAAGGTCCTGACACACCGGACAGGTGAGATCGGACTCGAGAAGCGAAGGTCTGTCGGTAATATCCTCGTCCATCGCATACGCCATGGTGATAAGCGTTTACTTTCACTTTCTGTTGAACTGTCAGAAGTCTAAACCGAGCCGTGGGGTTACGGGGTTATGTTCCTCAACAAACCACTACTCTTAGTCTTCACTTGAATCTAAAAACGCGGAACTCGTTGCTTTCTTTAGTAGCTTTACTTTAGCGTAACCGTTAGCGCCTTTCTAATTAAATACGAAGTACAAATCTGCGTTTCGAAGTTCCGTCTTCCCCAGCTTCCTTATCTGTGCTTATGTTGTTGCCAATCAGCGTTCTCTGTTCGAGCATGCGCACATTTTATTTTTAGACGCGTACTGCGCATGTGTTTCGTTTCATGACGTTACGGAGCGTTTTAGAAATTACTAGAAATTACTCATACACTGTATGAACAAGTGTATGTATTTTACTTTCAGCACCAGTTATCCCAGGATAACTGCGGAGAAAATTGGTCTCACTCCTTTTTTTTTTTTTTTTTTTACAAAGTTCATTAATGTCTGAAATGTTTGAAAATGTCAAAGGTCAACGTCTGCACTGGAATTTGACTTGGCCGTTCCAACACCCTATGATACAGTTTACACACACACACGCACAATATATGGACACACGTTAGAATTCTCTTTCCTGGTTTATATTTCTTTAATCTTGAAATATGCAATAATCTCCCTTGAAAAGTTTATAGATGTGTAAAACCTTCATAACGGCTCTAATCTGAGGTGCTGTGAAATGGTGATTTTTAAAGCTGGTAACTATAAATGGTTTCCTGGGATGGTCTTCACGACAGCCAGTTTCATCATGGTGTTTGATTGGTATTGCAAAAGCACTCGATAATACTGCTCTTGCCAGAACAATCCCAGAACAGCTGCCCTTTGTGTCTAAAATAACAACTGACTTGTTGTTATTAAAATAATGACCTAATGCCATATTGTCATATTTTATTTCCTAACACACATCATAACACATATGAATCCAACATTATTCTAGAATGTGTCAAATAAATTAAAATCCAAACTTGTGATCAAACTTTTGACTGGTGCTATATGTTCATCTTCTATACAGCTTATCCTATGTACAGGGTGCTGATTATTTGCAGGGTACACACTACAGGCAATTTGGAAATGCCTATTAACCTAATTCGAATGTACGTGGAGGAACCCCACCAAGCACGGGGAGAGCATGCAAACTCCACGCACACAGACCCAAGCCAGGAATCGACCTCTTGACCCTGGAGGTTCAAGGCCACAGGCCAAGCTCTACGTCACGTCTTGGAAAATTGTCTACTGTCTTGAAGGCTCTTAATTAGAAAACAAGTGCCCAAAGGTACAGCGACATCGGTATGAACACCTAGAGAAGCCAAAAGTTTTTTGTTTCTTCAGCACAATTTAGTAAGCCATGCATAGTTTTGATTAATATGGCTACTTAATACCTGTGAAAGCATAATGATTGAACAAGGTTTAAGTATTCTATTCATATTTACTTTGCATTTTGTATTTTATCCTTATTCCAAATGTCTGTAGCCAGATGTCTGTGTGGTGGTTCACATTTTATCTCAAAGTGCATTTGGAATTTCTCCAGGGTGTCCATTTTTCTTGGCACTTCCTAAAAACATGCGGATAGAGTGAATTGGTTGTGCTGTGGACTGTTGTATACATGGTAAATTCCCACTTCACACTCAGTGTTGCTATGGATCTATCATAACTCCAAACAGGATATGAAGAATGAATGAATGTGTGAATGGCAATTTCCAATCATTCTTTATTTGTCCAAATTAAATTAATTAAATTTAATTAAGCTATATGTATAAATACTCTGTTAGCAAATATATCAATTAAAATTCAATCTTATACTGTATGCTTAATCCAAAATGAATTAATCCAAACCTTGCTATATAATAGCCATATAATTACCTAGTAATGAACACCCCCCCCCCCCCCCACGCTTTTTGGACGGAAAAGTTTAAGCTTTCTAGCTTTGTTGAGTCCACAAATAACTTTATTTGATGACTCAGCTTGTGTAGAATGAATGAATGAACTAGTAGAAATTGGACCACTCAATTATCAAAGGTCATTCCTTATGCAATCTGAATTCTTTAACATACACCCTTGCCCTCCCATGTGAAATCTTACCCTATGGGAGGGTGAGGGTGTATGTATATGTTCAATATGTTTTATGTTGTCCTTGTTTATTTGTTGCATGCACGTATGTGTAGATTTTTACTCTACATTCTGGTAATATTTGACAACAACGCAAACTTGAAATAATATAAAAGGTGAGACAGCATTCCGTATGTTAACAGACCTCAAAATTCTATAAATTCTATGTAGCTTCCCTTGAGAAGATTAAAATGCACAAATAATGCTTTTGAGGTTAAATGATATGCATCACATTATGCTGTGTCACACGACCCTGTTGTTAATTATTTTTCTAGTATAGCATGCACTGTTGTATTGTAGTCCTTACCTAATATAGCCTACTAGTGGCTAACATGCGGGGTAAATAACAATGTGGATGTTTCTGTTTGTTTCAGAATAAAAAGAAAAAAAATACTATAATAAATGAGAGTCTATAATGAAATTGGACAACACACTTGATTTGCAATGTTAATATATTTAACATAACTACAGACAATGAAACTGGTAAATTTTGTTAGCTTTCTTTACAAACAAAACTCTGAGCACTCACGCTGGACTGATGCATGCTGCTCTCTTTCTCTCTCTCTTCCTGGTGTCTTAGACAGGCAGAGGCTGGGGCTTTTCCTCGGTCTCTAAACAGCGCACTTTGTCTTTCTTTCTTTCTTTGACTATAAAATAGTTCAAATTTATTGCATAAGCATTTATTCTTGTTGGTGTGAAAGACCTAAAGTAGTTCTGGTGCAATCAGTTGCCATCAGGAGATGCATAATAATTCCACCTTTGTGAAATATCATGTACTCTCAAAATAAATAAATCTGTAATTCCTACCAGATTACTCTAGAAAAAAACTTGCACCCAGTACAGCAACCCTAACTATACTCTAGTATACTGCTCATGTTACACCAGAGTGGGTAAAAATCAAGAACTTAATTGAGTTAGAAATGCTCAGGCAAAGTACAGACCACACTAAAACTTAAAATGTTAAAACATGTCATATAATTGTGGTGAAAATACCAATTAATTCCTGCTTTAAATTCTAGGAATCTGCTTAAATTGTGGAAAAGTTCAAGTTAAGGACAACTAAATGCAGTATATAATTTATATTCTAGTATAAACTTTATTATTGCTGCTCATGGAAATTTTATGGAATTTAAATGGAACTTTAATAAGTAATTTAAATTTCATTTTGCCTTATCAAGAAGTTACAATGAGATTCTAAGCATGTACTTGATCATATACTGTTTTGATTGAGGTTAATGGAGGTTTGGTGAATTGTATTGCATAATACTGTGTGATCCAGAAACAATTTGGATTAAGAGGTCTTCCATGGAACTCTGAGTGCACGTTTAAAAAGATCTGTCTGTAATCTAAATTGAATTGAAGTAAATAAAGGTCAATTCATGTAAAATCTCTTGATTAAAAATGGTAGCAACTAACATGAGTGAATGGTGAGACCAGTTACTTTCTATTGCTTATCATTTATGATTAGTCATTGCTAATGTATGTATTTGATTTCTTTTTCTTTCAAACCAGTGTTCAATTTGACTAATGACATGAAGAGATGACTAGTATTTAAAAATTCCACTGAAGACTGTTCCCTCAGAAAGTGTGGTCCACAGTTATTACAGCCTGTAATGTTACCTATCAAACCTGGTTGGTTCTAGTTCCCATAATCTGTAATAGTAATTATTAGATTACAGGATTAAATAGATGCTCAGTCATGCACAAGCACAGCCTTACGTACTTTATCCCACAAGCTTTATATCTAATCACCTGTATTAAAGTATGTTTTTTGTAGAGATTGCCTGGTCTGATGAGGTGGATAAGTGTTGAATAAATTCCAACAAATAATCTATTATAGAAGCTAAGCAAGGTCATTTTCAGAAAACGAGAATAAAAGAATTACAGCCATTTTTTTCATATATGCGGCAATGGTCCAGGACTGAATAACAGAACGGAACACTACTTTTATTTCTCTCTATAATTCCCTGCTACACTAATGCATTTATCCCAGCATTTCACTAGTGATTGGATACCATTAATGTAAAAAGTTTTCTCAGCACACTGGAGCCATGATTGGATTGCCTGGTTCATGACTGAAACGCTGGCCTCTCAGGAACTCCTTTAATGTTCCAAACAAGTGGAAATGGCCTGAGCCCAAGGTAAGGACTGTATGGGGGATGTGGCCGTTACTTCCAGCTACATTTCTGTAAGGTGAAAGTGATGTTTGTGAAGGATTTAGGATTTAGGATTTCCACCATTTTCCCACCGGAAATGTTTTTTTTGAGTCTCATCACCATACTATGTTTGAAATCTTCTTTAAATGACAGTTTTAAATCTTTGTTTACAAGACATTTTTTTCACAAGTCTTGGTTTGACTTGAATGCCCCTTGTACAAGTAATTTTCAAATATTTACTCTCTAAGGTACAGGTACCTGTTGTTGTGCAATACATTTGTAGTCTATCTGCAATTTATTGATCTCTCTTTGAATTCTGAAAAATATTCTGGTAACATTTAATATTAATATGTTTAAACGTATTTTTAAATGTATTTATTGAATAAGGGACTTTTTTGATCTGTGAAGAAAATTACAGATGTTCAAACTGTGCTTGGACCTGTGAATCCAATCATGTTATTTTTTTTTTCTAATTCAGCTGAATTTCTTTCTTTTTTTTTCCTTATCGTGTTTTTGAATACCTTATAATGTTTTTGTTTCCTTATAATGTTTTTGAATAGAAGTGGTGCAGGGACTCTTTTTATGCCCCTTGTTACAGTATTATGTACCTGGTGATGCTGTAGTTGGGGGTATCTGGTAACGCACACAAAGCTAATGTTGCTAATGTTGCTTTAGAGCCTGAACGCTGTGCGCTTTTGCGCCGTTTGCGAGTTTAAGTAGGAGTGTAGAAACCCGCGATATATTTTGTATAGTCTTCGACAACGATTGGTGTTATTTACGCTTGATATTCCCTCGTGAATATTAAATATTAGTAAAATGGAGAAACTGTCCTGCTGCTAGCTAAGCTTTTTTTTTTTTTAATTAAAGGCCGCCGTCCTGGAGCTACACACGGCTACAACAACAACACTGGCTCGGCTTTTGGATGAATTCTGTGGATGTGTAGTGATAATATTTTTCAGAATGTAACCAACATCATTTGTGTACCTATGAAAGATGGAGATAAAGCCCCGGGCTCGGGTAAGTTAACGGGAACTGTACTGTTGATAACGTTAGGACAGATGTGGCTAGCTGGCTAAATAATAATAATAATGGGTAACCGTAGCGTATTGTGTTGCTTAGGTAGTGCTATGCGGAGAAGATATTTAAGTTTTGAATACTCGAAAGGCTTTAATTAAAAGATTGGATTAATGCAACACTAAAATATGAAGGCGAGATTTTTATTTTGGTCTCGAATATTAGCAAGCTAGCTAGCAACCGTAATGTCAACCACCCTTCCTGAGCAACCCTGAACTCTTTGTGCTAACTCAGAGAATTCATCACATGCATTAAAATAAACAGTGACTTATCCAATTTACTGACAAGTCAGCAAATATTGGTTTCATTTTTAAGTAAGTTAAAATTGGGTTTGCCTGTAGATTGGTTGACAACCAAACATCTGTAATAAACATCTGCACACACAACTGACACTGTTTATTTAAATACACCCTCTACTCACTCAAAAGTGAATATAAATACAACATCTGCACACACCTACATTATTCTTCATAGTAATAATTCAATCTGTACATACACGCACACAACGTTGCATATAAATGAAACATCTGCCCACATAACATACTATATAACAACAAATCTTCACAGTATAAATTCAGCATCTACATACACACACAAACACAAACAACAACAACAACAATGCATAGAAGTGCAAAATCTGCCCACACAACAATGTATGGAATGCAACATTTGTACACTGGTACTTTTTACAGCATAAATCCAACTTCTGCATGTATACACACACAACAGTGCATAGAAATGCAAGGTCTGCACATTGCTATATACACAATACACATAGTAAATGCAACATCTGGTTGCACAACCATGTATATACATGTAATATCTTCACACAACTAATTTTTACAGTACAAGTGCTCTATCTGCACACAATCCTTTTTTTTTTGTAAATGCACTATCTTGACCTGATTGATGTATACAGTGTAAACATCAGTGCAACATCTGCATTCGGCTGACTTACACATAACCAACAGTCTATATAATTGAATCATCAGCACACATCTGATTTATAAAGTATCAATGCATCATCTGTGTGGAACAGATTTATGCATCTGCACAAAATTTATACAACGGGAATGTAACAATAGAGGCACACATCCAATTTTTATTAAATAAATCCAACATCTACACACAACAGTTTATTTAAATGCAACATCCTCACCTTATTGAATTATACTGTGTAAGTACAAAATTTATATTTATTTATTATGAAAAATAATAATTTTTATTTTTTATATATTTTTTAAATAAAAGTATTGTAGTTTTGTTGGTTACAAAATAAAATCAGGATAATACCGTAGGAAACAGAATGTAGTTTTTACAGGTTAGGTGGCTGTTGGAAAGTACAACACAACTTGGGTAGAAATAATGTAGAATAATGTAGCTACATCTGAAAATTTGGACTGTTTGTTATAAAATAAATTTTCTAGCTTATGATTTATTTTAAGATAATGGCATCAGCTCTAATAATTTGAGACAGTCAGAGCCTTGGCACCATTCTCTGATTTAAATAATTAAACCAAAGGTTTCCAAAGTTCATATGAACGTCATGTAGAAAAATTATAGCCTAACCTTCCAATTTCTGTGAAACATTTTATGCAGAATGTGGAAATGCCTTGATATAATTTAGTTTGTCGAGTGTATTGTTATTATATAGATTTTTATCCTTCACAAATGTTTAGCTTTAGCCTTTAATTTAGCCTTCTATATATTTTTCTCGCTCTTACACATTTCCATGATTTTCTTCTAATTTTGTGAAGCTGCTTTGAGACAATGACCATTGTTAAAAGAGCTATATAAATAAAATGTAATTGTACAAATTCTTTCTCCCAATTGTAATGATGATGATGATGAGATGACCGCATGTTGATGTAATGGGTTTTCAAGAACTGTCTCAATTACAGAAATGAATTGGACTGTTCCAGTTTTTTTTTGCATATATTTAATTGTGTAAATATGGTTATATTGTTGAACTCCACACAGTGTTAATCATACATCTTATTTTATTCAGTAGGCATTTTGGTCTTGAAATACTAGAATATTTTTTGTCACCTTTTTTTTGGCTTTTGCACATTCATTATCAAAGTACTTGACCTGTGAGCAAAGAAAAACCTCCAAATTCAATCCTTGTCCTCTGTCACATGCAGGTGGAGGAGAGGATGGGTTTGGCTGTGTCTGGCCTTTTCCTATTCCTTCTCTTTCTGGCCCCTGGATGCTGGGCAGGAGATTGTAAGGGCCATAGGCAGATTCTGCGAGGGCCACCGGGCTATGTAACAGATGGCCCAGGAAACTACTCTGTGAATGGCAACTGTGAATGGCTCATCACAGGTGAGTGTCAAAAGAAACCAAATTGAATCAATTGTTTTTATACTCTAGGGGTGCAATTAGGGCAGTTAGCACAATTGTTAAAGAGTAGAAAAGCTATATTATGGACTAGCTTTAATTGCCCAATGCTAATATAAAGGAAGTGCAGAAACCGGTTTGAATGGAAAGAAGAAAATAAAATATAAAGCTTCGTCAATAAACTATGGAACGATTTTGAAGAGGATTTAGGGGGCGGGTTGTTTTAGGTTAATTATTAAAACTATAAAAAAAAAAAAAATCAAGACTATAAAAAAAAATAAAAAATGCAGAGTCAGCCAAAAAATGTACACACTTCAGGAGAAGAAAAAAAACCAGATTAAAGAAAAATAAAGATTTTAGTACTAAATTCATTGCTGTATGTTATATATATTGATGTATACAATAATATTATGATAATAGTATGATAATTTTAACAATATTATATTAATATAATATACATCTTACTATTTTTCTTTTCCTGAAGTGAGTATACATTTTTTGGCAGACTCTGTATTTAAAGGGATAGTTTTTTCCGCCCAAGTCTGTCGTAAATCCAAATTGAGATGCATATAAACACATTACAGTACGTCTTGTTCTTTGTAAATTTTCCTGCTCTGCACACCGGCCATGAGGTTTGTCACCTGGAACATGAGTGCACTGTAAGTAATCCAGGCCAAATTCCACAACCCTCATTTCATCCAAAATGCATTCCAAAGTTCAGATGAAACTGTTTATAAAGCTTTCGAGTCCCACTAAGCTAAATCAAGTTGGTATCTTTTAAAGTTATGTTTTTTTTATTGCCATTTTATTTCCCTGAACCGGGGGAAAGCCCTTATTGGTGATCACTAGCACTTGTGTCGTGACCATTTTATCACAGGTAGTGAAATAAATGATCAATAATTAAAAAAAATAATTTTCCAGATGGCGTGAAAGTATTGAAAATGCTATATATTTTGTTTTCAGCTCCTGGCAACAATTATTACATTGTGCTCAACTTCACATTCATGGACACAGAATGCACCTATGATTACTTGTTTGTGTATGATGGAGATTCCTATCAAAGTCCCCTCCTTGCAAGTCTGAGTGGCAACACCTTACCTCAAACAATAGAGGCAAGGTCTGGCAAGGTGAGTTTAACATAAAGTCTACGTGAAGAATTTCTCACTACTGTTTGTGGTAGCTTTGACGAATTTTGAAATAATTCTCTTGTGATTTTTTTTTCTTCTGTTCAGTGCACAATATTCTCAATAATCTCAAATGTTCTCAATATGTTGAAGTATTAAAATAATTCTCTCAGTAATTGATGTAATTATATTTACTTGCTTTAGACTAGCATTAGAACAGTTTTGTTCTACATCAGCTAGTCAACTAGCTTGAATTTCGGGTAATGATTTAGTTCCTATTAATGGGGAAAGTCTACACTGAAACAAATTAAATATGTCTATTGGCATGTCTGTTATTGATGTAACGACCAACAATTTAGACTAAGTAACAATGGTGTTTAATTGAAGAAGACAAATCTTTTCAAATATTAGGTTTTCTTGTTAGCTTAAAACAGAAGAACTTTTCACACTCAACAATTTACAGCAATGTCATATTAATGAGTAATCCAAAAAAGAGCACAAATTCTTGACTTAAAGTTTTGTTTTATACTGTTTACCTAATTTTAAGCACTGAAAGTTTTGTATAATTTTCATGGTTATCTTTAGGACATTTTAGATTGGTTCTGCACACCCTAAATTCACACAATTATTTCGGTTGTATTCTCTTTTTATGTAAAGAAACATGGCTTCATAAGGAACTGGGATTGACACAGAAACTGATACCGCACCATGGTTATTTAATTATTAGGATGGATTTCTTATTTTGTGTTCCTTCTAAGTGAAAAAGGTTTCAGTTATAGCATTGACCATTAGTCTTGATTTACAATGGGAGACAGTGATTTGTAATTAGATTACATAGTACACTGTCTTCTCATTACTCTAGAACATTATCACTGGCTAATTCTATTCAAAACCTCTAGCAAGCATGATAAATGCCCACAGAATGTTTATCTTCCCTGGTTCTTTCTTAGTTAAGTAGTGTGTTATGCTGGGATAAAGATCGTATGCTATTGTAAATCATATCAAGAACATTTCCTTTTTTTAGTCTAGTAATTTGGCAAGTGTTGTGAAAAACTACCAACAAGTAAAAAGACAATCTTGCTTTTTAGCAGAATGGGTACTTTTAAAATATAAGGTACAAAACTAACAAGCTGTTATAGAAAGATAATCATTGATGAGAGAATTTCCCAATATCAACATGTCATTGAGTGTTTTATTTTTTCTTAAACCACTATATGAATGGATGTTAAAACTAAGAATAAGATCATTTACTCCAAGTGGCCCTTTTTCCAAAACACTGGCCATGTGTCTTTGCTTGTTATATAATACAATATTAAAAGTGATTAGGATTTTTGATTGATTTTATCAATGTAATTAATTTTATGTATACATGTCCTATGTGGTAGTTTGGACGACCTTGGAGATTGGAGATTTGATAGATAACTGAATATTTGGTTGATTTACTATAAAATAGTTCAGTTAACAGCACAGTATCACAGAGTCACAGCTGCAGGGTCTGTACTTCCATCATGAACTCTGTGTTTGGAGTTTAGCAGGTTGCCCTTCTGTCCATGTGGGTGAATGTGTCCCCGACTTGTGCCCTGCCTTCTTAGGATAGGCCTAAGACCATTGTGATCCTTAACCAAGATAAAGCAGTTGCTGAAGATGAATGAATTAATTTTTTATTCTTCCACCAGCTCATCCTCTGATCTTTTTATTTCAGATGCTTCTCCACCTCTTCAGTGACGCCAACTACAACCTGCTAGGCTTCAATGCCACCTACACGTTCTCGCTGTGCCCTGGGGACTGTGGAGGTCATGGGCGCTGTGATGCAGCCTCATCTCGCTGTCAGTGCCATCAGGGTTGGGGAGGGATGGACTGTTCCTTGCCTGTCTGCTCCACGGACTGCACACAGCGTGGTCATGGACGCTGTGATAAGGTTTTTAGTTTTTTTGCTTGTTGCGAATTTGTTATTTTAATTTTTAATGTCCAGCATTGATATTCATTCATTATAAAAGATGTTATTTTACAGCAGCTTCAAGTTTAATACTGTTGCAGGTTTCCCGTTTAGCTTGTCTTCTAATCAATAACATTAACTTTTCCAAAATTATCATTTTATTTTGAGTCTTATCTAGACCTGATATGGTGAGACAGCAAATACTACGTTTGTTGTTTTTGACAATATAATACATAATGTGGAATGAAATCAAAGGAAAACTAGTTTCTGTATCTCATGTAACTTGAATTTTCTCTCACTGTCCTGTCAGAGTCGAGACCATTGCATATGCAGTTCTGGCTTTGTGGGGCAGAGCTGCCAGCTGGGCCTGCGTGATAACAGTGGTGTGGGCCAGTGGTGGGAGGTGAACAACAGGGATGTGAAGTTTTCTCCACGGACTGCATCAGGGGGTGTCTACCTGTCCTCCACCAGAACCTTTTACATGTTTGGTGGTAAGTACGAATAAGCAGGGATGTTTGTTTCTGTATTTCGCAATTCAATTACAGTATATTTTCCTATGCAAATGTCTGTAACAGCTATAACGTGATTATCTATGAGATGTATTGTCTAATATGAAACTGGCATTATGGAATTCGGATAACGGTTGTGTATTTTTGTGACGTTGTATGCATAGTTAGAAGCAACTCTAAAGTCTGTTGTCATTGAAGATTTTCAGTAATTCCAGGCCAAAATGGCAACACTGAAACACTAATCTGACTATAAAGGATATACTTTTGATCTGCCCATGTTTTAATGCTATGAGACAACGATTTCTACCAGAACAACTTATTCTGCAAGTTATTCTGCAAGATGAAACCAGAACTTCTGAACTTATTCTGCAAGATGAAACCAGAAAAGCTTTTACAATTTCTACGTATTTGAACGTATATAATAATACGTTGAACGTATCTGGCCAAGGCAATGTTATAATCTGATATTTATTTATATATACATTTGTTTACATGATTTTACTACCTTTTAAATCACTTACTTGTCTCTATAACTTAGTATTATATTGGTTCGTATAAATGAATGTTTAATAGGTATCTGCCATGAAATAGCTGATATGACAATAAACCTTAATACAAGCAAAAATCAGTTGTCCAGGTGAAGCTATATGGAAGAGACATGAAATCATGTCAAGTGGACTTCTTTTTGTTGGATTGAAACATTTTGATGCTTTAGTGGCGTTTTCAGTCTGAAGCTAAATTCATCAGTGGCCATTGCTCACATCTGTGTGTATCTGTGCTTTTCTTGTGCTTTTTTATGGATGATGGAGTTTGCAATCAGAACTTGATAATGATGATGATTTATATATTTATAACAAAAAAAATGTTGATCATGGAAGATATGGAAAAGTTACAGTTTTCCTGTCTTTTAGGTTTTGACTTAAACAAAGCATTAGGAGACCTTGTGGAATACAACTTTTCATTAAATCGATGGGAGAAGAAGTTACACTCAATCGCTCCTGTAAGATGGTTTCTGTTCAATGAGCCTTTTTCAATTACATTGGTTTTTTATATATGTTTATTGATTTACTTCAGGTTTTCTCTTTGTCTTTCCTCGCTCAAGGCCCCAAGACATTCTCATACGGCAGTGGAATGGCAGGGTAACATGGTCATATACGGAGGTGAGCTTTCTAACCATTCTCTGGCTAGTGATGTCTGGTTGTACCGTCCACAGCAAAATAGTTGGCAACAGCTCGGCCAGTCAGATGCTCCAGGGGCTCCCAGGCTAGCAAATCATGCGGCGGCTCTAGTGGACAGCGATCTGTATGTGTTTGGGGGTAAGTAGCCGCTTTCATAAACTGAGAAAGGATAGGTAGTCTAAGAACACACTTATTAATTCCAGTTACTGAACAACTGAAAACTTACTTTACAAGCACAAAACAAAGATACGCAACTTAACCGCAGTGGAGTTATATGATGAAATATTTATTTCTTCAAATTATCCAGTGTTTTCATACATTTTGCATGTTTTTGATTATGAAAAGATTGTCCGTCATCTGTTCATGCTAATTAATAAATTTAGTAAAAATGTATCCACTAGCAGGGAGGTCATGCCTTGGCCAAAGTGTGAGGAGGGGGGGGGTGGGAGAGTTAAAAAGATAATAAGGTACACATTTTGAAATTAAACCAAGCAAGGACACAAAATCTGACATACTTATCCAAGAACTACTTATAACTTTAATTATAATTATGTACTAAGTAAAACCTGTACACTGTAGTAGTATCTGGCTGGACCTGACCACTTGATTCAAAGCCAGTGTGTTTTTGGTATCTTTTGGTAACTTTTGCTTCTCTTGTTTCCTGTGTCCACAGGGCGTACAGAAATGGACATGTTCTCCTCTTCTCTGTATCGCTTTCGGTTGGGAGACAGAGTCTGGGAGGAAGTACACCCTCATGGGGGAAAAGCCCCTGCCACTGCAGGTCACAGCATGGTCTTCCACTCTCCATCCAGGACTCTGCTGGTATATGGAGGGCACAGACCTACTACAGCCAGGTACAACAACAGGGTCGTGTGTCACCAAGGCATGCTATAGTATTACATGCTAGGAGAAGGAGTAATACAACTCACTGTTATCACAGTTGATCAAACCTCTTATTACTTGTGTATCACAAAACCTGTATTTCAACAGCAGAATTTTTGCCTCAGCTGGTCTAGATTGCTATATAAACCTAGATTGGTATATAAACTTTTTTTAGGCAGGTTAAGGGGGAATACATTTTCTGGTTAGAATTTGGAGTTGCCCAAGTGCTGCATTAATGCCATGCACATATCTCGGTTATCTCTTTTATAGGTTCAGTGTTAGGGTAAACTCAACAGATATTTTCCATGTGGACAAGCGTTTCTGGACCTCCCTTCGTTCACGTTACCCAGCTAATGGACCTCGGGAGAGGGCCTTTCATTCTGCCACCATAATTGGCAATTACATGGTAGTATACGGTGAGTCTTGATCTTATTTCGTAGCTGATCACTAAAAAGAATTTTAATATATGTTTGTATATAAGGTGTGATGTAAATGATTATGCTTTTGTTTAATTTAGTTTTTTTTGTATAATGCATTTAGCAAATACTTCATAGCAATTTTATAATAATCCATATATACTGTGTATCTCAAAATAATTTTGATGATTACAGATTAGGGCTCATGAAACTGAAAAAACAACCAACAAAAAACAGTATCTCAGTATGTTAACATTTTCCGCAAGATGGCCCCAAAATATCTGCCAAAACTAAAAAAAAAAAAAAAAGGATTTACAATGCAGAAGTATCCAATTTCTGAAAAGTGGTATGTTATTTATGCATTCAATACTTGGTCTGGGCTCCTTCCGAATTAATTATTGGGTCGGCTTTTTCCCTCATCGTCCTTTTTACAATAAGTTCAGGTCAGGTGGGTTGTCTGGCTAGTCAAGCACAGTAATGTCATGGTCAGCAAACCCGTTAGTGGTAGTTTTGAGACTGTGGGCAGGTGCTATGTTCTGCTATAAAAGGAAATCAGCATCTCCATAAAGCTTGTCAGCAGATGATAGCATGAAGTTTTCTAAAATATTCTGTTTGCATTGGACGTGATAAAGCATTTGCACTTCTGCACTCTAACACCAACAGATGGCGGGTAAGATGGTTCTGGCGTTAATGGAGACATGATACTGGCAATGAAACAGTTGTAGCTCATTTTCAGAAGATATCTGCATGGTGACTCTTCTTGCACTGACTCCAGCCTCACTCCACCCTTGTGAAGTTCTCCCATGTTTTTGATCCAGCAAGATAGAGAGATATACACAGAATTTGTACTGTAATATAGTGAGAAACTGGATTTTTTATTTAAAGGAACTGCAAATGAGTCATGAAATAACATGACTTGAAATCCACTTTACTTAGATTAGTCTAGAATGTGAGAGTTACCCGTATTGTATTAAATTATGAAAAGAAAAATGCTTTATATATATATATTTTCAGATGCACTGTAGCTTTAAATCCATTAAAACCATGGTGGATTACATCAGAAAGAAAACTCAAGTGAAACCAGACTCGGGAGGAAACTGATCTGATACTGAGCTGGGTGACACTAAATCATAAATGATTAATCTTCTCTAACTGTATACTTTTAAATCAACCAGATCTATGAGTGTTGAAAGGATGGTCAGTACACGTAAAGTAGTTTTCATGATTATAGCAAGAGATCTTTGGTACAAGTCTACCGTATTCAGATGATATTTATTTAATGAAGCTAAAGGTAGACTTGAGCTTAAATTGACTTTGAGAAGTGCAGTCTTTAGGATATCTACACTGGACCATGCACCACAGGAGGAAATGAATCACAAAGAAGCTTCAAGCAAAAGAAGCATCAGGATGAATTAGCCAGGTCTGGAGGAAACACATCAGTAGTAGGGATCATATATGGGCATCATATTAGACAGGTCCATGTGTTGTTTGTATGGTTTTTACCTGAATTTAGTCATTTTTCCAGGTGGAAATGTGCACATCCATTACCTTGAGGAGAAATGTTATGATGAGGATATCTTCTTCTACCACCTGGGTTGCCACCAGTGGGTATCTGCAGGAGAAAGTCACATGCACCGTAAGTGTTTTACCAACCACAGTGCAATCAGTGCATTTTTTAATCTAACAAGTTAATGTCAGTGTCAGATAAGAACAGTTCACCATGCAAATGAAGATGTCAAAGAAAAGAATAAACATGAAAAGAATACATTCTTGGCCTTCTCCACTATAAAGACTGAAAATAAACTATTTAGGAAATATATTTTCTTATAATTCTAAACAATTTGCATCTGCAGTAAAATTTGAGCATATAATTAATAAGCTTGCAAAATAATTATATAAGAGATCATTCTTAGCATCCTGTATAAATTCATTGACCACAGTTGATTTTCAATGGAAACTTTGATTATTCTCCTATAGGAAGTAGATCTGTGAGAGGCCGTTACTCTCATGTTGCTGCTGTCATGGATGGCCGTGTTCTGCTCGTTGCTGGCGGTTACAGTGGTGTGGCCCTTGGTGACCTGGTGGCATACAAAGTCCCGCTGTTTGTCAGCAGTGACCCTGGGGACAGAGTGAGTTGATTTAGGGGGGAAAATAACTTGTGTATGTTTGTACAATTGTTAAAGCTTCAGTTCATATTACCATCAAACATCAGAGTGGGGAAATATTGCCTTAAAAAAAAAAAAACAAAAAAAAAAATTATTTGCATTCAGTATGAACTCTTCAGTATTACATGATTTTTTGTAAGGTTCTCAGGAGATCCGCAGCTTCTGAAATACTCAAACCAGCCCATCCGGCACAAACAGCAGAATCGGAGAGATTTATATTTTTTCCCTCTTTCCAATGTTTGACCTGAACATTAATACACAAACTCGCACATTCAGTTTTATTTACTATTTAATTGGCAGTCTTAATAAATAAAAAAAAAAATACTTACAGTGTACTCACAAAGCAGATCTTCATACTGTAGTTGTGTTTTTTTGCCTTTCTGAGGCGTTTAACAGGTTAATGCCATTTAAAATTTTAACAGCATTTATGGATGTCTTTATTACAAATTTAAAAAATGGATAGGCTGTATATAAACATATAAATATTTGTAATATTGTGCTAAAACATTTTATAATCCGAATTTTCCAGATTAATAAAGGACATCGCTCAGTACTATCTGGTCTATGCTTGTAATATTCACCCTGTCTGGCTTCTTAGAGAACATTTCCCATCCTCTCTCTTTCTCTGCGTGACAGGATGCACTATGTGCCGAGGCCCCAGATGAGAGAATGTGCCTAAAAAACCCAGAATGCAGTTGGTGTGAGGGTCGCTGTCGGGAATACCAGCCAACTAATCCGGTAATACATTTAGTACCTACTTGCTTCTTTTTTTTCCCCTTCCTTTTTTTTCTCATGATCAGTCTATTATTCACTAATGCCAGGATTATGTTTTTTTTAATGCCCACAGTGTGGCAGCACCGGCTGTTTGGGTCTGGCACGCTTCCTTTCAGACTGCCAGTCATGTCTAGTATTCAGTGGTGTGCCCAACTCGCTTCCTCGTGCCCCTGGGGATTTTGGCTGGTGTGTCCAGAATGATTCATGTTTACCAGTCTCAGGTAGGAATATATGAAGAGAGTAGAAGGATTGAGTAATTAATATACAATGTGCACCACAGTTAATGTAGCAAATCAATATCTCATGGCACTCTTAATTTTCTGTGTCTGTGAAATACTGACTTGTTATAATTTCTGTGGTTTGGTTTTTGTTCTTGTATATAGGCTAATCTGTCAGCTATGTGTCAGGTTATGTAATAGTCACAGAGTCTTGTGTAACAACGAATTCTGACCCCTCACAGAGCATAGTGCATGCCGCGTGGACCAGATCTCAGGGGCGTACGGCTGGTGGGGGGAGCGGACGAGTTTCCTGACTTCCCTCCCCTACTGTCGCACCGAGAACTATGTCCCAGGACTGCACCTGCTCACCTTTCAGCACCCGCGCAACCATTCGCAACCCGACAAGGTATGTCAGGACTTACAACTCTAAACTCTGACTTGCATATAAATAAAGTTAAGCAGTCACACTGGAACCATGTCTTGGAACATATTAGCTTTCTGCAGTATAGTTAAACCTTGGATTGCGAGCTTAATTTTTACTGGAAATGTGCTTGTAATCCAAAACACTCGTATATCAAAGATAGATTTCCCTATAAAAAAATTATGGAAACGCTGATGATTCGTTCCACAACCCAAAAATATTTGTATGAAATTATTAATACAAAATAATAAAACAAATAAACCTACGCTTTGGAAAGGAAAGGAGAAGGAAGAGGGAGAGTTATTGTGTAGGATGACTTTCACCCACACGCACGCTAATGAAATCACTGCTCTCTGTTGGCTCACCCACTGGAATCTTTTTTTTTTTTTTTTCCCTGATTTTAACAAGAAACCTCTCTAATAACACCTGCTTTTGACTCCTTTTGAGGTTTTCGCCGTAATGGCACTTTGCAATGGCACATTTTTCATTAATCAGATTCATCTCTCGTATTGCTACAGCCTTTTTAACCTTTTTCTCCACGAGAGCCGTTGTTGCAGTACAGTTTCTAAAGAACTCCACTTGCGTACGCGTGCACATGAGTTACAATGTTTTGTATACACACACATGCACGGATTGACTATATGAGGGATGTATGCGAACTGAGACCTAGCAATGGAGACGATTACCCACAATCCCACAGCGTGAGAGGGAGAATAACCATAGGCTTAGATGTGATCACATGATGCCCGGCAAACAATGTATGCGTACTATTCGTATTTCAAGACCTTGCTTGTTAAAATTTATTTAAACTTTTTGCTCGTCATGCAAAACACTCACAGACCAACTTACTCGCAATCCAAGGTTTCACTGCATATTCATTTAATCCTGTTTGATTTATATATACATGTCTTCCTTGTTTCCTCTGAAGGTGTCCATTCTAAGAAGTGCTTCTATAATACTCAACCCATCCACCGAGATGGACGTTACTCTGCAGTTTCGGGGTTTTATTCACCCTCTGTTAGGGGCTCCACCTCCTGCTGCTCCTCCCCAAGAGACTGTGGCCATGTGGGGCAGGTTTCAGAAGTTTCACTTTACAGTGAAGATGGCTGCAGGGCCCAACTCGGTTCAACTGGTAAGAGAATAATACGTTCTGATGTCTGCATTGGTATTGATTTTAAGTCCACTAGCATGTATTCTATACCATTTGTGCTAGAGTGAGGAAAAAATTTTTGCAGAATGTCCACTATGTGGGCGGAAAAGTGCACATTTGCATTGTCATGCAAGATCACAACACCCTTGAATAACAGTCCTCTGCATTTAATCTGAAGTTTAGGCTTCAGCACTCCAATAAGCAGGTGTAAAAAATCACGGATGACAAGTTAAATCCCAAATCAAAAAGTCTGTCATCCATTTTGGTTTGCAGCATAGTTAAATGAACTAATGTTCACACCTGCACAGAAATGACTGGAAAAAAATTACTTTTCCTTGAGCGGAAAGTGCTGATTAGTAGCTTTAATATATATCTTTAGTGTTGGTAACTTTTGACACACTTTCATTTGACAATTTTTGTACTCATGTATATAACTATTTGTACCTGTCCTAACCCTAACATTTGTCCTGTATTAAAAGAAAAAAATTACATGATTATGGGAAAATAAAGAGGCATAAGTTTCAAAACTTCATGACCATGTTCATTTTTTTTTTTACAATCTTTTGTTCAGACTGATGTTCTTGGGCGCTGGTCAGCTCAAGAGGAAAAGGAGAGCCGTCTACTGTCCCGCCCGGATGGTTCTCGTCTGTTTCAGAATCTCACTCGGGGGAATCGTTACCTGGTGCAGGCAGAGGGCTACCTGAACAGTTCTGCCTCAGGACAGACAAGTGAAATGGCTCTTACCTGGAACCGAACTGCCATACCTGGAGGAAGTGTAAGGGCTTGTTTGTGTTGACTCTTGAATGATGATTATTATTGTGTTTTTTAAATTTCAATTTTTTTTTTACTGTAGCATATGAACTGTCAATAAGTATTAGCATTGTCAGTATTCCTGGGTATGAGAATCTACTTGTAAGAAATATAAATAATAAATAAAAAAAAAATCTTAAATTTTCATCTTATGGAAAGAAGTAAAAGTAAATATAAAAGAAGGCCTTTCAAAATGTTCTGATATTTACATAGTATAAAATGTAGTAGTAGTAGCTGAAAAAAAAAACACTTAAAGTGTTTTTTAAACATTGCTGTATTTTCAGACCAGTTGCCAGGGCTCATAACCCACGTATCCATTTTCTTTTGTTCTTCATCAGGAGATCTCATTTCTGTTCTTGGAGCCATATCGCTCAGGTTCGTGTTCAGCATACCACTCTTGTTTAGCCTGTCTGTCCGATCAGTCTTGTGGCTGGTGCCCCACTACAAACGTCTGCATGCTGCGCTCCAACGTCAGCTACGAGCGGTGCTTAGAGCCACAAGGAGAAGAGCACCATCTGTTGCTCAACCCCCAGCACTGCACACTGTGTGAGGAGTACAGAGACTGCAGGGCCTGCACTCAGGTAAGGCTCTACAGTATTTGTCTCAGAGTTTGTGGGTGCAAAGGTTTGTCATGGCATTCACATGTTGTTGTTAAACATCCTACTCCATATTTTATCTTACATTATTCTCCTTTATCTGCTGTTTAGTGTTTCCACTAAGTTTGTGGAGAGTGGCGCATCAGTCACAAGGGTTTTAGTGAGGTCAATGCACTGATGTTGGAATTTCAGTTCATCTCAAATCTTTATAGAGCTCACTTTGTAGAGAAGAGAACGTTTAATACAGCAGCATAAAAATCCATGCTGTTCAGTTGTATGCCTTGAATTTTGTGATTTGATTAGCAACAGTTTGTGGAAGAACCAATTACGGGTTTAATGTTCAGGGGTCCACAACCTTTTGGCCACATGTCGTATATTGACAGTGTAGTATGTATATACATATGTGTTTGTTTGTGTGTGTGTGTGTATATAAAATGTATTTATTTTTTACAATTTCTTTTTGTTTTGTTTCTTCATAGGATCCTTATTGTGAGTGGCAAATCAACTCCAGTAAGAAGGGGGATTACTTATGCAGTCGTCGAGGGAGACTGGAAGGCTCCATTCGTGATTCATTGGAATGTCCTAAAGTCTGTAACCAGTGAGTACGACTTTATCACGTGAATTGTGAATTGCTTGTTTTTCTGTACTGCTATAATGACACTATGTTGTGAACCATCCACTAACCTTATGTAGAGTAAGACTGTAGGTGCAGTTACAGGTTTGTTTGCAATGTCTCAGGAAATGTCAGACTTTTGCATCTTCAAAAAGTTAGAACAAATTTCATTTGTTCACAGAGCAAAAGTTCTTTTTGTCTAGTTCTATTTATACATGATAGAAATTACATTGTTATAGAATAAAAATGCATAGTTCCTAAGCCTCATTACCATGGACTATTTCATTAATATTTATAGCTCCACTTGTATGTAGTGTAGAGCCACATGGCGATAAGCTGTTACATTTTTAAACATTTCTTCTTTCGTATCTGTAAAAGGAGGACGACCTGTGGGGAGTGTCTGTCAAACTCTAGCCAGTGTGCATGGTGCGAGTCAGCTCAGACCTGCTTTTACTTTGCTGCTTATCTCACCAAGTTCCCCTACGGGGAGTGCAGAGACTGGTATGACAGGTAAGGTTGGCAAATTAATACTTTTTTTTTTTTTTATATGTATTTATTGATTCATTTAGCAATATTTTCTAATTAGTAGTGATACCTTAGGCCATTTTTCAAGAGGCTAATCCCAGATTGAATTAAAGCTAAAAGGCTACACATCAATCACATCTTTATTGTACATTGTACTGCCTTGAAATGAAACAGAGGCAAAAAATATGTCACTGTCACAAAAATGCACATGGGCCTGGCTGTATTTACCCTAAAAAAACACACACACGCACACTGCTAACTATAAAGGCTTTTTGTTTTCTTTTTACAGGATAGCTAATATCTGGACACTAGTCTAAGGCCTATTGTGCTTTTAACCCGATCTAAATTTGCTTCCAGGGTTCATTAATTAGTCTTCATGTATTGCTTTTCCAATTAATGTAAATAATTTCACAAAATCTCATGGGAATCAGCTGACTTTGCTTGTAACGTAAAATGTATTTATGGTGGTTTATGTGAACTGTAAATCAAAAATGTTAAGTTTCATTTTTTTCCTTTATTACTTATAGTGTGCACTCGGTTCCCCAGTGTAAGCAGTGCTCTTCTTTAGCCACGTGTACAGAATGCCTGCAGACATTTCAGTGTGGCTGGTGTGGGGATTACAGCAATCCCACATTTGGCAGGTACGACACATTTTCAATAACTTCAAAAATGTTCTCCAAAATAACTCTTGCACTTCATAAAGGTTTCTGCTGAATCCTGAAAGGTTCAAGTGTTAAACTGCTTCATCCTTTCAACATGTTAAATGAAAGTAACAGTAAATCAACACACTGAAGCCAGCACACTTGAAATGAATTCTCAAAATGTACCCATTGAAGTGGAAGTGGATGCAACCACAGTGCCAGTTCTTGTGGTTATTTTCGTCACGATTCGTTAGATATGATGAGTTGGGGATGGATTTGGAGAAGTGTACTTTTAATAGAAATAGCTAATCATAATATGTCCACATTGGTCTGCCTTTTCCAGTTTGCTTTATTTCTTTATTTACGGCAGGTGTCTAAAAGGAGACTGGGGAGGAATAATTGACTCATCTGTGACTAACTGCACTATTGCTGTTGCAGAAGTAAAGGCCTCAAGGTAGTGCTATAACACATTTCTGTTTCCTCCTGTCAGTGAATTTGTTCGTGTGCCATGCTAATGTCAAGAAGAAAATGCTATGCCAGTTTTAGTGGCTTTTATTAGAGTCAAAAACTTAAAAACAAATCTTAGACTAATCGTAAGAGTCAGGTTTCACTGTCTTAAGAACAGTAATTTAATTGCTCACCAGTTCCAGACTTTGGGAAAGTCTATCACTGAGAATTATTGTCATTGTCAAATATCATTCTCATTGAGAAATCCTATTGTTGAAATAGACAAGACGGCAAAGGTAGTTCTAGAATGTAAAGGAGCTGAGAGAACTGAACAGACAAAAGTCATTTCCGCTCTGCTGCAATTCTCCCTAGGTAGAGACAAACCAAAATCCGACTATCAGCAGGTAGTCAGATGGTGTAGGCAGTTGTTAATCAAAATGGAAATTGATCGTCAGTTCCATGAAAAAAGTTTAAACCATCTTTGATGCCGATGATTACTGTAGATATATTATATTTTACATTATAATTTATATTTAAGTTTCCATGATTTGCCTCAGATGCTCTTATGCTGCATTAGCACAGCCCTACTGTTATAAAGAGACATCATACAAGACAATAGTGTAATACAAGAGTACAACAATATGAAGAAGTATTGTGTAAGTGAAATTTCTTGTAAAATGAATAGTGCAAATTGAGTAATAAGATTTAAGGCTTATAGTGTAGTGCAAGTTGTGGTACATTGCAAAAATACAGGTATATGTGTTACTATTCAAGTCATTTAGGGTGGATTTCACCTTTAAAAATACTAATAAAACATCTACTCTCTTTTCACTGTTAGCCCTGAGCCACGCACCCTTTCCCCACCACGACCGATGGAACTAGAGCTGGAGATGGACCTGATGGAAGGAACGGACGTTGATGGGGAGGCTGTGTGGTCCTATGCATCGTGCCCTGATGTGGAAGAGTGCAGGCTGGGCCTCCACACCTGCCATCCCTCGGCCACATGCGTGAACACACCCACCTCCTATGAGTGCCACTGTGAGAGGGGTTTCACTGGAGACGGAGAGCATTACTGCAATCAGACGTGAGTCTTTATCACATTATTTACCTCTCTGTTTGAATATCGCTGCTGTGTATTTGGTGTGGTTTTTGTTCTTCAGCCTGACCTTTTAACTAAATGGCTAACACTTTGTTGGCAAGCTCTTTACAGTCAACTCTCTGCAAAGCCAGACTTCCTTTTAAAGTACATCAATGATGGCTTTTGATACGCGAGTGTGTGTTTTTAAAATGTGCATTAAATGTTTTTTTAAGTATCCATTTTTAGACAGAATATGAATTTCTCTTTTTCCATTTTGTTTTGTTAGAAGTAAGTTTTTTTATTTATTATTGTATACAAATTAGGGTTGATTATGTCAGCCAAAGAAGCCCTTGGAAGTTTATCAGTTTTTTTTTCCTGTAAATGCAAACAAGCTAAGGCTGTATTTTTCAACAGAGCAGACTATATACTGAATATTGATGTATTGTAAAATATTAATTTTCAACAAGGCTTTAATATTCACACATGGTGTTTTGGAAATAAATATGTGCAAACATTATCCTTATCCATGTAATTTTAAAGGACATTGTCCCACTGCTGATATCAGCTTGATGGCATTTGATGATAGTATAATGGCTCGTCACTAGGTTTGAATCATAATTTGGATCCAGGGGTTGCTTGTGGCACAACACAACAGTAATCAGAGACACTGATGCCTGATTGACACTCTACAAACTGCATCTCACACTCGTCAGTCACAGAGTTATGAGAAACCCCCTGGGGATTTTTCTGCCTGTTGTAAAATGTGTTTGAGAATGGGTTATGGTCAGAGGATGTTCCCTCGTGCCCAACATGCTGCCATTTGACCTAGTCCACCCAAAACCCATTAAATGTATTTGTCCTTTTTTTCCACACAGGAGAATTAGCCAATTATGCCAGTTAGTTTAGCCAGTTATAGCGAGGTGATTAGTTATCATGGCAAGTATGGTGCTAGTGTGGTGTATAGTCATAAATCCAAACCTGTCCAAGATATAATAAGGGAATTAGTATTTCCTTGTGTTTATGGCTATGCTTGGTTTTATTCCTTTTTCTTAGGTGTTATAATGAATGTCGTGAGGGCAAGTGCAGTGGCAATCCGCTCTTTGAGTGCGAGTGCTCTCTAGGTTGGACTTCAGACCCAACCACCCTGGTGCTGAGTGGCGTGGAGTGTGACGTCGACTGTGGCTGTAACTTCCACAGCACCTGCATTACGGCTCCAGGAATCTGCGACCAATGCCAGAGTGAATACCGCATTAAGTCTACTTATGGCATGTGCATACATTTATGTACACTCACCGTGCCTTGATTTTTTTTTTTTATTTGTATTTTTTTCCCAGATTGGACCACAGGGCCGCACTGTGAGCACTGTCGGCCTGGTAGCTTCGGTTCAGCAGTGGCTGGCGGTGAAGGCTGCGTCCCCTGTGAGTGTAATGGACATGGTGACCCACTTCAGGGATTCTGTCACAACCAAACGGGCCAGTGCTACTGTACACACCATACACAGGGACTGCACTGCGAGTTTTGCTTGCCTGGCTACTATGGAGACCCCCGGTAAGACACCAGTATTGTCTGATAAATGAATTTCCTGTGGAGTAAATGGAATCCAAATTAATTTAAAGCCATATTTAAAATGTTATCTGTTTTTAGGAACAATGGCACATGTTTCAAGCAGTGTCAAGGTCGCTCTGTTGCCCTTTCTTCATCATCTTCCTTCTCCCTGCCCCTCTCATCCTCTCTTGGTTGGCATGGATCAGCAGGAGGCCAGGATGGTCTCTCGCACTGCCTGTGGGTTCTCTCTGTCTCTCAGGACCTGGCACCATGCTTGCCAGGCCAGTTGTGCCCACCTGTTGCATTGACTCTGCATCCAGACTCTTATACACATTGCACAGTGAGTGCATTAAAATTATTACCATTCCATCTATTACCTACGGTATGGGTTCAGAATAATGTGAATTCTTTTAAACAATTTCTTTATTCTCCTTTTACTATTGTGCAGAACTCATACGTGTACGTATTTGATGGCCTGCCACGTTTTCTCAGTGACGGCGTGATGCACTCGGATCATAACCTGATTGGAGCTTTTTGCGGCACAACTCGTAATCAACCAATCACAGTAGAAGCAACATCTGGTAATAAAGATTGCTACCTTTCTATACATTAACTTTTTAGCGAAGATCTATTTTTGTCTTTTGAAACTGCTTTAATATTTGATTTCCTCTAGAAAAATGAATATATGTATTTTATTTCAGGTGTGATCTCTGTCTACTTTGAGGCGAATGTGTCCTCGACTCATCCTCAGGGTTTTAACGCCTCCTTCTGGGTGCGGCGGTGCATTGAGACTGGATCTGAAGAGGGCATTGATGGCTCGTCAGGATGCCAGGGCTTGGCTCAGTGCCGCAATGGAATCTGCGAGTGTCCCAGTGGTTACGGTGGGCCACTCTGTGATAGACCCATCTGCCCGGGAGGTTGCGGCACTCGAGAGGGCAGAGGCGTTTGCAACGCGGTGAGATTAATGAGCTGTTTATTTATTTAATTATTTTAAGCAAAAGTTGAAAGAATCAAATTTTTGTTTTAGTAGAAATCCCTTGTTACTTGTTTGATTTTAAGCATATTGATGAGCTGATGTGGTTCTGATTTTGTATATGCATCAAGCCTTAGTCAGATGTGTTTGTAGAGTTTCTTACATGGAGGAATTGCGACAAGATGTTGTGAACCCTCTTAATAGGTCTTAGTTTTCTTTAGAACCCTAGATGATATCAGTTTGATCCAGTGTGTTAATAAGCACAGTCTATTTTGTAAGTGTCAGAGTGGTACGGTTTTAACATAATAAGGTAGAGTGTATAAAAATGAATAATTTACTTAACAACGTGCAGAATCTTACTATGTGCAGACATGTGACTGAAAGACAATACAATACTCCTTTGTTCAGAAATAGCTATCAGCTAATAGCTTTGGGCTTAGTCTTTGTAGAGGTGGCTCAGGACCTTCACCAGGATAAGGCAGTTACTAAAGAATTGTGCATGAATGCAAGGCAAATGTAACTGTGTAAATTAGTTACTGGATATTTTTTAAATATATTAGAAGTACATCCATCTAGGAACCTCTGTAGTCCAACTAGGGACCGTGGTGTCCATTGTATTTAATCCCATTTGAACAACCGTGGTAGGACCTGTCAACATTCTCAAACACACATTCATGCAGTATAGGAAATTTGGAAACGCCACTGAGCCTAATCTCCATGTTTTTGGAATGTGGACGGAAACCGGAGGAAACCCACCAAGCAAGGGGAGAACATAAAACCTCTTGCATGTAGAAACAACGTGGGAATCAAACCCAGGACCTGGAGGTTCAAGGCGATGGTGCTAACCTAAGCCACCATGCCATTTGAAGTACAATGCATCTTAAAGCCAAACTTGCAGAGAATCTTACAATCTTAAAAATCATTAAAATTTTCAATCCTCCTTAAATAATGAAGAATCTTTAAACAAGTGACTCTACATACTTGCAGATCTTGCAAATAAATGCTGGTGTGTTCTTGAGCATAAAATTATTATCAGCATCAGGGCATTGCTGATAATAATTTTAAGGGATCTTATGTTGTTGCAGGCTCTAGGAATGTGTGTTTGCTCTCTCGGCTGGGCTGGATCTGACTGCTCCGATGTCGCAGATGCAAACAGCTTGGTGTGGGAGAATCTGCTGGATGCACAACTCACAGCGGTGCGACACCTTTCTTAAACATTTTTGCATGAAAAGATGAACTGACCCCTGATATATTCTCTTGACATATTTTGATTCCATCATACGTGCATTACCATATAAGCCGCAAACTTATTCCTGTATTTTAGTAAAACACAGAGAGAGTGTAAATTGACATTCTGGTTTAATATAATATAATGTAATGGATTTGGTTATCAATCTTCTCTTGCAAGTTGATACATTTTATGGTAAACAGTAATAAAACTGAAATGATTATTTTTTTCCTTCATGACCATAGAATCCATCATACAGGTTTCTCCAGAGGATGGGACACTCACTCGTTTCTGGCCCCCAGGGCACACTCTGGTTATATGGTGGCCTCTCTCTCACAGAGGGAATTCTGGGAGATGTTTACAGGTATCAATAACTTTAAGATTTTGTGATTTTGATTGGTTGTGATTATGTAGAAACATAAACAACAACAGCATGGCTTGGGATACATTTATAATTGTTAAATACAGTATATCTGGAATTTGGATACATCTGGAAAGTTACTTTGTGACGATATTCATTTCTAAAATGCTATGCACATAAAACTGACTTGAATTGAATAAGTGGAGCTACTATGACCACTTTAAAGGTATATATTCAATTATAATTGTTTATTTAGCAATGTAAGACACTGTACTTTCACCCATTACATTTAATGTTTTGGAATGTCCATGTAATAAGTTAGTTCCTATTATAAACAGTTATTTGTTCACCGCTGTATCTTTACGGCTTCTCTTATTACTGCTCCTCTCCTCCCCGCCCTTTGACACCCATGTTCATGAATGTCAGACAAATATGAGAAAACTCACCCATCAACCATTATACATTTTCCTGTATTAAACAGCACATTTTGGAAATGTGACTATTATTAGCCTTAGGTTACTGTTGAGGAACCCTGTGAGTCATAGATTACTATATAAATACAGATGAATTAAAATAAACCTGATTTGAACAACAGCCCACACAAGTGTCATTAAAAACCTGTATTGGCTTAGGTACTTTGTTCAAGAGCGCTGCTGGAATCAGATGCTTACCAGTTCAGCAGAAGAAGGTTCTAGCCTCTCAGCCCGCTACCATCATGCCTCTGTCGTGGTGGCCGTTCATGACCCTATGTCTGGTACTCAGACAGAAGGTCACCACTTGATGCTTGTGGTGGGAGGAGTCACACGAAACAGTGTTATGAATGATACATGGAGCCTTAATCTTAGCAGTTTGACGTGGATAGAGTACAAGGTATGAAACACTTTATATATTTTAAATTGTTTTCAGCTTTTGCATCATAAAATAAAAGTAATCGCTTCAGGTTTTTAAATTTTTTTATTTTTTAGAGTTCAGTACTGCCCCCTGTGGCTGGTCACACTCTAACAGTGCGCAGAGTGTCCTCTGTGCTTCTAATTGGAGGATACTCTCAAGAGAATGGTTTCAATCACCACTTACTGGAGTTTAATCCACAGTCTGGCAACTGGACTGTATTGCCACACACTGGTACACCACCTACAGGTAAAATCTAGACACCCTGATACTTAAACGAGAAGATGTAGAGAAGTTGTGTAGTTTTAAGTAGTCTTTAATATAAGTATTAATCAGCAGTAAAATCTTTGTGCCACAGGTCTATATGGACACTCTGCAGTCTATCATGAGCAGACCGATGCCGTATATGTTTTTGGAGGTTACCGTTTCCATGTAGAGGCAGTAGAACCTTCTGGAGAACTGTACACTCTTTACTACCCCAACCTCACCTGGTCTTTACTGGTCCCCTCCCGGGGAAACAAGGTGATTACACAGAACAGCCAAAAGATAATATTTTTTTCTTCCCATTAGCAATATTTAAGAATAAGGTAATTTTCTGCCTAATTTTCTGCTTTTCTCTCTTCAGCCTCCCCCGCATTTCTTTCATGCAGCAGCCTTATTGAAAGACACCATGGTTATTGTTGGAGGGCGGACAGGATCAGAAGATTACAGCAACAGTGTATACGTGTATCAGATCAATTGCAACACTTGGATACAGCCAGGTAATCCTATAACAAACATTGTTATACATACACACACACTATGCACCTATACTACATATATGCTTGCTGATTACGTTACTGGGAACCGCTGTGCACTTGCTCATTCATTCAATTAACTGGCAGCCGACTGTCGGGCAGCAGCGTGAGGTATAAAATCATGTAGATACAGGATGTTTGTATCAGTATGGGGAAAATGTGATCTCTGTGATTTTGAGTATGAGAAAATGGTGCAAGAATTTCTCTAACTGCTGATTTCTTTTAACTGTTAACATAATATCCAGTGAGTGGCAGATCTGAGGATCGAAATGCCTTGATCTAAGCCTACAATAACATAGATAACCATTCTGAACCATTGTGGTGAGAAGAGTGCCCAACAATTTGGATGGAATACAACAGCAGTACACTACAGAGGGTATAAGAATAGACCAGTGAGACTGCAATGGGCACAGGCTCACCAAAATCAGACAGTCTAAGCTAAGACTGGAAAAATGTCTGATGAATCTCCATTTCTGCTGAGGCACACAGATAAGTAGGGTTAGAATTCTGCAACAACTTCTTACATTTATGGGACCAACTTTCCTTGAATCCAGTTGAATAACTTCCTTAGAATACCTCACAAATATGTACTTAGGAAACCCACAGCCACATGCTAATGCTGCCTTTTAAAGTGCACTTAAAACTTGATAATTGATATCAATATATTTTTACCATCAAATGTACTGTACATTAGCTACCTAATGTAAATGATTCTTGTCACGCTTCTGATACCTTTCTCTCTGTTCTTTCTGCAGTATCATCAGTCGGCGAACCTGTTAATCACTCCATATCCATGGCGATGACGAGTTGGGGGAACCGTCTGTTCTTATCAGGTGGATTTAACGGGGTCATGTTGGGGCGTTTGATCGCTCTCACTGTGCCATCTGACCCCTGCGTTCTTCTGCCAACACTTGAGGCTTGTAACAATAGCACAGGCAGCTGTGTGTGGTGCAGGGGTGGCTGTACTTCCTCAGACACAGCAGAGAGGTACAACTTGAGGATCAGAGTAGGCCCACTAGGAGTTAAAAGTTTTAAATAATATTTTAGTGTCATAAATTTTTATAATAGTTACTTTTTCTTAATTTTATTATGTAACTTTTTTTCTTTTTTTTTTTTTTTAGAATCGGCTGTGCTGTTGGTCACTCCCCATGCTTTCCTACTCCCCGTGTCCCTGATCAGTGTCGAAGACTGAAAACATGCAGTGAATGTCTGGCCCGACACCCCAAAACATTTTCCAGCCCTGGACAGGTAAGAGAGGTGTGGCTCACAGCAGTTCCGTAGTTTTCTACATTTCAACATACTGTATAGTCCTCTGTAAAAGTATTGTAACCACAAGGCCAAATACTTTATTTTTGCCAGAAACTAAGGAAATTTGAGTGTGAGAACAAAAGATAAACATGCGACAATAGATCACAAATTCATCTTTTATTTAATAATATTTACATCTGGAGGTTTTTATTGTGAAACTACCTATTTTGGTTAGCAAAAATATTGGAACAGATTGTCCTAATAAATTAAAGCTAATTACACTTAATATTTGGTTGCATTTTTTTATTTTTTTTTTTGCTCCAGTGCATAACGAAAACAAAAAGAATTGGCCTTGCCCTTTTATGACTTTTAGATGAGACTGTATCTTAGTTAACAACACATTGGACTACACAGGTCTACATAAAGTGTTAACGTTTTTTCCTCACATTATCACTTTCATTCTTTTGTATCCTTAGAACACTCTTCAGTGTAAATGGTGCACAAACTGTCCTGAAGGAGCATGTATTAGCAGCTCTGTAAGTTGCACGTCAGAACATGACTGCAGGATAAACCAAAGGGAGATTTTCCTCTCCAGCAACTGCACTGAAACCAGCTGTGAAGCATCTGACTGCCCCAAGTGCACAGCATCAGGGAAGTGTATGTGGACCCGTCAGTTTAAACGGACAGGTGCGTATGAATACACTAATTGTATTAAGTTGCCAAACACAGGGGTGTCAAATCTACTGTCGCAATCTGTTCCATCAAATTCATTTAGATTAGTTCTGTTTGTTTGTGACATTATGCGTTACAAAACATAAATGCAAAAAGGCCAACATTTTAAACCTAAAATCACTTTACAGCAGTCAAATAGCTGATGCACTATATTGCTAAAAGTAATATGTGTATGAACTTCTCGTCCAACATCAATGTCTGACCTCACAAATGCGCTTCTGGAAGAATGGTCAAAAATTCCCATAAACACACTCCTAAATCTTGTGGAATGCCTTCCCAGAAAAGTTGAAGCTGTTATAGCTGCAAAGGGTGGGCCAACAGCATATTAAACCCTATGGATTAACAATTGGGTGTTTTTAAGTTCATATGCATGTGAAGGTAATGTGTGAATACTTTTGGCCATGTAGTGTATATATTACACTCTCCATTGCTGATTTATGTTTTGCTTTTTTGCTTTTATTCCTTAGTTTGTATTTATGGTTCAATGTACAGTCATGGCCAAAGGTTTTGAGAATTACATAAATATTGGAAATTGGAAAAGTTGCTGCTTACGTTTTTGTAATAGCAATTTGCATATACTCCAGAATGTTATGAAGAGTGATCAGATGAATTGCATAGTCCTTCTTTGCCATGAAAATTTACTTAATTCCGGAAAAATTTTCCACTGCATTTCATTGCTGTCATTAAAGGACCTGCTGAGATCATTTCAGTAATCGTCTTGTTAACTCAGGTGAGAATGTTGACGAGCACAAGGCTGGAGATCATTATGTCAGGCTGATTGGGTTAGAATGGCAGACTTGACATTTTAAAAGGAGGGTGATGCTTGAAATCATTGTTCTTTCATTGTTAACCATGGTGACCTGCAAAGAAACGCGTACAGCCATCATTGCGTTGCATAAAAATGGCTTGGATATTGTGGCTACTAAGATTGCACCTAAATCAACAATTTATAGGATCATCAAGAACTTCAAGGAATGAGGTTCAATTCTTGTTAAGAAGGTTTCAGGGCGTCCAAGAAAATCCAGCAAGCGCCAGGATCGTCTCCTAAAGAGGATTCAGCTACGGGATCGGAGTGCCACCAGTGCAGAGCTTGCTCAGGAATGGCAGCAGGCAGGTGTGAGCGCATCTGCACGCACAGTGAAGCGAAGACTTTTGGAAGATGGCCTGGTGTCAAGAAGGGCAGCAAAGAAGCCACTTTTCTCCAAAAAAAACATCAGGGACAGATTGATCTTCTGCAAAAAGTATGGCGAATGGACTGCTGAGGACTGGGGCAAAGTCATATTCTCGGATGAAGCCTCTTTCCGATTGTTTGGGGCATCTGGAAAAAGGCTTGTCCGGAGAAGAAAAGGAAAAGCGCTACCATCAGTCCTGTGTCATGCCAACAGTAAAACATCCTGAGACCATTCATGTGTGGGGTTGCTTCTCATCCAAGGGAGTGGGCTCACTCACAATTTTGCCCAAAAACGCAGCCATGAATAAAGAATGGTACCAAAACATCCACCAACAGCAACTTCTTCCAACAATCCAACAACAGTTTGGTGAAGAACAATGCATTTTCCAGCACGATGGAGCACTGTGCCATAAGGCAAAAGTGAGAACTAAGTGGCTCGGGGACCAAAACTTTGAAACTTTGGGTCCATGGTCTGAAAACTCCCCAGTTTTTAATCCCATTGAGAACTTGTGGTCAATCCTCAAGAGGCGGGTGGACAAACAAAAACCCACTAATTCTGACAAACTCCAAGAAGTGATTATGAAAGAATGGGTTGCTATCAGTCAGGATTTGGCCCAGAAGTTGATTGAGAGCAGCCCAGTCGAATTGCAGAGGTCCTGAAAAAGAAGGGCCAACACTGCAAATACTGACTCTTTTCATAAATGTCATGTAATTGTCGATAAAAGCCTTTGAAACGTATGAAGTTCTTGTAATTATATTTCAGTACATCACAGAAACAACTGAAACAAAGATCTAAAAGCAGTTTAGCAGCAAACTTTGTGAAAACTAATATTTGGGTCATTCTCAAAACTTTTGGCCATGACTGTATATTTAGATAAATAAAAGATGTTCAGACAACTGTTTTTTTTTTTTGTTTTGTTTGTTTTTGTTTTTTACATAACACTAAGATTAATTACTGTGCGTAGTTTTTTTCCTCTTTTCTTTATACTACAAATTCTACATTGCCATTATATTGTAACATCATTACCCATTTTTAAAAGTAATATGATTGTAATTTTTCCTTGAATTTATGTATTACAATGTAATACAGGGGAGACCAGGCGCATTCTGAGTGTTCACCCGACATATGATTGGACGTGTTTTAGCTATGCGCTACTCAATGTATCACCCATGCAAGTGGAATCGTCCCCACCTATGCCCTGCCCTGAGCCCTGCCACCAAATCCAGACTTGCAGCCAGTGTCTCAGCTCCAACGGTTCAGATGGGGGTTGGCAGCACTGTGTTTGGAGCATGGCTTTGCAGCAGGTGAGAGGCTACATGAGTTGATTTCCCAGGTGGCTGCACTCAGGTCTGAGTGTCCAGGGGTCACTATATAGAAATTATTTTGTTTTATCAAAAGTTCTGATGGTGCTTTGGCAGAGTCATTTGATATTTTTGAACAGAGTACATTCACTATGATTCTTCACTAATGCACCAAAGTGTCCCAACATCTTTGGTTTAGCTGTATTATTTATAACACTATAAAATTTAAGGTTTTCTGCTTCTTCAGCAGTTGTCAGACCAAAATAAATAAATGTCTGGTGGATTAATCTGTTAGAATGTGAAATGAACACGTTGCACTTTTTGTAAGGGTTTGTAGGCATTGACATTTAATTGCTTCAGCTTAATTTAAAACGTGTGGTGTAACATTTGATATGATTCTCATGAAATATTTGCCCATTCCACACGATAGAAGTGGTGCAGCGCGGTCAAGTTAGTGGTCCCCCATGCTCAGTGACACTTTTTAGGTCCGATGACAATTTTCTATGGGACTCAGGACTATGAACACTCCAATACATTGGACACTTTGTTGTCTTTGTCAACTTTATAATTTATTTTTTTTAAAACAAATTTGGTCACTTGGGTTTGGATGCTTAGGATCATTGTCTTGCCTGAAGACACAGTAGCAACCAATTTTTAACTTTCTGTCTGATGTCTTGAGGTGAAGCTTTAATATTTCTGGGTAAAATCCTTCCTCATGATGTCACCTATTTTCACAGTCCCTTTTTCCAGCAAAAACACCCACAGAGTGATGCTTCCACCCCATGCTTCACAGTTAGAATGGTGTTCTTGGATTTAAATCATTTACCTTTTTCTGCTCATGAAGTGCTGATAAACTGAGATGTTTGGCCATAATTTTGTTTAATCTGACGAAAACACTTCTCCAAAAGCCTGTGGATCACATTCAAACTTAAGTCTGTTTTTTTTATTTTATTTTGCATGCCAATGAAGAATGAATGGTGGATGTAAATATTTGTTAACTGATTACTCAAGCATCAGTTCCTTTGTTGTTTTATTAGCGGTCTAGTGAAGCTTTCAGAACAAAATTCATCCATCACTAGGAGTTTTTTATTTTTTTTACCTTGTTCCTGAACAATGCAGTGTATTTGTGGTCCCATAAATGTTATATTTGCTCAAAGGTTTTTCCCCTGATGCCTGTGGAACCTTGAGTCATTTAGAAATTGCTCCCCATGAGGAAGCAGATCTGTGGAGCTCCATTTTTTTTCTTTCTTTTTTTTCTCCCCCGGCTTCCTCAGAAAAGAGTTTCTTTATTAAAAGAGCCAATTGACTTGCTGTATTTAAGGTTATTGACGCACCATAAAATAGTGGATCAAAGCTTAAATTAATCTGTCTCTAATCAGTTTTTTAAAATTATCTTCAGTCAAGGCAATGTTGATGCATGGAAAAGGATAAGCTGAATAATCATTTTGCTTCCCTCCCTTTTCTTTGTGTTAGTGTATGAGCCCTTCATTTGTTCCATTGCGCTGTGAAGCTGGTCAGTGCGGTCGCCTGCTCTCGGGTGGAGACTCCTGCTCTCCTCAGTGCTCCCAGCTTACCCAGTGCTCCCAGTGCATTGCCCGGCCACAGTGTGGATGGTGTGCTACCCGTGGCGCTAACGGTGCAGGACACTGCCTCCAAGGAGGGTTGGATGGTATGTATTATTCGTTTATACCCCTCCTACAATATTCATGTTATTTTATTTATGCTGACACTGTTAAAAAAAAAAAAAAAAAAAAAGTTGCATGTGTCAAAGTGCTAAATAAAATATGGATTACAATTTTGTATACACATTTTCTGCACATTTTAGTTTTTTATGTTATTATAAAACTTTTTTATTTATATAAACTTTTTTTTTTGGTCTGAAATATGTGCCTGGAAAGGAAGTCACTTCAATATAAAAAAGGAAAGATAGACACTACAAGGTATTCTCCTACCTAATTTTTCACCTTTTGTGCCTCTCTTGTAGGTGTCGGTGAATCTCTCTGTCCCCACTGGAACAGCAGCTGGTCGTTCCTACATTGTCCTGAAGAGGATGAGTGTGCCAACGGGCATCATCGTTGCAATGTTACCCAGGACTGCCATGACCTACCTGATGGCTACCACTGCACCTGCAGAAAGGGCTACATACTCAGCAGGTACACTCCAAGGCTTAGGTTACTGCATTTATATATTTGTGTAATATATGGTAATATACTGTACACTCTTTTTATTTTAGGTAGAACACATTTTGCGTGGAACAGTGATTCTTCATCTTCAAACTATGGTTTCATGATATGATAAAAAAAAAATATATATATCACATTGCGATTATTTTGATGCATATTGAGATTGCAATTTAAACTACGATATGCAAAAGTTTAATGTGCCATTTAGTATTCAAGCATGTTTATCCAGGCTAACAGCAAGTAATGGCACAAATAATCACATTAACAGAATGTTTACCACTACTTTAATTATTGACACACTACATAAACTCCTGACTATGTGTATTCTTGTAATAAACTGCAGTCTTTTGCGATTAAATAATTGCACAGGTCCAGAGCAGAATTTAGATTTGAATTGAATTTAGAATTTAGAATATAGATTTTTTTGTCATTAATTGTGCCTCTGCAAAAAAAAGTCACCACCTGAATTTAACTGAGCAAGTAGTTAAGAGCTTTCCATTGGATAATTATTGCAGTAATCAATATGGTTCAGTTGGCTAAAAGTTATTTAAATCTTAAATAATACAATGAGTAGCTTCTCATGGCAAAGATATTACTTTGCTTCAGAAAGGTCAAATTATTGGTCTGCATCAAGCAAAGAAAACAATTAAGGAGATTTCTGATGCTACCAAATTTGGGTTAAAAACTGTCTAATGCATTATTAAAGCCTGGAAAGATAGTAGCGAACCATCATCTTTGAGGAAGAAAAGTGGTCAGAAAAACATTTTGAATGAAATCAGTGGAATCAAACTGTAAACAAACAATAGAACCCAGGGCTGTGTTTATAGTGAAAGTAAAAGCATTTGCACCAGGAGCGTTTCTAGGATTTTTACTTAAGGAGGCCTCAGCTCCCATAGATGTTTAACACATATTTGGCTTGTTCAGCACACACACATGCGCGCACGCACACGCACACGCACACGCGCACACACACACACACACACACACACACACACACACACACACACACACACCACACCACACACAGACACACCACACACAGACACATCACACACATCACATTGTTTACTGTATAAACCTTTTTCTATGTTCAAGTACAATCAAAAACATATAACCAGAAAACAGCATATATAACTTTAAACTTAAATTGATTAGCAATATAAACACCACACCTATGAGGATGGACAATGGAATAAACTGTGAGGGAGCCAATAATGTCAAACATTTATTTGTTATTTTTTAGACAACACCGCTCCTTTTTGTTGGAAACTGGCAGACATAAAAATGTGAAAAATACTTTCTGATGCAATGACTTCAGTCAGTGTTGGGAACACAGTGTTAATGTACATGAAAAGCTGCTCATGTTCTATTCTTACCTGCTGCTCATTTGGAGACCTGCTCCCATGTGACTCGAAAAACGTTCCATATGCAGTTAAATATAAATATTAAAACTTTGATCATCATGTTATCTAGTTTAATTTTGTGTTTTAGTTTCATAAATAAGACAGTACATTCTACATTCAACCCCTTAAAATGTCATATCTACTAGGTTATTTATTCAAATTCATTAATATAGAGAAATATAGTTTTTTTGTAATTTAACAAAGCATCTTTTTAATATCATTCTTTTTTCGTTTCTGATCATTAAAAAAAGTGACGAAAAACCCAACTCTAAGGCTAATAAATTTATTTTACGATCTGGGACATTGTTTAATACAGTACAATATTTATTACAAAAAACAGGATTTTTCTATTTCTGCAAATCACACTGCTATGCAGTTAAAACGAGTGCATTGGATGCTGTCTGTCACTGTTTTTAATAATTTATGTGCATAACTCTATGGTAGTTAATGCCATATGCACTGTGCAATGTTTTATATAGACAGTTAGCTTTTCCAATTAAAACAGCATGATTGTTTTATAAAGTAGACTATAGGTTCATAGGGTATGTATTAAGGGCTTCATTTTCGCTAGATGAAAGCTGGTGTGATGAGGGTTAACACAGCGAAAACGTAGTAACTGATTAATCCCTCATGGCATTTTGTAAACTGTATTTATGATAAAGGACTGCATTGATGCAGATATAACATTCTATCGAAAAACACACACCTTTGCTTAATCCTCACTCTATGATGGCGAATTGAAGACCGCGCTGAAAGACGGGAAGGAGCCGAAGGAGCCAAGTCTGCTGCCGTTTTCATTTGAAATTTAAAGGGGACGTGCACGATCACCAATTTGTGTAAAGTTTATGTAGAATTTTTAGGTACAAATGTTAGGGGGCTAAGCCCCCCTAAAAATGGCCTAGCGACGCCCATGATTTGCACACAAACGATGCAAAGAGAACTGAAGAATTTGGGACTAAAGTGGTTTTCTTAAGGTTACACTGCTGTTACCAGTGAGGCTAATCAGAACAAAAAGGCACTTGCATAATCAAGCCTTGGCGTTTGTCAGAAATTGATGGTTTTTGTTTGTCCACTTGCCTCTGGAGGATTGACCACATGTTCTCCATGGGATTAATGTCTAGGGAGTTTCGTGGCCATGGACCCAAAATTTCTGTGTTTTTTGTTCTCTGAGATGTGGCCCAGAAGTTGATTGACAGAATGCCAGGGCTTATAAAAATGTTTGTAATTATACTTCAGTATACCATGGTAACATCTGACAAAAAGATCTAAAAACACTAAATCATCTCACTTTGTGAACATTAATATTTGGGTAATTCTCAAAACTTTTGGCCATGGCTGTAGATTTAACAAATATGATACCAATTGCCAATCAAAACTGACCTAATGGTCACTGAAACCAACCCAGTTTAAAAACTATAACCACTTCTAATCTGTGTAAAAAAAATAAAAAAAATAAAAATTAATTGCAATATACTAAGTTGTGTTAAAGAAGTAACATTTTACAATACATTATTAAAGGAATACTAGAGTGATGCAGTTTAATAAACGTCACTTTTATTTCATGATTTTGTATTATTCCAAAAGGCACACATTTGTGTTGTTTCAGGGAGCAAGAGGCAAGCCAGCACAGACTCCAAACATGAACCCTATCGAGAATTTTTGGGATGTGCTTGAGAAGACTTTAAGGCAGTAGTTCTACTCTACCATTATCAATACAAGATCTCAATTAATGCCACTCTGGATTGAAATAAATGTTAAGATGCATAAGCTTTTTCAAATGTTGCCGTGGTGAAGGCTGTCTAAAGAAATATTGGATTGAGTGATTTTGTTTATTTATCTATTTAGTTATTTATTTATATATTTTTAAAGTTGGGGAGTGTATGATCACACACATGCAATTTTTCTGTACTTGTTGTTTTATGATGTAGCAGAGCTAAGACAATTGTCAAAAGAATCTAAGCATGTTTATGAATTTGTGTATGCATTGTTATAAATAAGCTCTCTCTTTCGCTCTCGCTTTTTTTTTCAGTGCATCTGGGCAGTGTGAGCCGGTATGTTTACAGGGCTGCGTTAATGGCACGTGTGTGTCCCCGGGAGAATGCCAGTGTCACTTTGGATTTGTTGGCGAGAACTGCTCATCTCAGTGCCGCTGTAACAAGCACAGCAACTGTAAGGGTGTCACTCAACTAGATATGTGTCTGGAGTGCCATAACCACACTAAGGTATCACAAGGCTTTTTTAACTGTTGTTTTTTCCTTTTTTCTTAGTTGGTTAGAAATTGATTTCTTTGATAGAGCCTATGTTAAACATTGATGGGTTTTTTTGTGTGCGTCAATAATTTGATCAATACTTTATCATTTTCCCTCAGGGTCAGCACTGTGAGAAGTGTAAGCCGTTGTATGTAGGCTCTGCAGTAGGTGGGGGAATGTGTCGTCCCTGTCGGGAATTTTGTCGAGGAAATAGCGATGTGTGTTTGTCCAAAGATGAACTCAAGTTGGCACTGGATTTCCCAAAAGAACGTCCACTAGATCCTGAGAGTGTAAGTCTGCTGTGGGCTTTTTCCATTTTTTAATCCTATCTCTCTCTTTCAATGGTGCCTTAATTGTAATAAATATCTCTTTCAGATCATTCACTGGGTTACAGAGGGCCCTACTGAGGATAATGCAGTGTGTGTGAACTGTCAGAACAACAGCGTTGGGGATAAGTGTGAGAGCTGCCTCAGCGGATACTTTCTCCTGCAGGGCAAGTGCGAAAAGTGAGTGAGCCTGAGTGGCAAATGCTAAAACGCACACATGAGAAGTTAGTGTTGGCAACAGTTTGCATGAATACTGGGAGATGAGAAGCACAGAGGAGGTATTTTGTGCCCAAAAAAATTGTGGGGGGAAAATTAAATACAATTTTTATTAAGCTATGTTTGCAACCCAGACGTCATTTTATCATTTTAATTTCAACATGTCAGTATTTTGTGAGCATTGTTAAAATCGAAACATTAACAAAGAATGATGTTTGGAAAGTAAAATCTAAATCAGTTGCAATAGGCCAGTGTACTGCAAAAATAAAAAGGGAACTTCAAATGATCATTGGACCAAATTCTGGTCATTTATGTTTCATTAAACACTTTCATATTCAGGTTGACTCAATATATTGAAAAGCTACAGTCTTGTTTAAAAATGAATGCCTCCATTTTAATTCTGTGGGGGTTTTGTGTGTGTGTGTGTGTGTGTGTGTGTGTGTGTGTGTGTGTGTGTGTGTGTGTGTGTGTGTGTGGTGTTGTGTGTGTGTGTGTGTGTAAAAAAAATAAATTAAAATTATCTGATTGTAGCAGGTATTGTTAATAGGTGAATGCAACCTCAGACAAACATCTTTTTTCACTGTGCCATTATTTAGTTATCAGAAATGAAGCCAAAATGAAAAAAGGTCAGCAAAACAAAGATGTATGACTTTATTAGTCTCTCACATTGTTGTGGAAGAATTTTGGATTATTATTTTTTTTTTTTTTTTAAACAAGGTGCTCAGGTCTTGTGGCTGAAAAACAAGCCCACATCATTATCTCTGTACTGCAATGCTTGATAATAGGTACGAGGTGTTTCTGCTGAAATCATCAATTTAGTTTTCTTTAAAAGTGGAGCTGAGTATTAAGGCCAAATTTCCAATTTGTCCATAGGACATTGTTCCAGAAGCCTTGCGGTTTGTTTAGATGCAGTTGGGATTCCGTGTTCTTTTTAGACAGAAAAGGCTTTCTCCTGACTATCCTTCTAAATTAACCATACTTAGACAGTCTTCTTCTAATTGTGCTGTCGTAGACTTTAACATTTAACATGCTCAGTAAGGCCTGAGAGGTAGCTCTTATTTAAAAAAAAATGTTTTCTGTCTTGAATGCTTTACACTTGTGAATAATCTTAATGCTTTTATTTATATATAAAATATATATTTCATACCAAAATCTCTGCTTTTATAGAGGTCTATATAGAGCAGTAAGGGGTACATAGTATAGTACATGTGTTTTTGATTTTGCATTAATTTTGGTTAAATATGTGAACAAAAAGTTATATGTTTGTTGGTTGTTCATCTGAGGTTGTGATTGGCTAAAACCGTGACCTGCAATGATCAGATCATTATTATTATATTTTCATGAACATGACTGTATTGATGTGGTTAACACTTGTTCAAATTTCACAAATCATCTTCCTCCCTTTAGTCCATGACCAAAGCAAACATTAATCAACATCGCAGCTGCACATTCTTATTTCATTCAATTATTTCATAGAATTTTTCTTTTTGGCACCATCTTTGTGCACATATGTTGGAAACGGTTTTGTTGCAGTGCAAATTTTTATGTGTCTTTAGGTGTCAGTGTAATGGCCATGCAGACACTTGTAATGAGCATGATGGAACAGGCTGCCCCTGCCAAAACAACACGGAAACATCATCATGTCTTAGCAGCTCACAGACTGATCGCAAGGAGTGTTACAGACAACAGGTATTATTAATTTTGCACTATTAAAATGTTAATAACATCACTTAGCATTTCATTTTAATCAAAACTTAAAATCTCACATGGATCTGAGCAATTTCCTAGATTCACATCGTAGCACTTAATATAGCTGAACTGGAAGAATTTCAAACCATTTTTTTTCAGCAATGCTTTTGTTTTCCCAGTGTGCCAAGTGCAAAGACGCCTTCAACGGCACACCAATTAATGGCCGTCAGTGCTACCGGCAGTTCAATGTAGACAACGAGTGCTGCTTTGACCCGACATCACAGGTCAACTGCTTCCACGAGCCTAATATCCGCAACCTGCCTATGGGACGCACAGTGTTTTTTGCAGCTCAGCCCAAGTTCACTAACGTAGACATCCGAGTCACTATCGATGTTACTTTCGGTGAGGTGGAGGTGTACGTGTCTAATTCCCATGACACTTTCATCGTGAATGTTAACCGCCATACGGGTATACACACCATTAAAATCGCAGACGATGTTGCCTCGGTTCCCATGACTCGAGATAAAGAGGTCCCATTAGCGCTCTCACCGTTAAAAGTGAATACGAATTCATCATCCTCTGTCATTCTTGGTCCGCACACTAAACCACACAGCGCTGACCGGGAAGTGCGTGAAGAGCGAGCAGAGGGCCTAATCACGTACATCACCGTGTGGAAGCCACAGACGGTGCTGATCGTGCGTGGTGTGCGTGATCGCGTCGTCATCACCTTCCCACACGAAGTGCACTCGCTCAAGTCCAGCCGCTTCTTCATCGCGCTGCGTGGTGTTGGTACAGACAGCCATGGCGGAGAGTCGCAAGGGCTGCTGTTCCTGCGCCAAGATCAAGCACACATAGACCTGTTTGTTTTCTTCTCCGTCTTCTTTTCCTGCTTCTTTCTCTTCCTGTCTGTGTGCGTGCTCCTCTGGAAGGTCAAACAGTTCCTGGACTTCAGGCGTGAACAGCGGCGTCACATTCAAGAGATGACAAAGATGGCATCACGGCCCTTTGCCAAGCTCACTGTCTACTTGGAGCCCGATGAGCCACAGCTCATTTATTTGCCCTCAGCTGGAGGAGGAAGTGCCGTCTCGTTGGCGCATGTTAGAACGGGCAAAATAGGCGGCATGGTCAGTCGAGGAAGACCTGGAGCTCCGTCCTACAAGCATGATCCTGGGTTGACTCGCCACCATCACCACCACCCTGCCCTCAGTGGATGCAACAGTGGACAGCACCTTTCCTTACACTACCTGAATACGCATCAGTACGTCTCCAGCTCTGCTACCAATCCAACATCACACCACCATCACCACCATCCAGCTTCGCATGGCAGCTACCAGCAGTTTTGTCGCTCTGACCCCTTCCTCTCACAACTTTTGGGTTTCTCCTACTCCTCCTTCAAGGTTGGACCCATCACCCTAGAGCCCACTGACGATGGCATGGCAGGAGTTGCAACTGTCCTTTTCCAGCTGCCTGGGGGAATCCTGGCACCTAACCGAGCCTGTCTGGGCTCTGCCCTAGTCACACTGAGACAGAACCTGCAGGAGTATTGTGGGCACGGTGGAGCAGGTACACACCCGGGGGTTGGCGTTGGCCGAAAGGGCATTCTGGGTCACCAAAATCTTACCACGATGGCAATGTGAGCATCAGGAGGAAAGGTGGAAAGGTTTCAAGTACAAAATTGATAAAGAAATACTGTGTATAAGAGAAAAGATTTAACATGATGAACAGTTTCCAAAAACCTGAGAAGTAAATGTTATTGAAAGGGTCAAGTTACTTGAAGAATGTGTGTGGGGTTTTTTTAAGGGATGTATTTATTGAAACAGTGGAACAGATTGTATGGAATTAGATGTAATTATTCTTGTACATATACACTATTAAGTATTAAGCATCTTTCACTGATTTGTCTTCTGCCCTTTGTGGAAAGCTTTCTGTGAGCTTGCAGCAGCATTCAAAAAATGCACTACATGTCTTGTTGCTGCAGCCTCCCTTTGTCCTAAATATGCACCACTGAAGTTAAAGTGACCTATGCTATCCCAGAGACTTCGGATTGAATTTTACAGTATATTATTGCCCATTGAAAATGATGACCTGGTTACAGAAACCAAAACATGCTTTAAAACTCTAATGACAATCTGAACTGCCATTTACAAGATCATCAAAAAAATCGTCTGTCCACTGAGAACGGCAATTACAACTGAAAATGTTTGTAATGTGTACTTTTAAAGACAATGTACTGTATATTAACCATACTAAAATGAACCGAAACAGTGGTTTGTTGCTGTATCTCAGTTGAATGATGAACCATGTGGTTAGATTTTACACATATTTATTCTGTCAAAAAAGCAATTAAGTGGTTCTGCAGTTTTCCACTCTCACAGTATGTAAATGGTTTGTTACTGTAGTCATTTTGCTTCTTCAGCAGATTGTGACTTTTAATTGCAATGAGATTCATGTTGTGTGCTATAAAGTTACGTCATGGCCCACAGATGAAGGAGTCACCTGCTATCTGGTCAATGTTAGAGTGTACAGTAATGGAATTCTATTTAAGAAATGAGTAATGCATTAATGCATTTTTAATCCCGCTGCATTTTGTTGACTGAACAGTGTTTATTTTCAATGATTTCCAAAGTTTGTTGGAAAAGGATTCTTGGTGGGAAAAAAAAAACCTTAATGGAATTAAGAATGCAGTGAAAATATCAAGAGTGGGAGTAAATGTATATTTATATAGAAGTAAGAGTTGAGTAAATAAGGTTAACATGACAGGTTTTGTCAGTATTTCTCTAGGTTAAGGTCAAAGGAGGATATTTTGAGTCTAAAGGTTTATTAAGTAATACAGGGCAGCATTATCGAGCACAGTGTAGCATTCTCTCCTCACACTTTCACAATCCTGGGTTCAAACCTGAGCTCATACCCTATCACATAGTGACACTAAATTTGCCCTAGCCTGTTTTTTTCTTTGGCAAGCTGACCTGTGATGGACACATGTCGAAATCACACTAATCCCGACTTGGATAATGCAGTTACTGTAAATGAATGAATGAACGAATGTTGAATGATACAAAAAATTGATTGCACACAAGAACCTCAAGCAGTAACAGCCTAGGTTGATAAATTCAATTCTGACATCAAGATGCAACTGTTCTGGATTTATTTTGGTGCTGGTAAAAGTAAAAACAGTATTTAGAAGTTTAAGTCCAAAACGTGTACAGATGTCTTGAAATGTGTGGGTGCTATGTATTCTGTTCAGTTCTCCACCCATGCTTTTATATTATGTGATTTCATGCTCATGCTTTCTGTGTATATACCAGTATGACCCTATTAAACCTCAACTAATAGTGGTTAATACTGTGATGATGTGTTTGATTTATTTTCCAGTTTTAGAATTTTTGCATAAATCTGCATGTTCATGAGGTATTCTGGAATCGGTCAACAACTGGGACAGGCATTTCAGTAATGCCTGATTCTTTACTTTAATTCTGAGAACCCAAAAGCAAACAAAACGTGGGCGTATCTTGTTTGGATCATTGCAGTAAGTTGTCGTAATTATGGGGAATAGTAATAAGTCATTATGAATATGGGCTTCATAGACATGAGAGCATTTATAATTTGGAACACTTAAAGTTTGAATTGTACTGAGGGGCGACACTAGAGAATTAGTGCTCTTATAGCCAAGGCTGACACGTAAATGTGTAGCTCTGCATTAGAGAGAATAATCTTGCTTGGGACAACTACTAATTACAACAACCATGTAGCCATGTTCATACGCTCATGGTGTGCTATATTAAGAACATTACACAGTACTACTACTAAAGTATAGTATCCCTTCGGACTAAAAGCAAGGTTTTGGAAACATTACACATAGATTATTAAAATGATATGCGTTGTACTGTTGCTACATGACTGCCTGGTCAGAAAATTGTTCAGGTTTTCTTGATAAAGTGCTTGGTAAGTATATTCTGGTAATGTCCTGCTTTGGCTGAATTCTAGGCATGCACCCAGAACCATAACAACTGCCTTCACAATACAATGTGTTAATTTCATTTCAAAATAAAAGTTTGATATCATCTGATATTTATTCAAACAAAATAAAATCATGACAAATGTGGGGGAAAAAACTTTTTCACAGCACTGTACTCCACCAGTCAAATTGCAAAAGAGTGGTTCTGGTAGCATGAGGAATCATTTTCACATATGAACTGGACACCACCGTGTCAAATAAAAGTTTTTTTATTTATTTATATTTTTTGGTCAGGCAGTGTGTATTGTCTATCATTTTGGTTTGTTGAGTTCAACCAGTTAATTATGCCATTAAACAATTCATACTATTTTGATGTTAATATTAGTTAATGTGTATTAAATTTAAAATTTTTGGTTTAATATTTGTTATTATGCCATTTTATGGCCACACTGACAGGAATTTTAGGCTTTTAAAAGCTGCTATAATTGCACTCGGTGAAGCTTGAAGCTAACGCTGACGTGCTGCGGATATTTTGAAAATCTTGCTCCTGTCGGCGGCCATGTTGGCTTAGTCTGCTTGATTTCGACTTCACGACAAGTTAAGTTGTTTCTGCGGTTTTACCTTGTGCATAAACAAGCCGGTTTATCATTAGCTATAACTGCTGGGTTATAGAAACACTGAAACTAATGACTGTGCTCGTTTAATGTTAGTTAAGGTATAATGGCTAATAGTTAATTGAATGACGGGCTTCTTTGTACAAATCGCTTGTAGCTGATTAGCATGTTTTTGGTGGTGAGCTTTAGACAGGTTCACCCCTCATGTGTTTATTTATAATGGAAGAAGTTATCTAATATGAAGAAAGAGGATCAATTATATAATATATATGTATTTCACCACTTAGCAGCATAATGCTATATGCTATGATGCTAATGCTATTTTGAGATAGATAGATAGATAGATAGCACTTCTATCGCTGTAGCTATTAACGGCACTGCATTAGCTTTGTGACTTAAATCTGTCCGTTATTTATAAGTAATCTTAACGGAAATGTAGCGCGTGCTGTCGGTGCAGACTGACGTCATGGTGAAAATCAGCGCCCTTTGTGCAAGCTCGTCATCCCTCCCCACGGACACGCGCATCAAAACAGAGCCATGTCCCATAGAAGGGGCTTTACATTATGTGGAAGCAGACACACTGCAACTGTATGCCTGTAATGGAGCTGAAGACGTTATCTCTGAGTACACCCCTTCAGAGCTTCACCAGATAAAGCAAGAACCAGAGCACTCTGAAGCAGACTTCATGCAAACAGCTAACAGAAATGTACAGCTTCAACCCATAGACTCCAAAGTATGTACAAAGACAGAGCCGGAAAGTCTTCCAATACATTTGAGTTTTGGTCCAAAAACTGAGCTTGAAGTCCATGATGCGGTGAAAGTAGAGAGGCAGTTCGTCCTGAAGGAGGAGGACGAGGAGGTGATGAAGGTCAAGCTAGAGACAGCTGAAGAAGAAAATGATCTCGGACAGGATGATGAAACGGGTACACCTTTATATAATTTTTATAGTCCACTGGGACAAAATGTTGAGAAAATGCATTGAAATTATTGAAGAATTAAATTATTATATTGTTGAAATTATGTAAAGAAATTGAAACTGGTTTATCATGTTTTCCAAAAACTGCATGCCACATTGTTTCGCTCTCTTGTTTCATATTGTATTTCAATATAATGTAATGTCTCCCTGACATTAAAGTACAACTTTTTCCATACAAGTTGTACTTTAATTTCGATGAGACATTAACTAAGAGTGAAACACAATGTTGCATGCCGTTGAAAAAATAATTCTGGGTGTAATTTGGCCTGATTGTACATTCCCACAGAATATAAAACCAGATTCAACGGTATGGGGCAGTGGTACTGAATAAAAATTTAAGAAGGTCCAGTCAATAAAATTTTCTCTGAGATAAGATCCGAATTAAATATTTGTGTTGGGATATTGTCATTGCAAGTCTATAAAAATAAGCAATTTTAAAATTTTATAGCATTTCAATAATATATATTGTCAGTTTTCAGTAACTACCCTAAGCATGGGGACAGTTTGATTTTTGATGGCCTTTTATATTTGTATTGTTGTAATACAAACAACAATCTTTAATGAATCTTTATTAGCATCCTGCTGGGCTGTATATGAATGTGAACGGACTCTGCTTATTCTGCCATACTAGGCTCTCCGTTTAGGTTTTACAAGCATTGCTGCAGAATTGTTTGCTCTAACGACCTATGTTTTGTCTCATAGTGGTGCTTCACATTATTGCTTTTAATTATTTCCACAGTTTCAGTACTTATGAGACAAACAAGTTTTAAACTTCCTGCATAAAGAATTAACATCTATTGACCTGTTCATGCATCTTTTCAGTTTCAGTTCTTATCGTCTCCTTTCCTTTTTTTTGGAGTAAGCCATGTGTCATGCTTTTGTTTCTGTTTCTTTTGCACACCGTGTCTATTCATGGTAAACTATCACATATAGTTTACCAAGAAATAGTTGAGTGATGCACATATCCACGTCCACCTCAAGGGATAAAGAATTTGAATTCTGGTATATTAATTAATTTAATTTATCAGAAAGGCTTGAATAAATAGCGGACCGTGGTCCACATCAGGACCGAGTGACGGTTCAGTCTAGACCCCGGTGCTTTTCTGACAGAGAATGACTTGCCTCTAGACCAAGGACATCCAGTCTTCATTCAGTCTTCAGACCTAATGTGCAAAATTCAGTTTTTAGCCATTTTTTTTTTAGACATTCACATGGGTTTTCAATATGTGTGTGTACGTATACAAACAAGCATACAACATTTCCTGCTTTTTTCATATCCAAAATTGTGATCCATACTGTATATGAAGATACCCTCCACTGACCTGTTCCTCAGCTCTGTTGTTTTCTAAAACCCGTGTTAACTTTTTATACAAATAGTAAAATGTGGAACTATTTTATACAAATAGTAAAATGGAAGCAATAAAATGTAAAGTAATAGCTTAAAGACTGTGAACAGCTTTCCCTGCGTAAAACAGTGAAAACCGCTCATTTGTAGCCAACATGCTTCCCAAGATACAGTCATGTGTAAAAGTTATCCCCTCTTAATTTTTTTTTTTTCATGTGAAAATATAACAACAATTATCTGGTCATAGCAAGTCTTAGGCAAATAGAAACTTGGACAAATGACAACATATAACCATTTTATTGTGGCTTTTTTATTCAACAAAAATGAAGCCACAAAAAAACATGTGGGCAATACTACAGTAAGTACCGCATGAGTCAATAGCTTGTAGCTCCACCTTTAGCGTCAATAACTTGAAGTAATTGCTTCCTGTATGATTTTATAAGTCTCACGTTGTTTTGGTTACCTTAAATTTTTTTTTTTTTTTTCAAACATTCTGTAGATGGTTTGCTGGTGTGCTTCAGATTATTGTCCTGTTGCCCGACCTAATTTTGACCAAACTGTAGCTGTCAGATAGATGGTCTCAGATTTCACTCCAGTAAACAGAGTAGTTCTTGTAGTTTTTGGCAATTCAGTGACTGCAATGTGCCCATGTCATGTGGCTGCAAAACAAGCCCAAATTATAACCCATCCACTACTGTGCTTGACCGTGGTCATGAGGCGTTTCTGCTAAAATGCTATGAAATGACCCTAGGCATTAAGACTAAACAAGTCCACCTCAACTGTCCATCGTGACTTGCTCCAGAAGAAACCTGTAGGGTCTGGGATGTTTGTTTTTTTTGTATTTCTCTAAGCATTGTATGGTCTGAATTTTCTTTGGCTGTCTTGGTAGGTTTCCTCTTGAACTCCAAATTGTTTGGGAATAGTTTTATAACACTTTCCAGGTTAATGTGCAGCAGCAATTGTTTCTCTAAGACCATTGCTTATGTCTTTCCCTCTTTGCATTGTATTAACACACACTTGGATGCTCCAGACCAGCAAATTGCTAAAACATTTGTTAGTTAAATAAAATTTTGGGACATTGTGATTTTCAGTGGCCAGGTTCGATTCCCGTCTCTATGTGCGTGGAGTTTACATGTTCTCCCATGCTTGGTGGGTTTCTTCCCACAGTCCAAAGACCTGTAGGTTAGGTTAATTGGCGTTCCCAAATTGGCCGTAGTGTGTGTGTACCCTACGATGGATTGGCACCCTGTCCAGGGTGTACCCCGCTTTGTGCCCTAAGTCTCCTGGGATAGGCTCCAGGCCCTCCGTGACCCTGAATACAGGATAAAGCGGTGTAGACGATGAATGAGTGAGTGATTTTCAGTACAATTTGATTTAAAATCACTCATGTTTGTCTGATTTTATTTAAAGCAGCTATATTTCTTAGAGGTTTTAAAATATTAAACCATCTAATATAGATTGAAACACTGTGTAACTTGTGTTTTTTTTTAAAGCACTTTTTAAAGCATTTTTCCTGACAAACTTTTGTGCTGCACCCCACTCCTGTAGGGAATGATAATAGACCAATTGCCCGTAACCTGGTAGGATTAGGACAAGCAGGATAATCTTTTAAAATGAAAGTATTTAACATTTTAAAATGTAATTAAAAAGTAAAAAAATTGTGAATCGATTCTGAATCGAAAAGTGATCTTTTGATTCTGTCAGTTGAGTCGATAAACAGAAGATCGATTAAATTGCATAATAATGTCGCCATAACATCGGGCACTCGCACAGAAGAATTTTTTAGATGATCCCTTGCATTGACTTAATAGGTTCATCAGTCCTCTGTTTCTTAGTCGGATATCTCTGGAAACATTTATGCTTTTTTTTTTTTAACGTTTTAGGGGCTTTGTGCAAAATTAAGAATGAGTCTGTTTAGAAGTAATTTTTTGCTGACTCACTGTCTCTTCACTATAAAACCGAATAAATTTTTAATGGTGTGAGTTCGGGGCCAGTTTTGAAGAAGTTGATTGATTTTTGTTATTTCTTTTCTGATCTAAAGGGATTGAGTTAGGTGACGGGAGCAAAATGGTTCGGCGTAGGTCCCAAACAAGTTGTCAGAAATTGGTGCAAGGTCACCTTTTTTTTTTTTCTCATAACGCCCTGAGCATTTTAATATTAAATTCCGTTTTTATTTATATAGCGCTATTGCCGCAAAGAGGCTTTACACAATCAAATAATTATGGAAATGAATTTGGAAAAGGATGAGGAAATATGTACAAGTCCCAAAAAACCTATGAGAAAAACAAAAAAACCTATGAGATGGCAATAGGAAGAAACCTTGAGATCTCCAACCAGAAGTGGTGCACCAGGATGAGTCAAACAGGTCCAGAGGGCAGTGTCTGGATCACTGGAAGTTAAATAAGTTCAGGCTAAGGGGAACCTTTTAACCAAAAGCAGAGTTCGATATATCATGACTGAGCATTGTTAAGGCAAAATGTGTATTTTGCTCACTGATGATATTAACTTAAAGCTAGAAAAGAGTTTTTTTTTTTTTCTAAGAATAATTAGCTAAAATATATTTCTTCCTACTGTATATGCTTTCTTATAAACAGTACATTTTGTTTTAGAATAGATTAATGCTGTTAAAATGACTTTTTAATGACAACTTTAATGACCATAATGAAAACTAGTTTCACTGCAAGCACTAGATTTTTATCTGGTAGCCTGTAAATTTCTTTAAAAAATTTTTTTTTAATATAAATGATGTTTTATTGGCCTGTAGTATTTGGAAGCAGTTGAAGTCTTGCATACTGTCTCATGCCTACTTCTAAAATATTATTCCTTTTGTGTTTCACTTCACTCCATCCCCAGGCCGAGGGTCTTTCTTTTCCTGTCCCTATTGCGCTGTGTCTTTCACCGAGTCTTCTTACCTCGAGAAGCACCTCAAATGGACCCATCGGAGTAATTACCTTGTTTGGCTTAAAACTCAAAAGTCACCACAGTGCATCAAAATATCCTCACAGATGCTCAGCTGCACTACTTGCAACCAACATTTCTTCACTCAGGAGCAGCTGAAGGTGCATTTGCGGCGCACCCACATTCCAACGCCTGCACCAGCAAGAAAACGCTACACGTGTCCCCAGTGCGACCGCAGCTTCGACTACATCGGCAATCTGCAGAACCACTGCCGGCGGTGTCACAGTTTGTCCACTGTGTGTACTGATGGAGAGCTGAGCTGTGCTTCATGTGGAGAAAACTTCGCAGGAATATGGGGCCTAGGACCACATCAGTGCCACAAGCAAGAAAAAGAAGAAAAACCACAAATAGATGGGAACGAACCGCTTTGCACAGACCGCGGTTATCTGTGTCAGCACTGTGGAAAGAACTGTGCTACGTTGCAATGTTTAACCATACACACTCGCACGCATACGGGCGAGAAGCCGTATAAATGCCCTGACTGTGGGAGTAGTTTCAAAGAGATGGGGAGCTTGCGCAAGCACCTGGTCATCCACACCGGGGTCAAGCCGTACTCGTGCCCCGAGTGTGACAAGAGCTTCGCCCGAATGAGCCACCTGAGCACACACCTGCGCACACACACAGGTGAGAGGCCTTACCCTTGTCCGGAGTGCGGTATGAAGTTCAGTCACAGGTCGACGCTGCGTCTACATCGACGCGTCCATTCCGGAGAAAAGCCGTTCTCTTGTGTGGATTGCGGGAAAACATTCGCAACGTTAAGCAACCTGAAAGTGCACTTTCTGACGCACAACCAGGAGAAGATCCACAAGTGCAATGAGTGCAGGAAGACCTTTTCCAGACCCGACGTGCTGAAGAAGCACCTCCGAATTCACAACGGCGAGCGGCCTTATGTGTGCAAGGTGTGCAGCAAGAGATTCAATCGCGTCCAGCACCTCACCAACCACCAGCGCACACACACAGGCGAGAGGCCGTACCGCTGCGAAGAGTGCGGCGCAAGTTTCGCACAGTCGGGCGATTTGACCAAACACATGCGTGGGCACACGGGGGAAAAACCCTACGCGTGTCCTGAGTGCAATCGGTGCTACAGTAATTCCGGGGACCTGGGCAAGCACCGGCGCACTCACAGCGGCCAGAGGCCTTACAGGTGTCAGCAGTGCGACAAGGCATTCCTCATGCCACAGCATTTAAAAACACACATTCTTACACACACTGGAGAGAGGCCACACGTCTGCCCAAAGTGTCAGCGCACCTTTATACGAGCGCACCACCTCACCCAGCACCTGAATACACACCACATTTAGCTTCTTTATATTCTATAATTATAATCCCCCCCCACCCTCCCCCAGGGGTACTCACTGTTTGTAGTTCCGAGCTTTTGAAACGGCTTTCCCTATTAAATGAAAGTACTTAGTAGTGAAGGCATTTTTATATAATTATTATTGGATCATTGACCCATGTCATTCATAGCTTCCTTCAAGCTGACTATTCTAATTAAGCTTGTATTGTCCCCAGCCAGTTCCTACTGTAGCTCATTGAATCAAATTATCTGAATACTTGTATATCCAGTCTGATTTATAGGCAAAATTACCCATGCGTTATATTTTGATGGCTTATGTGCTGCCAAAATGATCAACTTCTTGACCTAAAGGTGGTGTTTAAAATGTCTCTACGTAATTACAACTGAAGTCTTTGGGAAGGAATGACCCTTTCATTATGACCGTGTAACTGATAGCAGTGTAGTTTGGACTGTATTAGCTAAGTATGTAATATTAGCAGTGCACTTGACTTAAAACAAATAATTTTTTTTTAAATCTTTGGAAGTGGTAAGTTGGCTCATCAGATGAGCATGTGACTTATTGTTTTAAATGATTAATTATAAATATTTATTATTTTTTAAAAATATTTAAATGTAAAATGCACCAGATGCTTAAAAACATTTGTAGCATAAAAGCAAAACAAAGAATCTACATCCTAAGGCAGTAAAGCAATTAAAGGCCTAATAATTCCAAATGCATAACATGAATTATTTACATAAAAAATGATTTACCACCATGTAGAGTATGAAAAAAATATTTCCTATGCCTTTTTGCTTGCTAATAGTTGCCATGTTTATATAATCCCTAATATGACTTTCAATCAGTTAATAAATGATTTACTTTTAAATTCTTAATCCACCTTCGATTACTTGCTTATTAATCTTTATAATTAGCATGTGATTTCCATGATGTACAATAGGTCTGGTGATTGTTAACCGAGTTATCAGTGTGATAGTAAAAACAATATACCACTGGGTAAAAAGTTTATCACTCTTTTAAAAAAAAAAGTTTGATAAATCATAGCAGGACACTACTATTCCCACATATAATATAACAATATAACAAGATGTTTAAACATGTTTGATGATGTGATATACTATGTTATCACGCTTACTGTATTTGACCTCACATACTGTAGATGTTTAGCGTGAGGTCCGACAGCGTGATATCGTTCCGAATGAACCGCTTTTCCAAAAGGCCTGCAGTGGTCTTGCATAGTCTAGAATATGTGAGCATAAAAGAGTTCAAAGATGCCCGACAGTGATGTGCAGAGCAATCTGCAAGTGTGGTCATTAAAATGAGCCTGAGGTGCCGTGAATTGTGCGCACACTAAGGTATCCATGAGCGTGGGGCAGGGATTAAGCAAACGGAGAAGCTAAGCAGTTCAGGTCTGCGAGCACTGAGTACTAAGGCGTGTGCACTTCTTCTCCCGTCACTCACCAATTAACACTGTTTGCAAGTTAATTGGAATGAAACCGTCCTTCGCAGGCTTTATTTTATTAGCGTTCTGAAAATTTGTTATAATAATTTAAGTTGAAATAAAGTTGAATTGAAAATGAGTGTTCTTGTGAGATTTTCTGTTTTTAACACGACATTCAATAAACTATTAGTCTAATTATTGGTATTTTCGCTTATGAAACAGACATAGCATTTCATGCCAGTCTCGCCATCATCATTGTGGTTGTCATCCCATAAAGTGCTGATGCATATCTCAGCTGTGAAAGCTTGAATACGCTTACAGTATTTCAGTCTGGTACTTTCAGTCTCACTTATTCTTTACATAGTTCAGATCAGATCACTAAAATGAGGGGTGGCTCAAAAACTTTGTACAGTACTGAACTTAAAAAAATATATATACTAGAAATGTATAGAAATCATGTTGTATTGAGACTGTGCATCTATTTTGATCAGTTTGTATTTTTAAATAAATTTAATCAGAGTGCGTATAATTGCTCATTCTAATTGAGAATCCAAAATATTTTGCAAAATAAAAACGCAAACATTAATGCAAACAGTTTTGCTTATGAAACATCAAATGTGTATTCAAATCATTATTTATTGACATTTCCTCAGACATGTCTTTAATAAAAAAAATACCTTATGTGTCTGTGTTTAACCAAATTTACACAGAATTATTGTTTCCCAATAAAGATTTGTGTCAAGTCTACAAATACAATTATTGCAGTATGCTGCATATTAGGCCTGAAATGATCCATTTAACTAGTATAAAACGTTGCTTTATCTCTGAGATGATGTCTGAGAATTTTGTTACTGATTTCTGTAGACGTGCTTCATCAGTGTAAAAAACGACAGCTTTTTCTGAAATTTGAAGTCGATCCAAATTAGGTTGGACCAGGAAAGGTTTTCTATAAACAGACGACACACTGCAATAATAATAAAAAAAAATCTAAGGCTTTTGATGATTTGCAGCTGTGTATTAGAACAAAAGTGCTTCTTCATATTGTGTCTCATTTATCATTAATGAGATTCAGTAGCTCAAACATCGAATGTGTTTTCCTGTGAAAGTTGTGCGAAAGTTTCTTGGATAGCAGGTTTGAAGGTTAAGCAGCCATGCTATTTAAATACCACCTCCAGCTTTTAAATCGTTCAACAGTGATGGTATGAAAGTATGTATTGCTTTTTTGCTGTCTCTGAAAATAATGTCTTAGATTTTATTGAAAAACCTACTTCTAGAATAACAAGTGCTGGTAACGGAATTTGTGTTTATTTCTGCGACATGAGACTGAAACTACTCTTCAATAGTGTTTTTACTGTATAACTTGGAATTAACAAGGCAAATAAAAAATTTGTTTTTTTTAAAGCAAAACAGCTTCTACAAAGCACTATATACAGTAGTTAGCTGTGGTCAGAGGTGGAAAGAGTAATAAACTTTTTGTATCCAAGTACTGTTACTTCAGTGAAATAGTACAAGTAAAGTACCCATTATAAAAATCTCAAGTAAAAATAAAAATTTGCTCAGAGCAAAAGTTAGAGTTGCTTTTTTTTAACAGCAGGGGTGGGATGGGGGATTCTTGTGTAGTTCAAAACAGACAAGTGGAAATAAATTTCAAACTAGTTGTTTTTAACTGAAGGAACACCTTTGCATAATAAAGCTGTTGCGTTTGATGTGCTTGAAATCAAAGTGTTGCTTCATAAGAATTTGATGGCATTTTGCTTTCAGCTGGGTTTGGCATCTGTTTTGTCCATCTCCATCGTTCGTACAGCATGAGTTTAGTACATTTGTTCTCCCTGCCCATCAGTCAATCAGTCCAGTGGTTCCCGGGGTGTGTTGCATTATTTTTATTATTTTGTAATCACTATTAATTATTTAATTATTCTCTTTTTTACTCGGTGACAACTATGATTTAAAATGTAGCAAAGTATAATACTTCAAATAAAACCTACTTAAGTAAAAGTACAGGGTGGGCCATTTATATGGATACACCTTAAAAAAATGGGAATGATTGATGATATTAACGTCTTGTTTGTGGCACCCATCTTGAAAAGTTTGCCCCCTCACATATACTAATGTGCCACAAACATATAGTAAACATTAATATCACCAACTATTCCCATTTTATTAAGGTGTATCCATATAAATGGCCCACCCTGTAAAATTATAGATTTTAAAAACTACTTTAAAAAGTAGAAGTAAAAAAAAAGAACAAAAAGAAAAAAAATACTCAATTACAGTAACGTGAGTAAATGTACTTTCCACCTCTGGCCTATTTTGTAAATAGTTTACTATGAGTTATGTTCACAACAAAAAGGAAGGTGTGATGAAATTTCTTTTGAATGAAGGCATGAAACTGATGTTTTTTTCTTCTTCAAGTTTTAAAGTATGTCTTATGTATAAGGACGATTATAGTTGAGGTGGCATGGAGCCCACTGCAGTCGTTCTTGTAAACAATCAGTGAGTGAAACGCCAGATTCTTGAAACTTGACTGATAACTTCCTGCCAAATGCCGGAAGAGGCGCATTTTTCTGTGGGAACTGTACACACAGTCATTCACTAACACCACTTTCACATTATAGGATCTCGTTATGGAGTTACTGCCACATCACTCATACACTCCAAACCCTTAAAGGATTTCCTGGGAGGTCAGATGCTTGGGATTATATAGAGAAATGAAGGTAGTTTTAATAACTGTGGTGGTATTGTTCACAATCAAAAATCCTGGTTTGACTTGAACACTTATTGTAGAGTTTTTTTTATTTTTATATATATATAGTTATTTAGTCATCAAGTGTGTTAATGCTGTTAATGCTTGTCAGATTAATTTCACAACCTCCTTTTATTAAGATTCGGTTCAGGACGACTCTTCGGTTCAGGACGATGAACTGTTAGTTCAAATTGTGAAAATCCTGCATTTGTATCGTTTTTCCCATGCTTGCATTTGTTTTCCAATTCAAATATTGAAGGAAATACGATGCCTGCTTTATCTCAATTTATCTCATAAATAATAATAAATGACTGCTTTCGTTTAATCTATGTTATCTTTATAGATTTTGAATTTCTCGCTGTTTTAGGACACCGCTCGTACTTGCACCAAGGTGTACTTACAAGCATTAAGATTAAACCGATACTTAAGAGACGGTTGGAACAGATGGATCATTCGGGCTGGTCAAGGCCCGCAGAACAGGTCTGCTTCAGTCAGTGTTGGGGGAATTGCTCTATTATTTTTATGTCTACAATTACTAGGACAGCAGTGTAACTGGTGCAGCAACACAGATAACAAAGATGTATTTAGGACTAAATAATATTGAGTGTACCTCTGTTTAAAGCTGGAATCAATACTTCTTTAAGCATGTCCATTTTTCATTTAGCAAGTGGGTCTGTCTGTTAGAGGAGGGGCATGGAGAGGAATGGATGCGGTGAGTCATTCTTGCAGTTGCCATAGCAATAATAACCGCAAAGGACAAACTTTAGGATTAAAAGGAATAGTTTGGGCCAGAAATGACATTTCATAAGCTGAGACGGGTTTGGTATCTGACGGTTATGTCTCTAATTTGTGTCGGAGCTACAATGGTGATAGCAAGCAAGGGAAGTTTATGGATACCTGGTTAGCCTTGTGCAACATTGTATGCGTCAAAAGTTTTGTAAAATTGAAGACATTCACATAAAAAAATGACACATGCTTGTTAAATGTGTATCTCAATTTTGATTTGTTAGGAGGTATCGATTAATTGTCTATAAAGGCAGCTCTGATGGTAGTGTCCCTACAAGGTTTTTAAAGTTTCATTTAAATAGTAAGTAATTCAGTGTATATCGTACGTTCAGTATTTTTGGACTGAGTCAGATGCTAACTGAACCGTGGCTTTGTGTTTTTCTTCTGTTCTCTGTCTTCAGGACAAAAGGCTTTCCAGTTTCTTGGTAAGAGGGCAAGCTGTAACTTTAGTTTTTTTTGTCTTTTTTAGTTAAAGAGAGAAAAGAAGAAGCTGGTGAAACAATGACTGTAATTGTTTCATGGATGGTCAACAATTCCACAAATTAATAATAAGTTCTTTTTAATTCTTTAAACACTAATAAGTTGCAATCATGGGCAAATTGCTGTGCAATAAGTGGAAAACACATCAGCTTTATGATGATCCCATCTCAGCACATCACACCACATCACCCCATTGCTGATGCTTTTCTTATTAGATCACTTAGCAAAGTGTGTTATTCCTTTAAAACCACAATTTCAATGTATACCTTTCAATAAAACATAAAATAGTACCAAAGACCTCTCTTGAGAATACAGCCACAGTACAGTATTAGCTGCAGTAAAACATTAGAATGGTGCAAACTTTGTAAAGAAGGCCTTACATCTGTGAATGACAATCCCAGGCCTATGAACATTCAGAGAGTGGAATGCCTTATCGATGGAAAAGACACATCTGTCTGTGGGAACTGTACACACAGTCATTCATGAACACCACTTGAACATTACAGGAACCCGGCTGGGAGTTATTGTCACATCCCCATACAGTGCAGAACTAAATTAAAGCCATGTTTGGGACATTTAAGGAGGCTAGTTCTGACAGGCCAGTGTTACAGATGTTACAGTATGCAGGTAGTTTGATCATGGCATCACAATCAAACGCCCCAGTATGACTTGAACACCCCTTGTATGGTATTTGATTCCATACAAGCTCCAGATATATCTATAGATATCCATGGTATAATCTTCCATATATTTATTTATATTTCTTAACCAGGTATATGATACATTACCTCCTTAGCAACATTAGCCTCATAGCTCCAGTGCTAGAGTTACACAGATTTCAGTGTTCAGATCAGGTGTACTTGGAGTAAAGTGGTTATTGTATTTCTGGCTGTCACAACTTCATTTTGAAAGGGTGACTACAGGGGGAAAAAAGAGAAACAAGCCTGATAAGTGAAGTGCATGTTAATGCATTGTTCCAAAATGGCTGTTAACCAAAATGTTTATCAAATATGTACCAGAGGCCTTACTAATGCTGATGTTGCAGCAGTTCCTCTTTTATAGCACCAGGGGGAAACAGATAGCTGTCGATAGGTGCTTTGGGAATTCTAGTGTAGAACCATGTGTGTGTGTGTGTGTGTGTGCATAATGCCTCTCATTATTCCCTTTCTTTAAGTATTAGCCTCAGTGTCATTCTCTCAATCTTGGAGCTGTGGATCAGCTTTGGACGTGTTTAAATTAAAATGCAATAATTCAATACAGACAGTTTACCAGCGCCGGCAGAACTGATTTGAACTGGAGAAGAGATAATATTGCAACCTAATACAGACTAAAACTGATTATTATTATTATTAGTAGTAGTAGTAGTATTATTATCCTATATAAATGGACACCTTGGTTAGTTGGTGCTTAAAAGCAGTGATCATAATATAGAAATTATGACCTCTGGTTCAGATGCTAAATAAGCAATAGTCAAGATCCCTTGTGTAAAGAAATAATATACTGAAAATGAAAATGGAAAAACTAAAACTACTAAAATATACAGTGCAAAAGGAAAAACAACATGACTGTAGCAGATATTCAAAGGCCGTCAGACATGCAACTGTCAAAAGAGTAGTCATGCAATAGCCTAATAACTTTTAAAGAGAAAATATATCGGAAATTAAAATGTTTATTTAACCTTCTCTGTAGGGCTTTGATTATTTGTTATAAGTAAGAGAACCTCTTGTAGAGATAAATCCAGTGTCAAACGTACCTGCTAGTGAAATCTACAACGTTTCCCATCCTTGGTCGTGGAGGATGCTATGCCATGCACATTTTAGTGGCTGCTCTGCTTTTAGTGAAATAAGAACACCTTATTTCACTAATCAGGTAATGACAAGCCTTTTCTGAATAGAAGTTTTTGTGGCAGAGCGAAGAAAACAATGTAGGACAGGGGTTCGTCCAGGACCAAGGGTTGGGAGCCAGCGCTGTAGACGTTGTATCAGTGGAAATTAAATTTGTACCCATCTTCTTTACATTTTCCAAGCAATTGTTTTTATTTATTTATTTATTTATTTTTATGTGACATTTTTTTTATAGCATGCTTGCAGAATAATTGTAAAAATCCATCCCAACCTACACCGGTAATATTCCCAAACTTAAATTCTCTTGCCATTTTTAAAATCATTTTCTGTTCTGCCACCTCTAGACCTTTGTCTATTGTCTAAAAATTAAATTACGCTAGTGATGGATCCAGTAACTGTCCACTATGTACTTTTTTTTATACCTTGGGTTTTCTCCCCAGGTTATTCGAGCAGCTCAATTTGGACCATATTTACTGTCTATATGTTTGTCAATTTAATGGAGGAACATATTGTTGGCTTTGGTGTTTTGGTGTCATGGTGTCGTCACACTGCAGTGGTTTTGCTGCTCATTGGCCCTGGAGGTCAGTGTGTGGGAAGAGCTGCCGGCTCTCGGGGTCTTTACAGGGCTTTGGGGCGTCTTCACCCGTGTCCCTTTGGGCTCAGCCAAGCCTGGATCCACTTCTCTCATTCATGAAGGGGTCAGAACGTGGGTCAAATCACCGCTTTTCTGCTCCCCCGAATAACCCACACCATGTGTGTGAGGGAGGGTTTGTGTGGGCGTAGATGAGACTGTGTATTTTTAGATGGACGTGTTTTTGGGCTTGTCATAGTGATTTCTTGGCATGTATGGCTTTCCAAAAATGCCTTAAACCACAGACGGGCACAAAGAAATGTGCTGTGTTTTGTTGAGTGGAGCTTCAGGGATGCTGCTTAGTGCTGTTAGTGAATGCGGTTGGTGCTGTCAAAAGTAAAAATGAGGAGCTTCTCATATTCCATTAACTTCACTGCATCTGCAATTGTTGTCAGCTTGCCTTCATCAACAGGAGAACTCTCTGCACTCAGCCCTGCTGCTGGAATGCCTCTGCTCCCACTTTCTTCTGTAACCACTGACCAGCCGCAGCCAGTGCTTTCACTCTGGTGACAGTCCCCACATCTCGTCTCTCTCCTTTTTTCCTCTCCTCCCTTTCCTTCCTCTGCTGGCCCGTGGCCTAACCTTTGCCTTTGAATGTCTGTTTAGTGTGGGGATAGAGATATCAAGGGAGAGCGAGACTGACACTCAGCGCTCCCCTGCTCAGTAAATATGAACTGCACCCAAACGGACAGCCTCATTTATCACAGGAGGAAGAGAGCCAGAGGGAGGGAGTGAGGGAATGAGTAACTGTGAAGAACAACATGGCTTTAGGATGCTGGAAAGGCAGTAAACTGGGTAAGAACATCAGTGTCCAGGTTAAGGTCCAAGACAATAGCAGGACTATAGAAAAGAGCAGGTTCAGTTCAACTGGTATTATGAGGAGGGTTCACTTAATCTCGAGTCAAATTGTGGTGGATGTAGATCAAAACAGGTAATCTGCTCCTGATTGTGCTCCTGTAGCGGATAAGCCTAATCCTCACTACTGAACACAGCCGCTAAGACCCCACGTAACTGAGCTCTAAAAGGGTGAAATCATTAAAGCCAGCGTTCTGTAAGGCTACAGGGGTGCTAAATGCATTAAATCATTACAAAAAAAGTAATAAATATCAACTTGTGTAAGCTGTGCAATAGACAATACCTGGAATATTCTGCATGTCAGAAGACGAAATCATTAAATTATAGCTGAAACAGTAAGTTAAAATGATAATGGCTGATAGGATTACAGGCTTATTCGGATCCTGTGTAACAAAAAAAAGCCCTTTTAACAGAGATTTAGGGATTAAATGAAAAAAGATTGATCACAGGACCTGAGAACTTACTGACTTACAGAGTTTGGAGTACATCCTCCACCAGCACAACAGGTTCAGCTCATTAGCTAATTCTGAGTTGAATCATATACAGTATTTTGCTTCAGGAATACTCAAACCCTCTGCAGAGTAGTGATCCACTATTCGAATATACTGTATGCACATGCTCTTTGATTTAATATGTGATGCAGTGGTGACACAGTGCAAGCGTTGCTGTATCACCCCTCCAGGGCCCTCCTTTCAATCCTAAGCTTGTACGACTGTTTGTGTGGAGTTTCAGATGTTTTCCGCTGTTTCTCTGGTTTCCTCACACCCCTGCAGATCCTGCCAAATGGTGGATTAGCTCCTATAAAATGCCCCTAGGTGTGAATGTGTGTGTGCATGTGTGCATGTGGAACATACGTCTATTAAAATGCCCTATGGTGAAGATATTGTGAAAAACTCACATTTCACATTTTAGATTCTTTGCTCTGACTTTTGATGGTAGGAAGTTTTACACTACATAGGAACCTTTGGGAAAAAGCAAAGGAAATGTTGTGTGCATAGACTAATAATCATGCAGTAACATTCTCTTGTATTTCCAGTCTTGTGTGCTTGTAAATATCATAGGGGGACAGGTGATAATTGTGTCTTCAGATTCCGCCGTTTAACACAGCGCTAGTTGGATGCCACTACATGGCTTTAATTCACAGTAATTTTCCAATGTGATGAAATTGCAGAATAGTCATTTTACCGTCCAACATATTTTTTCAAAGTGAAATAAAGGAAACGTAACGTATTAGCCCATAGGCATATGACAATTTTTTTTTTTACATTTTTATATACACCTCATTTAAACACTACTAATTACTTTTTAAAAGGCTTATAATTATGGATCCTTGTAGCTTCCAGCCCCTTATGGTCTAATATTCTATAATTAACACTAATAACTACAACATCAGTGCTAATTGTCTATCAATAGGCACTAAATACAGTCTATTTAATCCTCAGTCTTGCCCATGTGACCTCGACGATTCCCTGAGGACCAATTGGCAGATTTATGATACATGGATTAGCATCCTCTGAGGTGTTTCCAGAGCATAAATATAGCCTTGTAGAGACTTCAGTACTGCAAAGTGCTTTGTTTGCCTTGTGTTTTCAATGCTGTCACTTTCAGTGTTAATTATGCCACTGAAAAGGCATTTTATATCCTAAAACAATTTTTTTTCTTACACACATTCATTTATCTCTATGCAGAACTGAGATTAAGGTATATTTCAGAGAAATTATTTTTTAGTGATCATGGAACATCTATTTATATTTGCAAGAGGATATTTAGAGTAGAAAGCGGTTCTATTTTTTCAGAGTCGGTTTATGTGGCCGGTGTCTGCCATGGATGGCCATATTACAATAAGAGCTAAGATGCTTTAAGCAGGTTTATAAATTAAATAAAAGCAACTATTGGTGCCTGACTGAAAGCTCATAAAGTGTATGCTCATAGAATCATCTCTGCTGGGTCTTCCATATCTATTTCCCTGCATGACGTTCGATTGCTCTTCTTTTTTTTCCTTAACCCCTTACCTTTTCCCTCATAGTCGCGCTTCCTTATTAACTTTTCCTCAGATTTGCAAATGAAGCCCATTTCCACATTGTCCATATCTGACCTAGGCCTCTCTCGGCTTCTCTCGGCTTCTCTTTCTCCTCCTATATTTCCCAATTTCAGAAAGAGACAACTGAGAGGGAAGATGATGTGTGACAGTTGCCATATTTCGATCTTCTGTCAGTAAGATTAATATTGACACAATGAGTATTTTACCAGGAGCTATTTGAGTGTGTGTGATGTGTATTTATTTCATTACTTGGGGTTGGGGCAGTTTTTCTTAAGAATCAGATGGTAACTGATGTGTAGCCTGAAATTGATAGAGTGGATTGTGGCCTGGGACAATATAGTCAATATAGTCACACCAAAAGATGTATTTACCCTGACCTTTTTTCTTTTTTTTGTCCAGACAGAAATGACGCTGAATGTACTTTATTTTTAGTTTTCACGTAATAAAAGAGAGCAAAGATGGCAGACTTATTAATTTTATGTATATAATAACTTAGAACTTGATATAGTAAATTGGACATTCATGTTCATTTTAATTCAATCTAAACGCAAAACTTTTTTCCCACTTTACTTCACTTTTCAACATACACCAACCAAAAAAAAAAGTTTTTAGTAAAACATTTTACAAAATCAATGGGTTATCAGTGGACTCAAGTAGATACCCTCGCTGTTAATTAATTATTGTGTTGCAGATGTTTTTGAGCACATAAATGCAACGTTTGCAAAACTCATTACACTTGACTTGCACACATGAAGTAAATGCATCCCAAAGGATGGTCACGCAGAAACCTTCAATGATTACTTCCATAGTAACATAAATTTTATTTCATGCACAGAATTTCCCTAGTGCTTGGATACTATCAAGGTAAAAAGATTTCTCAGTACACCAGAGCCATGATTGGACTGGCTGGCCAATATGCTGGCCTCCCAGGAACTCCTTAAATCGCCCAAATGTGTGGGAGTAGCTTGGAGCGAGGTCAGCACTGTACTGTGGCAATAACTCCCAGCCAAGTTCCTGTAATGTACAAGTGGTGTTCGTGATTGTCTGTACAGTCACACAGACTGCTGCATCTCTTTCGCACTGTCTGTCAATCTGTCAGTTTTCAAGGATCAGGGGTTCCTTACTGAAAAGCCATCTTCTCTTCATCATTATTCACGGACACACGGACATTGTATGTTTGCCCCATTCAAATGTTTTACTGCAGCTAAGGGCCTCATCACCGTACTGTGCTTAAAGTCTTCTGTAAATATCAATCTTTCACACCTTCAATCCCAAGATTTTTTTAAAAACTTGAATGCCTACTTTTTAAAAATAAATTTAAAAAAATCTCTTTTCAGGAAAATGAGTTCTTTATTAAAAAAAAAAAACTCTTGAAAAATGTTACAATTAGTTTACTACAAAGATTGTATTATAATGAATAATTCAGTTAATTAACCTCTTTTTTTTGTATTATATTAAGAAGGGTATACTTTTGGCTGTGTAATTTTATCTATATAATTAAACAAAACTAGACTATCTAGAAGATGGTTAAAATACAAATTACTGTATATCCTGCATCTTTTCTAACTGCTTTATTTTGATCAGACTTGCATTATATCCGGAGCCTATCCTGACATGAGATGAGAATTTAACTTAATGGCATGTTGGTCTACTGCAGGGCATCATACAAAACCATTCGTATCTATTAGGCACCAGTTCACCTCCTGGCAAGTTTTTGGGAAGTGTTCCACAGAACTTGGAGGAAGCACGGTAACAGTGGGGAAATGGTAAACTTCGCACACCCAGTAGCACAAGCTCAGCATGGAAATGTGGGACTATGGAGCTATAAAGCAACGAAGCTACAATCGTAACGCCAAATTAAGTAATTGTAGGCATTTTGCAATTCTTCTGATAAATACCTATTTAATTGATTACCTAAATGACACGATTAGATTAGAAAAAGCAATGAAAATGACAAAATACAGCCACTAACCAAAGTTAGGCAACTTATTTCAAAGCTTTTTCAATAGTGAGTCTTGATGACTGGACTTGATAGCCCGTCATGATGATTTCTCCAATTATAGGAAGATTCCGGCACTTTTAAAGGATAATGATGCAAAAAAAATATTTTTTATAATTCACACCTGAGGCATGACACTGACATGATAAAGGTCCCAGAGATGTGCACTGGAGTGACATCAACAGGGTCAGGAAGGGGCTGTAGTTGTTACACTGTTCAGAGATTTTTACAATCCACATAGATGGAATCCTTCTAAAAATGTCTGTTCAAAATGGAAATAAAAGTGTCTTTTGCTCCTGTGACAGAGCACAATCAGCAAGCATTACATAGCACATTTTTCCAAATAAAGAACTTAAACATTTGACAGCAAATGCAATAATGGCCATTTTCAGGTATTCTCCAATTTATTAAAATTTTTTTTTGCAATTATATTTACAATCTGCCAACCCTATAAGTCCTTATTTTAGAAGCTTTAAACTTTCACGTTTTCGGCAAACCACAGCATGGAACAGCCATATTACACAACAAAACATGATTTGTCTGGAAAAGCCAACTGCGGTGCTTCTTTTGGTCACATGATCAGTAAAGCAAAACTAACTCATTAACGCTGAGCAGTGCGTTAACTGCTGTAAGTGAACTAAATGTGTTCAATAGATTTTTGGAGAATGCTGAAGCCAAGAAAAAGGATCCTTCACTTAAAGTCACTATGCAATTTGGATGTTGTGACAACATGGGATACTGTTTTCACATTTTGTAATTTTGTAATTTGTGCTATTTATCAGTGTTGTGATGCAATTAAAGAATGCATAAAAATATCTTCTATCGGTTTTCATTACTTCTTCTTTTATTAAAAAAAAAAGAAAAAAAACTTTTTTTTCAAAGCAGCAAAATTGCCTGGTTAGGTGAATAGTGAATTTGCTGAGCAATTAAGTGCCATTTAAATACACTACAAGAACATAGACCAGTACATCATAAACTGGAGTTAGCTAACTAATTCATAAGTGCATCAAATGTGCTGTACCATTAGCTTTAACAGCTCAGTGCCACGGAAGGAGACAAGATACCAGATATCCAAGTCATCCTCTTGCTTTAGGACTTCAAATTTATGTTTATTATTGAAAAGGATTTTGAGACTTTTGCAGTTGCGTTGTTAGAAACAAATGACTTTAAATAATCAAAGTGATGTACTGTAACTGGACTGAACACTAGAGACTTTTAGTCCTCTGTCTAGTCATATCATTCAGGATATTTTCTATAAAACTGGAAAAGCATGGGTTAACACAACATTAGCACATAATCCAATATTTCATTTAGCAAAAGTCTTAGTTGAATGTACTATAAAATTGTAATGCATTATGACAAGAAAGAAAATTTTCACCAGAAACCTGTAACCTGTTTGTTTGTTTGTTAGTTAGTAAGTTAGTTAGTTAGTTTGGCTCATTTTCTAACTTTAAAAGGTTGACCGAGGATACTAATGCTATTTAATGAAGCAACTAACATTGGTGGCTTTGCAGTTCAGATGACGCATTTGACATTGATGTCAGCCCCAGCACCTGCTTGGGTTGTGAGACCCAATGCAAAAGCACCCATTGCACTGTGGTAGGAATTCTGCCAGTGTCTAAGTATAGCAGTATTTTTTTTCACCAAGGAAAAAATTCTGTGATAATCCACTTTGGTTGTCTTCAATGGTCTTCCAGGTCCTTTGGTGTTGCTGAGCTTTGTGCATTTCCTCTTTTTAACAATTTACCAAATTGTTGATTTGGCAGAGTTAATGCATTTTGTGATCTGAGTTTCAATCTCATCTTTATTGTTACATTTCAATACAATGCCGTACATGTGTTCATAGGTTTGTACACACACACACACACACACACACACACACTGTATATTTGACTATATACAGTATATAACAAATCTAAATAGGTGATATTGAAATGTGTCTGCTACTTATGCTTTATAAAGCCTTCATAAAGACCCTAATTAATTGTTAATTGGTGCTTGTTGTGGCTGGAAGTTCTAAACTAACTTTGTCTCTGCAGGCTGGTTACTCTAAATGAACTTATGTTTCTGTGTGTGTGTGTGTGTGTGTGTGTGTGTGTGTGTGTGTGTGTGTGTGTGTGTGTGTGTGTTAGTGTGACCAGCAGCATTAAGTTTTATGCAATCATGCAGCAAACCTTCCAGGTAGCTAGGGATAAAAAGAAATATAGACGGTGGCCCAAAAGTCTGCATGCATAGGCAAAAATAAATATAAACTACAGCAAATGCTCCTATTGACAACCTCTGACTTCATGACACTTGTGTATACGCTAAATACAAGAATGTTGAATATTTTTTAACATATAAGGACTGATGTAACATGCAGAGATGATTTCCTCCTTTAGCGCAATAACTGTTCTGGGCTGATACTGAGAATACTGACTTCAGATGACCCCAAAGGAAAAAGTTTAGTGGTGTTAGGTCTGGTTCTATTATGGTAAGAAAAATAAAAATGTAAGAAAAGTACCTATGGATCCAGACTTTGGGGCCACATTGTATATTTGAATTACCCATTTTTGTTACTATGATTAAAAAGCTCCTCTTTAAACCTTGTGTTATACAGAAAGTCAAGTACAAAATAGTTGCTCTATTTTAACACAAACTGTAAGTGAGTTAATGATGACTGTGGCTGCCTGTACAATAATGTGTACTATAATGTATGCTAATGTACATCCTGTATAGGAGGTTTAGTGTACTTTAGTGAACTTTTTACACTGGGGATCGAAGTGTTCACCTGGTGAGATATAGCAGTACAGATAATAAAAACACTATAAACTGCAAAGTGAACAATAGTACCAAGGGGTGTAGTATGGCCAAACAAAAACTCCAGGTTCCTGTTCCAATTCTGAGCAGTTGTGGTGGGAAATGACTTCATTACAGCTTGCAAATTACCATTTACTTACAAGGCACCACAAACAAGGCAAAAATGCTAGTTACATCTATTCAGTTTATCCCTCCTCACAGCTTGTGTATGTGAAATAGGCTTTGGGATGAAGAAATTACGTAAAGTACAGTACGTATCATGAGCATAGCACTTAAATGTATGTCACTCAGCACAGATTTGAATAAAAGGTCTTAAAATACAACATTTTCATTCGACAAACACCCTTAACCAGATAAACTTATATTTGATCTCATTATTGTATATGGCTGGGCAGTTGAGGGTTAAGGCCCTTGCTCAAAGGCCCAACAGTGGTAGCTTCCGGTGGGGTTTGACCCTTGGACCTTCTGGTCAGCAGTCTGATGCCTTAACCACTGAGCTACACCTGGACATCTAACACATTATTCAAAGTGGCACATGGGCTCCGTGGTTAGCACTGTTGCCTTGCAACTCAGGTTTAATTCCATACTTGGCGTCAATTTTTATTCTTGAGTTTGCATGTTTCCTCTGGGTACCCTGGTTTTCTCCCTCAATCCAAAGACATGATGATTCCTAAATTGAATGCGTGTGTGAATGTTGACCGGAGGTCCTACCATGGTCATAAAATGGGAATAAATACAATGGTAAAAACCAGTGGCCTCCGTTGTCCCTAGTTGGACTACAGAGGTTCCTAGATGGATGGATGGATTGATGGAACACATATTGCTGAATTACTTGTTAGAGAAGGGAAAGACTGATATGTGCATGACAGGAGGTATTCCAGGACCATGGTTGGCTACATGTCTCCTAGAGCATCATATTGATTTCAACTTTTGACATTCCCCACTTTAGCAGGTTTCTGTTGGAAATGTGGGGCCTAACACTCTGCACTGAGAGGATAAGGGAGCGAATGTATTCGAGAGAAAAGCACACCGAAACAGAAAGAAAAACAAAGTCCAATGGGGGAAACAGTTATCTCTTGAGACTTTTATTGTCTTTCCACTTTGAATCACGTGACTGCCGCTCGCGCTCCGGGGCCGACAGATAAATTCACACACAGAGGGAGCGCGTGCGCGCGCGCGACAGAGGGAGAGAGAGATGAGAAAATAAATTACTCTGGAAAGATATGACGGTGGGCTACATGCGGCTTTAAATCTAAAAGGGAATTCGCGACACACTCGACCAATTTGTCACTGCGCTTTTTACGGTTGTAGCCAGATTCTTTCTTTCTTTCTTTCTTTCTTTCTGTCTGTCTTTCTTTTTTCCCCTCTTGATACTTTCCCCTTAACGCACGCGCTCTTGTGTCCACCTGCGGAAAATGTCCTGCTGATAAACTGAGAACTGTACTTATTAAGCAACGCCGTCTACAACCAATTAGAAACGCACAGTCATGATGTCTTCTTTGCGCATGTCTGTAAATGACCCATGAACTTGTCGGTCCATTCAATTAGTCAGTGTGGAGCTGTGACTCCTCTCAGAGTCTAACATCATAACAAAACGAAAGAAGGAGGGAACCTGGACCCAGTGAAGAAAGAGAAAATGAAGAGGGGGGGGGGGTGCAAACCAAAGTGAAAGATGGGTGGAAACGAGGGTGGGGGCATGGGGACGGATGGAAAAGAGAAAAGAAAGAAATGCAGTCTTAAAGCATACCCCCCTCTCTTTTATTTAATTTAGACGCCAGGCGAAAATCGATCCTGCCATTCGATACGCAATCCGAATCAAGGCGAATTAAGCGGGCGGAAATTAACTCTGAAAATATTTTTGATGGAGTGGCTTGTAGTCTCTCGGCCAAATGGACTGCAAAGTGGAACAAATGACAGGGGCCTAGTGGTGGAGACAGCGGCGCTCCATCTTCCATTAGGGCGTAATGGGATAGGTCCAGCCCCCTAGCTCGACTCGGCTGCATTAATCAAAACAGCCGCTATATGAAGATTTATGGTTCTCCGCGTCGCCGCTTCACTTCAGCGCCGCGGAAGCCTGAGCCAGGTCGTGTGTGTGTGTGAGAGAGAGAGAGACTCTGCTGCCCCCCCCCCCCTACAGCCTCTACCTCTGTCTAACCAGAATGCGCGTCTCCGTGCGTTCATCTTTATACCGGAACGCTGTGTCATACTCTCTGTCTTATCAGTCGGACTTTGGGTTAAACAATAGTTGAAATATACTCATTTAGCAAATGATGCCGTTATTTTTCTTTCTCGATTATAAGTTCAATATGCACAGAATTTCCAAGCGAGAGATCTTAATTTGTATTCTGCTTCATTACCTACTAACATGTATTTTGTAGAACTCTTAAGAATGGATGGCACAAAGCGTCCAGTTTTGCAAAAATATATACAGTTGGGATATAAACTTTACATTTATAAATGCATCCTTAACACACTAGCTAGAGCTGATGGAGGAAAGCAAAAAAACTGATGGAGACAAAGTTTCATGCCATAGGTTCATGTTTAAAATATCCTTAGGGACATTTTTCTTAGTTATACAAGTGAATATTTTTATATAGATTTTAAATGTATTGCATCCTCAGGAGGCACCTCATCATATATGTCAAACCGTGCCTTTGCTTTCAACACAATTTCTTTAGAGCTTCTAAGCTACATGAATAGCTAGGTTTCCATTTGCATTTTCCCCAACGCTTACCCCAGGGAACATGGGGCACAAGGCAGGGGCCACCCTGGATGAGGCACCAACCCATCAGATCACATAAACTCACTTTCTCTTACACACCTGGTCATATGGACAATTCAGAAATGCCGAGCAGCATACAGCATGTCTTTAGACTGTGAGTGAAACCGGGATACGTGGAGGAAACCCATCAAACAACAGAAGGACGTGCAAATTCCATAAAGCAGTCTGGTGGTGAGATTTAAACACCCTCAACCCTGGAGGCACAAGGCAGAAATGTCTAAAGATAAAAAGCTAAAGTTTTTCTTTTTAATTTAAGTTTATTAAAGAATGAAAATTAACAGTCTTTTTTCTTTTATTTTTTGAGAATTCTTTCTGTTATTCTGAGTGAGAGCGAACAAATCTATCTCTTGGAGCCCTTGCACCTGGCCCTCTCTCATCACTATATATACAATGATGTATACACCACAACAAAAAGCCTTTTACAAAAAGCTGATATTGTTCAGCTTGTTTAATTCTAGGGTTCTTGTGAACGAGGCTAGCTGAAAGTTATGGTATAGTTTAGGCATACCTTTGTACAGAACAAAAAACAAGATATCACCATCAATATTCTTAAAAAAATATCTTGGTTTTCAGATTAATTTCTCAAATTGAGTAGGCACAAAATATACTTCCTAAGACTATATTTCCTAAGACTGCATTGACAAACTCCATACCATGTTATTTGTTATTCTGTTGTCTTTTTTTCAAGCACTTGTTAACGAGTGGTCAAATATTTTTCTAACATAATCTGTTTAGCAGACACACCATAAAGAGGTGTGAGATTATCTTCAATTCTGAAGAGACAGAAGGTGGAACCTACAGAATGGGACTGTCTGTGGTTGGGTCTTGAGCTGTCAGGAAGTTTGAAATTGCCATTGGTGCCCCTGCTGGTTAATCAAATGACCTATCAGGAACAATAATTCAGTTCCATTCATTGTAATTTGTATAGCACTTTAACATCAGACTTTATAACAAACTTTACAAAAATACAGATGTTAAATTTTTATGTACTGTAGCGTTATACTATACTATACTATACTATACTATACTATACTATACTATACTATACTATACTATACTATACTGTTCTAGTCAAAAGTGACATCAAGATCCAGCCTGAAAAAGAACACATCCTCATCTTTGTTACAGAATGGTGCGATTACACTGATCAGCCATAACATTAAAACTATTAACATGATTACCTTGTAAGTTTTGGTACAAGATCCCACCAAGATCCAGAAGCCAGATCTGACCTGATGGAAAAAACTTTTCAGGTCAGATCTGGCTTCTGGATCTTGGTGGGTGAGCTGTGCATGTTGGCAGCAGATCCTTTGGGTTCTTATATTTATCAGAAGGCAGTTATTAACATGCTGTAAACCCAATGGGTGTACAATTCAAGGAGTAAAGTATGTATAAGACTGTGACAAAGTACAATTTTAAAGAAGCTTGTTAAACACGAATTGTTCATTATGAAAATGTTCATGGATGTGTGAAAATTATTAAATGAGTATACCATATAGACAAATCCAGGGCATACTGGCCTACTAAAAAGTGGGTGTTTTCCTTTAAAGAACAGGGCATATTGTTTTTTAAATATACCTTTAAAAAAATAATGATTTGATGTTAATCTATCTTTAATCTGATCAGCAGAGTTGCTAGCTATTACTGCTGAAGTTTAAACTAGTCAATTAAATACACTTTTATTTGTATAGCCTTTTTTTTTTAAACCATTGTTGCTAAGCTTTATAGCCTTATTAATTTCTTCATTATAAGCAAGCTTTGAAAAACTCTGTGGAATGACATGGAAAAGAAACCTTGAGAGGGGCCATGACTCAAAAGGTCACCCATCTGTATCTTTATTTAGTGTGACCATAAATATTCCCTTCTATAAATATGTTATATGGTCAAAAAATGCAGTTGTATAACAGGAAATGGATAAAAGTTCACACTGAGTTCACTTTTTTAAAGTTACCAACTGTTCACGTGGGTAAAAAAAACTGTTCATGACAATTTCAGTTCTAAAACGATAAGACTAACTGCAATAATAAGGCATCATGGCAAAACTAGTTATCAAAAGCAGTTCAAAATGGCAGTACTAGAACAGACATATAACAAGCAAATGTTAGCTATGTCAATAAATAGTTAGCACTAGATTACTTGTAGTAACCTCACTTGATAGCTGGCAGTCTATCAAGTAATTTAAAACTTCCAGGGACGTATCAGGCAAAAATAAGATATAATAAGCCCAACTTGTTTTCTTGCTTTTGGGAAGCAGCTTTTGTGTAGCTTGTGAAATACAAAATGATGACCTTATTTTCCTTTCTCTTGCTCTCTGCAAATCATTCTGCATTTTGTCAAGCAGAAAATAATGTCAGCATAGAAACTGAACCAACTGATTTGTACTATATATGATTTTTTTTTAAATATCCCCTAGATTTCTTTTTCTTTTTAGCTTGTAATGTATACTGAGCAAATCATGTCAGTCTGCTGGCCTTTTCATGAGTTACAGCAGATATTATTTAAATGTTTTGCAAAAAAAAATTATAGATAGAACCTATAGAACCTTATATGTAAAACAGCAGGTATGTCTTAGTTAAATTACAGTTTCCTAGGTGAGCTTTACCCCTGTATAGTACAGTAAACTTTTGCCCTCTAAATCCAGGCAAGGTTGTGCATAAATGTGTATGAATCTTTGCACAGGTCAAGGTAGAAACAGTAAGGAGTAATAAAGTAATGTGTGTTTTTTATTATTATTATTATTATTAATAATAATAATAATAATAATGCATTCCCTGTGCTTGGTGGGTTTCCTCCAACAGTCCAAAGACATGCAGTTTAGGCTAGTTAACACTCCCAAATTGCCCATAATGTGTGCCCTGAAATGTATTGGCATCCTATACAGGGTGTACCCCGTCTCATGCCTTAAGTCTCCAGGGATAGGCTTCAGCAACCAACCCCCTCCCCCCCCCCCCCCGACCCTGCATAAAATATAAAGTTTTATAGACAATGAGTGAGAGTGTGTGAAACATTTAACTGTCCTTAGCTCCATGTCATGTTGTATTAGATGTTAAATACATGATCAATACATAAATGTTAAATAATTTTTTTTTAATCCCTTTCCTTTCTCATCCAATATACAAATCACTGAGTGAGTCACTACAGAAATGACTGAAACATAAAGTAGAATGCGTGCTATAATATAAACCTGGTATTTAAAATACTACTAGCTCTACTGTCAGAGCTACTCTTAGAGAAAATACATTAATCAGATTTAAGATTTTTTAAATACTTTGGTATAACCTGCTTTATTAAAAAATATATATATATATTTCTATATATGCATGCTATCCTATAGATATATCCATGAGTACTTGCTAATGTTGTCCATGAAAGAGACTGATACAGGCTGGCATCAAAGATAGAAGACTTTAATTACTGCCTGAACACACAAAGGCCTTTGGCCTCTTAATGTATTTATACAAATGCAATCCAAAAAAATTATTTGTGATTAGTCTAACTTTGATTTTTTTCCCCCAAATGCTACTATATCATAACTCAATTTCCCTGCTTTACTGTACAAGCCCCTGTTGCCTTCCTGTTCTGTCCTCCAGCATATATCTCTCTTTCCACCTTTTTATGATCTACTGCCACCTCTAGTTCACTCACCCACTGGTGCCAAACACACGTGGAGACACCTCTACGTATCTATTTATTTCACCCTTCCCTCTGCCCTTATTCTCTTCCCTTTTCTTTGTTTTGCTTCCTCTTCATGTGCACAGAGGGGAAGCTAGCTGCCAGTTTTAGTCTGCCAAAGGGTTTATTTAAATTATCAACACTTTAAACCCCCCCCCATTCTCTCTCTCTCTCTCTCTCTCTCTCTCTCTCTCTCTCTCTCGCACCCCTATTTCTATCCTATGCCTGTCTTTTCTCTTACTCTCTCACACCAAAGCTCACTCTCTCAGGGCCCCAAGGGTTAATGTTAGTGGAGGGTTGAGAAAAACTTAAGCAGTTTTTTCTCTCTTGTTCTAAACAACATGCAAAATCCAAGAGCAAAGTAAAATTAATTGTTGTTTTGCTCCAATAAAACAACAGGTACATTATAGGTTTTGGAAACATGATCAAGGCACTATAAAGTATTCATCTTTTCTCATAGGTTTTTTCCCCTCCTGAAGATGGCCCTAGATGGTGAGTGAGACATGCAGGTCTGGTCAGGTCATTTCACATAGTCAGCCCCTTCAACACCTCCTTCTTTCCCATTCATTTAATTCCCACCTCATTAACATTTTATTATGCTGGCATCTGTTCTACACACTATTTGAATGCAATATAGAGTGTAATCAAATGTCCAGGTTTGACATGCCCATGTGTCTAAATGATATTAATCAAAGACCACACACACATTATACCACCTGTCTTTATTCAAGTTCTGTACCTGTAAATATTTTTTTCCATGAATATATGTTTTGACAGACAGCAGTATTTTATAGTACCACTAAAACACCCATTTTTGTCCTTTTAATGGCTGAAAGATTAACTCTTTCAAGTCATTACACAAATGAGCCAGGGACCCCAGATGGCCCCTAAAGCCTGTCTAGTGTAAAATGATTTGAATAACATGTGATCGCCACCTTAGAGACAGATAAAAGATGGAGCCTTGTTCTTTTGTGCAACCTATTAATTAGTGAAACCTATTAATTAGACTGACATCAAGACATTCTTGTGTATCACTCGCAATATCATCATCAATATACTTAAAGCTGCTGTCTGATAAGAACTAATTAGCCTAAGTAGAATTATTATAATCCAGTTTGATTGATACACTTGATTGAAACCTCAGCCTGAAAGCCGCACTGAGCCATTGATTTGTTTGAGCAACCAATAACACAACAAACAGGTCTCGATATTACTGCTTTCTTGGAGGCATAGGTGTTATGTGCACAGCAATTAAGATGAATGAGCAGGAAGGTTTAATCTCAATTAACATCTAATGACAATTTGACCATTTAGTAGAGGTTAGAGCTTTTTATTGTCAATGGGAGGCCTCGGGCAGTGCAATAACAATAATGATAAACAAATTATTTCTAACACTCACACGGGGCAGTAATACTTAAGCCATTTGTTAATGATCTGTGCTGGGCCAATATTAATTAGCTATATAAATTTTTATTCAGAGGAGAAAAATTATAGCGTGCAACCCCGTCCTAATGATTCCAGTTCATGAAATTGCCGCAAAGGCGTGAAATAATTAAATAACGGGACACTTCTTTATTACGCATTGTCTACATTGTCTTGAGCTGTTTCTTTGATTGATGTCTGTTTATGATTCGTTCCGCTAAGAAATTCCTACAACATTTCTTTCCCGATAATATATCAATTTATCAGGCGAGATTTGAAGTTAATCCCCCGCCATCACACCCCCACCGCCCACCCGCCTCCGCCGAGCATCTTAGTCTTAAACGATCTCGAACTAATTAAGCAAGTGTTAATTAAAAATTCGAGGGAGTATGAACGCGGAGGATTGTTATGGAAACTCTGAAGTTAATCAAGCTTTCAAATTATTGATAACATCCTGAGAACAGTGATCGATCGGGAAGACATTAGGGGCCAAAATAAACGAAATAAAACGGCGTGCGTGTGCGTGTCTAGCCGCGCGCTTGGCCCGTGTGTGTGCGCGCGCGCGCTTGTTGTGTGCGTGCTGTGTGCTTGTTGTGTGTGTGCGCGCGCGCTTGTGCTCGTATAGATGCTGCACTCTTTCTATCTGATCGTACTTCATGTTATCGCTGCGTGCGTGTGTGAGCGTATTTATCAAGACAGTTTGCGTTCGTACAAAATGATGTAAGCTTTGGAAAATAACAGGCTACAGCACGTGACAGTAACACAGCTAAATGTCGCTATAAAGACGCAGAAAGTCAGTCAGCCCCTCTTCTGCACATTCTCACAAACCCCAGGATGTTGTGTACATTACTTCACTCCAGTGTGTCTGTGCAGGCCGACCACCATGTCACTGTATGTTGTGTATTTAGGCTTACAAGCCCGGTTCATCATTCACCGATAGGAGCTATTCACCCATAAAGTGGCGCTTTCGTCCATAAATAATATTCAAGCCGGTCTATTGTTAAGTGAAAAGTTGACTGGTGTTTGATTTTTTTTTTCTTTTCCCCTTCTTCTTCTTCTTTTCCACGGCGACCTCGGGTTAGGACTCATACATCACGGGATGACAGCTATAGAAAGGCCCTAAATTAGCAACTAAATCGAATATTGATCAGCTATGTGCGGCCCTGCGCGTCGCGGTTCCTTGCCGTTTTTTTCCAGCGGAGAATGAGAGTAGCAGAGGTGTTTGCAAAGAGGAGGTGGAGGGGAAAGAGCTCTCTCCCTCTCTCTCTCTCTCTCTCTCTCTCTCACACACACACACACGCGCGCGTGCACGTCTTACTATCGTTATGAGGACTAAATCTAACCCTAAACCTAACCTCAGCTACTATTTTTTAAATTTATTTTAAGTAAAACTCTCATATATTCTAGATTCATTACACGTAAAGTTAAACATTTCAAGCTTTTTTGTTTTAAATTCTCATGAAAAAAAATCCAGTATCTCAAATTATTAGGATATTTCAATCAATCAATCAATCAAAAAAAATGACAAGACACAAATTATGCGCTCAATATTTGTTCAGACTTGTTTAGCATAAATTACTGCATCAATGCATCATGGTATTAGGGCAATCACCCTGTGGCACTGCTGAGCGGTTATTGTAGACCAGGTTGCTTTGGTAGCAGTCTTCAGCTCATCTGTATTGTTGGGCCAGGTGTTTTTCTCGTTGTCCACTTGACAATACCCCTTAGATAATCTATAGGGTTGTGGTCAGGCAGGTTGGTTGGCCAATCAAGTAGAGTAATGTTATGGTCAGCAAAGCAGTTAGCAGTAGTTTTGCCACTGTGGGCATGTGCTAAGTCCTGTAGGAAAAGGAAAGCGGCATCTTCTTAAAGCTTGTCGGCAGACGAATGCATGAAGTGCTATAAAAAATCTTGGTAGACCGCTGCCTTAACTTTGGACTTAAATACAACTGAATCAAAATGGACCAGCACCAGCAGATTAGATGGTACCTCAAAACATCACAGACTGTGGAAACTTCAAACAGCACTTCAAGCACCTTGCATTCTGTGTCTCTTCACTCTTCATTCAAACTCTAGGACCTTGATATTTTTTTAATTAAATGCAAAATTACTTTCATCTGAAAAAAAAAGGGCTCTTCTTCCTCTTAGCAGATGTAAGACACTTCTGACGTTGTCTCTAGTTCAGGAGTTGCCTTGATACTGGGAATGAAACAGTTGTAGCCCATACACCGAATATATCTGTGCGTGATGGATCTTGATGACCAGATAAAACTGACTGTAGTCTCAATCCACTTTTTTTGAAACTCCCGCAAGTCCTTGAATCGGTTTTGTTTGACAATCTTTTTTACATTATGGTCTTCCCTGTCATGCACTTTTTTTTACCACACTTTTTCCTTTCAGTAAACTTTAAACAAATATGTTTCAATACAGGACTGTGTGAACTGTTGTTGTGTCATGGGTCTAGCTGGTGGTACTGGCTAGACCGGCTGATGTTGTTGCCGTGGGCATATATGACACAGAACAGTACTTACACAAGAGGAGACACAGCCTAACTAAACACTGAACAAGGCTGCTCCATGAATCCATCTCTAGTTCCAGCCACGTCCTGTCCAGTCTTGTCTCTAGTTCCCCTATGTGTCTTTAGTTAGCTCCAGCTCCATGTTTCCTTCTGTCGGTTCCCTGTGTCAGCTCCTGGTTCCCTGTGTCAACTCCTGGTTCCCTGTGTCAGCTCCTGGTTCCCTGTGTCAGCTCCTGGTTCCCTGTGTTCAGTTCTTGTTCCTGTGTTTTTCCTGAGCCCTAGTTTTAGTTTGAGTTTGTTGTTTTGGTTCCTTTGTTTGTTTATGTCTGTTTATTGAGTTGTAAATAAAAACACTTTCTGTTCATCAACCCCTCTGCGTGCATGCCTACCCTATATGCCCACGGCAACAACATCCGGTCTAGCCAGCCAGTACCACCAGCTAGACCCCTGACAGAATGCTCGACCCAACAAGGGCATAGCAGAGGGGGCCCCCCAGGAGACATTTTTTTTTTTTGGGGGGGGGGGGGGGGGGGGCTGGGACCGTAACGTAACGCTGGGGCAAGCAGGCGGAGGGTAGTCGGCTTGCCCTACAGCTGAACAGTGAAGGTCCCATCCTGTTCCAGAGCCTCACGTGGAGACCCCAAAGCTCCTTTCCAGAGCCTCAGAGCCCCAATGCTCCTTTCCAGAGCCTCACGTGGAGGCCCCAAAGCTCACGTGGAGGCTCCAACCTCCGTCGTCCAGTGCTTCAGTGGAGGCTCCCCCCACCTCACGGGGAGGCTCCAACCTCCGTCGTCCAGTGCTTCAGTGGAGGCTCCCCCCACTTCCCATCCCAGAGCGTCAATGAGGTCCCACATCCACCACCCGGCTTCGGCGTCGAGTCTACCACCCCAAGAAAAGGCCATTGCCGCCTCCGCTGCCAAGCGTCAAGGGCAGACCCGAGACTGCCTCCAGCGCCTGGCTTCGGCGGCATTCCAGTTTCGCCCGCCTTCCCTTCCTGCTTAGGGAACCAGCTCGTCGGCGTTGTAAGTCGGGTGAATCAACTTAAGACAATGGGGTAGAGTAACTGGGACCTCCAGTAGCGCTCCAGAGGAGGGTTTTTAAGGGTGGGGGGGCTACTGTTAGGAACCTCCACTAGAGGTCACTGTTTCTGTTTCTGTTTGTAGTTTTTGTTGGTCGACTCAGTTTCCCAGAAGGCACCTCAATCAGGTGATGAGTGCTCACCTGAACTGAGGTGGCTCATTAAAGTTTTATAGCTGTTTGTTCTGGGAAACTGGGTCGAGCTTTGTTTGTTTCTATACCGTCATGTGTGCCCTGCCTTTTGTGGTCTGTTTCCCTATTAGGTCAGTACTAACCTGGTTAGCCACTAATCCCCTAGATACTAACCCGGTTAGGTCAGCATCCAGTGTCCCCGTATTCCATGTAGCTACTAATTCTATTAACCACTAACCCATCTGGTCTCTAGTCTCTGTTGCCCCTAGCCCTGTCTCCTGACTAGCCCTGTCTCCTGTCTAGTCCTGTCTCTCCAGTCCTGTCTAGTCTTGTATAGTCCTGTCTCTCCAGTCCTCGCCCCATCTCTAGTTCCAGCCACGTCCTGTCCAGTCTTGTCTCTAGTTCCCCTATGTGTCTTTAGTTAGCTCCAGCTCCATGTTTCCTTCTGTCGGTTCCCTGTGTCAGCTCCTGGTTCCCTGTGTCAGCTCCTGGTTCCCTGTGTTCAGTTCTTGTTCCTGTGGTTTTCCTGAGCCCTAGTTTTAGTTTGAGTTTGTTGTTTTGGTTCCTTTGTTTGTTTATGTCTGTTTATTGAGTTGTAAATAAAAACACTTTCTGTTCAACAACCCCTCTGCGTGCATGCATACCCTATATGCCCACGGCAACAACATCCGGTCTAGCCAGCCAGTACCACCAGCTAGACCCATGACATGTTGATTTTTTCCCCCCAAATGCTACTATATCATAACTCAATTTGCCTGCTTTACTGTACAAGCTCTCTGTCCTCCAGCATATAGCATATGTCCTCCAGCATATAGCATATACCATATGTCCTCCAGCATATAGCATATAGCATATAGTTCTGTCCTCCAGCATACAGCCCTTTCAGCGATGCCCTTCTGTGGCTTACCCTCCTTGTGGAGGATGTTGATGATGGTCTTCTGGACAACTCTCAAGTCAGCAGTCTTCTGCATGTGTGTACTGAAGTAGACCAAGAATAAAATAAAATATATATATTGTGACACTGAATTTTAAGACATTGGAACCACAATAATTGAAATTATAACAAAAAAGGAATGAATCAAAAAATATATGAGTTATGAGTTTCACTTTTTAATTACAGAAAAAACAACTTTCAGCACCAAAGACACACCTATGCCCATCTGGTCCAATCCCACAGAAAATACAATGTGTGTGTGTTTATGTATATATGCAGAGTCAGTCCAAAAATATATATACATACTTAAAATAGTGTATATTATATTAATATAATATTAATAATATTATCCTATACATCAATATGTATATCAATATGTACAGTATAGCAATAAATTTAGTATTAAAATATTACAACACACTCACACTCAGTCTAAACACATTGCTAGCTTATAGTTTTCCCTCGCACCTTGAACATATATGGAATAATGTTTTTTTTTTTGTTTAGCAGAGTGTAAGTTATGGTTAAGCATTTGTTTATGTAGCTTCTGTTTTAAAAGCAAGCTTCGATAGATTTTGGTTTGGTAACAAACTAATATACATAACTCTCATTCTGAACATAAAAAGAGAACCATGACTATATGCAGTGGGACACTTAAAGAAGTGATCAAATGAATTCTCACAGGAAGGTGGTTTGTCCGGGTCACTGTGATCTAAACTCAGGGCTGTGGCATAGGTGATCAAGGTTATGCCAGGTCATTCACATTAATCCCTTGTGCTGAGGCCAGTCTGTCAGGGTTGCATGTTCCAGATCAAAGTATTGAGTGTCAGTATCATGCTAGAATAAGCAGTGCATACACAGCAGAGAGCTGGGGGTTACAGCAGGGTAATTGAAATAGATGGATGGTAAAGGAGAGCAAATTTTGTATTTTTATACCATGCTGCTTCATACTTACTGTGATCGCCATAAGTGGCAAACATTGTCATTTAGGTCTATATTTGTCATAAAAAATTAAAAGGCCCATTAAGAAAAGGGGGGTGTAGGAAGTCAATTTTCAGGACCATAGACAGGTCTAAATTTCAGTCCCTTGTAGAAATATAAACAGGACATTTGCACTCCAAGATTTATCCTTCTATTTACCATAAGAAGTTAAAATATTCAGTCATATATGGTATGCTGTATTGCATGTAATCAGTACTACTATATGACCATATTTAATAGTATTTATCTTTTTACATGAGAGTGAATCAACTCTAGTAAGGTGACTGCCTCAAAATGCTAAATAGAATCAATTTATTCAATACCCTGACTGCTTGTCAACCACATTCTTGACAAACAGTTTTAGAACTTTGCTTGAGGACAATTCCGGCAACCATCTGTTTCCGGCAGAAGCACGAGTGTGGGGCAGGAAACTGAATTCACAAATTTTCAGGGGAAAGGTGTTTGTCAGCCAGTGAGGTTGTTCCTGTGAACATGCCCTGCTTGATGTATTTGTCTTCTCGCTCCCACCTTTATTGAGAAGTAACAGAAGGTAAGAAAATGTGTTCTTTTCCTCTTCCCCTTTTCTTGACAAAATGCCTGTGCTTGTTCCTGCTCTACGTCTTAATATAGGGCATTTCACTTATCACCACAGCAAAGAAGTTCCTTGTTTGTTGGACATTTCTCCCCAGTCTACTTCATAACCACATTTGCTGTGCCAAAAACAGCGTGTTCTCTCCAAAGAAATAACAATGACCTGCAAGTATGTACATTGAAGCTATTTGAATGTATTTACATGTCACTGTAATTTACAAGGTAATAAGATACGATTATCCTCTGTGAAAAAAACAGGTGTGATCCTTAAATCTATCTATTATCACTGATATATATAAGAAAAACTTGTATTAACATTTTAATATCATATTAATGAATTTAATAATAATATTATGATAACAACATGATAATATTATTAATATCATATTGATCTAATATACATCATATTATTTTTGTTTGAAGTGTTATTGTAAAATCTGTAACGTGTTTAAGTTAACAATTTTAAATATGAGATCAATAAACCAATATTTATACATCTCTCTCTCTCTCTCTCTCTCTCTCTCTCTCTCTCTCTCGAACTATTCTTAAGTTTAACATTTTCCTGTTTAATAAGCTTAGATTTGGTTTAGTGTAATTATATAACAGCAAATATTAAATAAACTGCACTCTCTATTAGCAATAAATTATAGACAAAATTTTCAGTTGATTTCATTTTTTGCTGTATAGAACAACTGTATATATTTGAGTGATGTATTTTAAAGCAGCATTCGTTTGCTCTTAATTAAAAAAAGGCAATCTGCCAAGAAGTAGCATGGGTGAGAAGAAGGTGTGAGAATTATCATATGATTTGAAACAGAGACAAGTCAACAACTTTTTGAGTGAATATGTGCAAAAGACAAGCAGTGTAAAAATGAACAAGCCTGTTTTTTGTAGTAGTAAAATGCCTCTGGGGTGCTCGTTTGTTTTCTTTACTGCTTATAATCCATACGTATCTCTGGCTTAGTGCTTTAAAAAGACATTACCAGCAACACATTCTACCTCAATAAGTCAGTTGAATAAACTTTGGTACATTTAGGTTGTATTTTGTTATTAAGTCTTTACAGTGGAAAATGAAGTTGTAAACAGAGACTATTTGAAGAAGGAAAGAAAAAAAGGCATTTATTGAAAGGAAACAACAAAAGGAATCAAGACATACACCTTAAGTTTTGAGTGCAGTTCACAATGTGGTGGCCACTTCATGTGTGAAATGATCCCTTTCCGGAATCACTTTTTTATAATTTGAGTCCTGGAAATGTTCATGCCATAAACGAAGAAATAGTCCATTGATTGGATACCTTGGTCATTTAGTACATTCAGGTAATCAGTTGACTTAATTTTATTTCCACATAGTGCCTAGAGCTGACCAAATGAAGCAGCTCATAACACTGCTTTCAGAGGCTTGTACATTTGGGCACTGCGCATGATGGGTGCATTGCTTTATGAGCTGCTTCACACGCATATGCTTTACTCTGGTATGGCTCTAGAATAGGGAGTGTTCACATGACATGATCTTTTCCCATTGACCCAGAGTCCAATCTTTATGCTGAGTAGCATGAAGACTGTTTTGGCCTCACTGACAAGTGGTTTTATTATGTCCACACAGCTGTTAGTCCCAATCCCATGAGTTCTCATCAAATTGTTTCCAAATCCCATCCTTTGCTTGAAGCAGGCCAATAATTTGACCCTTCTGAAACTGTGATTTCTTGTCCAGACATTATTAAAAAAACAAACAAAAAAAAACAGGTAGCATGTAAAATGATACAGTTTGTAAGATGATAAAATGACTTAGAGGAGGTGAAGAGGAAGGGAGAAATAAAATGTAATTAGATTACAAGGAGAAAAGAGACCCAGAAGGAAGGAACCGATTACAGGGGACAGCAGCAATTAAAAGGGAGTGAGGGAATTGGAAAAATGAGAAAGTGGAGTCACTATGACATAGGGATCAAATACATACTAACAGTTCCAATGTATAGAGACTGTGTATATTCTGTGTATATTTGTCATTTGAGCCTGTTCCATGTCTGTCCATTTGTGGATGTGTTTTATATGTTTTCTTGTGACAATAAATTGTGACTACTGATAATAGAATACAGAGAAAAACAATTAATAAGAAAGTAATACATAGAATATACAGTAAGGTCTAAATGTATGTTAACAGTGACCAATTTTTTAAAAAGATTTTTTTTTTTTTACTTCTTTATACAACTACTACATATAAATGAATCAAGCAGGATGAAATTAAAGTGTATGATTTCAGCTTTTATTCAAGGGTTATCAAACAATATTGCACTAAACCATTATTAATTACAGCCAAGGCTTTAAAGTAATTTAACATGCTATTTAAATTTTTTGATATTTGTACTAGCAGTCACAGTATTACTAAACACCAGCTCCATAATCCCCACTTCCAATGGCAGTCATACATGCCCATGCCATAACATTGCCACCACCAAGTTTGACAGAAAATGTGCTGTACTTGAAACACGAGCCCATCCTGTTCTTCTCCATACTCTTCTCGTCCAATCATTCTGGTACCAGTTAATCTGGGTTTTATCAGTTTCAGAACTGGGCAAGATTTTTAAGATGGTTCTTAGGAAAGGCTAATCTGGCCTTCCTGTTCTTGTGCTTTAGCAGAGGTGTGCATCTTGAGGTAAACCCACTATATTTACATTCATGAAGGTGTCCCTTGATTGTAGACTTAGACCTCTAGAGTGCTCTAGACTCAGTTAGATTTTTTTGAAGTGTTTGTTCTTTTAAGCTTACCAGTGCATTCCTTCTTTTGAGAACGTACCAAACTGTTGATTTTGCCATTTGTAAATCCCTTTGATGGGACAGTTTTGATTTAAGCCTAATTGCCTCTTTCACTTGCATTGTAATTTTTTGGCATGCATATTGCAAGTTCCTATGAACCACTACTAAATGCAAATTAAACACAAAATGAATGGCACACCTTTCATATCCAGAATTGACTAGAAAATTAGCCAAAAGTTGCCATTAAATTGTTTATCAGTTAATTGTCCAATTTATTTTGCCCGTATGAAAATGGATGTCTTTGTAAACAAAAAATACATGAAAAGCTAAAAGCATGCACCAACTGTCCAAAAAGCACTTTGCAGTATATATTCCAGATACACTCAAAGAGCTTTAAGAAAAGCTGTGTAAACACGGTGAAACTTGGTCATGGCATGCTTGTTACTGTCAGATGAGCTGGGTTCAGCACTTCTCAACTCTATAGTTCATACAAAATGGTGGAATAATGAAAAACTTGCCATGTTAGGGACAGAGGAGAGGTCAGAGGACAATGGCAAGTTTAGTTTCAAATGACAGGAAATCTAGGTTACCCAAATAACTGCACTTTACAACCAGGCTGAGAAGGAAAGCATCTCAAAATACATGACACATCTAACCTTGAAGTAAATGGTCTACAACAGCAGAAGTCCACTGTGAGTGATGGTCCTGTCAGCCAAGAACAGGAATCTGAGGCTACAGTGGGCACATTGTCTGGCACCAACTATCAGCAGTCAGCAATTAGAACATGTGTGATTGGTACATTCTATTGGCACATTACACCTCCATGCCAGCACAGAGCCCCCTCTCCTAATGACCAACTTCCTCTTTATTAATACTGACACTTCCTGTTTACTTTGTTTGAACAGTTGTGGACATTACTGTGTTTCATTATTGCTTGTTTGGCCATGATAGTGGATTTTTTTGGTGTTCCCAAATTTCCTGTACAGTGTGTATGTGTTGCAGGTCTGGCAGCTGAAAATAGGTGTTTCAATGGAATATAGCACAAATGTAAACTTTTACAGTATATTATTATTATTATTATTATTATTATTATTATTATTATTATTATTAACAATTTTATCTTATTCTAACAATTAAATATATCTTATTTAAAAAAGCTCTCTCTCCTTTTATTATTATAATCTTTTTATATAGTCCACTCCGTTGCTAGCCAGAAATAACACATTATGGCTGTTATTCCAAAAGCACCAACTGGACATAAAATATATATACACAAACACTGGAAAAAGAAATTATAACTTATGAAATCCATTAATAATAAATTAAATCTCAAAGTTTCCCTTTTTTTTTTCTCTGCTGGACAGATAGCTTCACATCATTCTGACTGCAGGTTTCCCAGGTCCTGTGGAAACATTTCATGGCACCTGTCAAGCATAGTATTGGAGGGTTGATGATGTAATGTTTTGCACCAAACATGGCTCCATGGTGTATGATGGACAAATATCTTCACCTTGCATATGGTTCCAAAACTTTGTTAGATGCAATTTTGCAAACTCAAGTTGTTCTGCCATATTCCTTTTGGTCAGAAGGGTCATTTCCACCTTTGAGAGGCATACTCCTTTGGTCTTTCTCTGATTATGCTGTCATGAACGTAAACAATTAATGTGCATACAGAGGCCTGTTGGTCACATGATGTAGCTTTTTGGCGTTTCTTTAAATCTCAGAGCATTTAATGGTCTGACCTTGGAATGAATTTCTGGGGTCGCCAACCCCTGGGAAGATTGCCAACTGTCTTGAAGGCTCTCTATCTCCAACATGTCTTCTTACTGTAGAAGGGTGAATTTCAAATTGTTTGGAAATGGCCTTATAACCCTTCACAGATTGATGAGCAGCAACAATTGCTCATCTAAGGTCATGGCTGATGTTCTTTCTTCTTGGCAAGATGTAGAGCCATGTGAGGGCTCCAGAACACCAAACTACCAAAAGTCTGCTTTTTTTTTTTAGCGGTAGCCACACTTCCTAATGATTAACTAATCTTGAGCATTTCACTTGTTGCATTGGTTGCTAATTTAATGATTATTGAAGTAGAAAGGGTGTGCTTATTTATTTGTCACCTGGTTAATGTTGGTTATTTTGGTTTTCTTTTTGAGGGAAAAATGACTACACATAAAAACATTATTATAGGAGGATCACACAATTTGTATGTTGGTTCTAAAATCTAGAATTAAAAGAAAGTGCCATTTTCCCCCCAGGACTGTATATGAAGTTTTGTCTTGCATGAGGAATAGTCATATACAGTCAATTTCAACATGCATTTTAACTGGAAGTTTAAACAAATTTCACTTCCTTTCTTTTTAATCACTATCCTCTGGTTCAGCCTTGTCAGTCTTTAGTTTCTTTCTGGGACTCTCAATGCCTGTATTTATTAAGGTTTTGAAAGAGATTAATCTCAGATGTGGCAAGAATATGCTAAAAAATATATATATATTTGAACTGACAAAATCTTACTGGTGTTTGGCGAGCTTTTGCCTCTCCTATGGACATTTTATATTCCTCTACAGGTTAAAGAAATGAGGAAGAAGAAAACAAGTAATGATCAATACATAGTACTAGAAACTCATTTGAAACAAGAATTTTTCGAGAAAGCATAGACATTTTTGCGCCCAAAGAGTGCATTGGTGGCTCTGGGGAAGGCTTCAGTTTGATATTGAGACACTGGGGCTGCAGGGCATGCCTAATCCCAGACCTAAGCTTGAATAATAAAGGGATGGTTGTGTTAGGAATGGTGTTTGGTTTAAAACCTCTGCCAAAACCAAAATGTGTGGATCTGGTCTTAATAGAACATCAACTTTTTTTTGCTCAAATATCATTTGAAGTTGGTGGATGATCATCTATCAAACCTTAGCCAGCACACACCAAATCATACACTAAGGGCAATTTGGACACAGAAACCAACCTACAGTGCATTTCCTTGCAAAACCCTTTAAAAAACCTACCAAGGTCAAAGAGAACATGCAAACTCAATGTAGACAGACCAAAGCCCCAACCCCTGATATGCAAAGAAGGGATAGAAATGATGCACATGAAGAGATGTACCCAGTAGAAAGGGTGTGCTTATTTATTTGTCACCATAGTGGCCACTATAAAAACCTCTGGAGGCAGTGTTGTCGTCTGGGGTTGCTTCATTTGGTCAGGGCTAGACTCAGCAACGTTATGTGGCAATAAAATGGAATCAGCTCATTGCATGAATGTACTGTACTGAAGGACCAGGTCATCCCATGATCCCAAACTATGTTTGTTTTTCCCCGTGATAGCATGGACATATTCCAAGACTTTCATTTTGAAGATAATTTCTGGGAAAATGAGGAACGGTTTAAGCATGTGAATTGCCCAACACAAACTGTAATCAAAGCTAAAGGTGGTCAAACAAAAATATTAAAGCTTGCATTTTTAGCAATTATCTGGTCACAGTGTCAGTAGTTGGGGGTTGGCTAAGGCTACACAAAAGCCTGTTGCCTGACAAACAATATGATGTAAATTGATAATGAATCAGTTCCAAGATAAACACTGCTTAATCTCATAACCCACCTCATCTCCTTCTTGGCATTGAATATTGTCCCTTTTCCCCTTATCTGAGCATCCACTGCTGGGTTGAGAGTCATTTGAGCTAACTGTCAATACTTACCTGGTTTAGACACCCTTAGAGCAATGGTCATCCAGACACTGAAAGAGTTGGCTGGAAATTTGATGGATGAGATGGGAAGAGAGAGCAAGAGTACTACACAATGAAAAACAATGTCTAAATATAAATGCATGTATATTAACATTTTTTTTTTCTTTCTCGCGTACATGTTCAGAAGATCAATAATAATTGTACATTACACAGTACGTCTTGGCAACCTTGTAAACCAATGTTATAACAAACACTAGTCTGAGAGAGAATCAGTTTGAGGCAATCATTTCTAAGATCATTTATAAAATCATTACTGCGTGCGTGACTTCATAGCTGTATTGCATTGACATTGAAACTTCTTGTAAGCACCCCGTAAAGAATGTGTCTCTATCGGCTCCTATTTTACAGTCCATTCCACCTCCTCCACGCTCCACCTCTCATTCTCATTCTTCGCCTTTCCTTTTTACTCTTTTCATTTCCTCTAATCTCTCACTCCCGATTCTTTCTACTTCCCTGTCACTTTGATTTCCCTATCCACAGCCATGTGCTGCCAGTGTTGTTGCATGTGTGTGTGTGTGTGTGTGTGTGTGTGTGTGTGTGTGTGTGTGTGTGTGTGTGTGTGTGTGTGTGTGTGTGTGTGTGTGTGTGTGTAAGATACACACGTTCATATTTGGTATGCTGTCTCGTATGAACAGAAAGGAAGAGAGAGAGAGAGAGAGAGAGAGAGAGAGAGAGAGAATGTAGAATGGTTGATCATTTTGACAGACAAACTGAATTTGAACGCATGTAGAAGTGTGAAGGTGGTTCTTGTGTATATCAGGAAACTATGAGACAGCTGTATATGGTTATGCTGTGTCATTGTTCTGTCTGGTACTCGGCTGAATGAGGTTTATAGGTGTGTGCTGCCACTAAGAGCATGTGTGTGAGTGTGCGTGCGTGTGTGTGTGTGTGTTTGGAGAGAGAGAGAGAAAGAGAGAGTTGGGGGTGAGGTGAAAGGGCCCCCTCTTGTAGACAGTTTGACTGATGACATGCATTAAACAGTTAATCTGTCTGATTGAATGTTTGCTTCCTCCAAATTGAAACATTAAACAACAAGGCGAGAAGAGTGAGGGGGTGCAGAAGCAGAGGAGAAGAGAGGGATATGGCTTCATCTACTCCCCAAATCATGCAAAGCATTGGACTGGAATATATAATGTTGTCCTGCAAGCCCGGAAAGGGGGAGCAAAGGCAAGAGTGAGATTGGAACGGACAGAATGTGTGTTTGTGTGCAGGGGGATGAATGAGAGAGACAGAAAACTGGTGGAAAGGAATGAGAAAAGAAAATAGAGAGGAAGATCATGAAAGATGAGAGGAGAAAGAAAGAGAGAAAGAGAGAAGGAAAGAAAGAAAGAAAGTCATATAATGAGTATGAAAATTCAGTAATCATATACTTAGCCATGACATTTACCAGATCACCATGTAATGTAAAAGAAGCTGATAACATCTATGCATTATTTGTGTTATCCATCACTACCACCATCAGAACTCATTGTCACTTTTTTGTAGTTATGCTGTAAGCTGTAAAACTGCACTTGACTCATTTGATTATAAAGTCTAAGGAAACATTGTATAGCCTCACCAAAAAAAAAAAAAAAAAAAAACATTAGACAACTACAGCTTATTCAGGTGGAATTGTCATGTGACTAGGATGTTTTATATAACACAAATTGGTTGCAATGAGCTTAAGTATAGCTTTGAGCTTAAGTATAGCTTTACACAAGTGTACAGTACAGTGAAAACGTCTTGAGCCACCCCTCATTTCTTTGTATTACAGTATGTTGAATGAAATGATGTATATTAAAGGAAGGAAATGTGAACAAATGTTTTGCTAAGGCAGAATGCAAAGAGCCTAAAGAGCCTAAAAATTGGTTGTTTACGTAACAACCTAAGCAGCGACCTCGTTTCCCCTCTCGTCTGTTCCAACCAATCAGCATTCAGCATCACCAATATGCTAATCACCGGCCTGATCATCTGCCATCATCTGTATCTGTTTCTCATTGGTTCATGCCTTAAGTCAGGGTTTTTTTCTGCTTCAGTGATTCATAAGTCATTGTGTGGCTTAGCAAACAAAAAACATTCCTCTGAAACTGGTCAGGTACGGGACTGAAAAATGTGCTAAAAATGAGAGCACAAAGTCCTTTAGGAGAATTATTTCTCAAGACTACATTAAAATACAAGGGACTCTGGCTCATTGCAAGCAAAAAAAATGAGACAAGAATGTTTACTTTTTAATGTTTAATAGTGAATGTAAGAGCATTTCCACATGCATAATGTGACGAGAATTTACAGGATTGGGACTAAACATATGTGTGGCCATAATCAAAGCTAAAGAGTGTCAATGAAGTCTTGGTGTGTATATTTCTTTTTGTTTTTTATCTTTTTTTGCCTGGCAGTATACATACATATGCATATACAGTATAATATAATACATGTACAGTATATGGACAGCTATACTGTATGTATATACAGTATTAATCCTAATGGGACATCCTATAGGTTATATACAAAGACATTGTATAGACATTTCTACCGTAGTTTTTAAAACTCGAATTGAATTATGGCAGCAATATGTACTATTATGTTTCCTCTAAAGTTGTCAGTAGTCGTACCAATGTTGATGTGTATGTACATTTTTGGGCCCCTCTGTATTATTAGTTTTTTACAGATGTATTTGACCAAGGAGAAAGAATCCAAAAAATTCAAAGGAAATTGTTTGTACAGCAATTCTTTAAATAAAAGCTCTTGTATTGCAATTGTTCTGTTTCTCCCATTGATTTTTAGGACACCTTGTATATTTGAAAATAAGTAAATCAGTGCTGTTCTATGGATACCGATAAACTTTTGTTTAATTAAAAAATTAAGGACTAATTACAAAAACTCAGTTTATCTTCTGATTATTTTACCTGATTATTTAATATATTAGTGTTTATTTTATAAAAACACACTTGATAAATTAAACGCAACATAAAATGTGGGGCCCAGGATAAGATTCTCTGGAACTATAGTGGAGGAATGAATACCATTGGGAACACCAATTAGCCTAATCTGCATCTTTTTGGACTGTAAGAGGAAACCATAGCATGCAGAGGAAACCCACCAAGTGCAGGGAGAACATGCAAACTCCATGCACACGATTCCCATGGGGGGAATTGAACTCGGACCCTGTAGGTGCAAGGCCACCCATTAAGCAACCGTGAAACCTCTTCTAAGCCATAGTACCTCAAGTGCTGATTAATGCTGGTGGGTTAGACCACTGACCAACATGTCACTCCAAAATATATGGTTTCCATTGTTACATATTATGTATACTTTAAACTAGGCTCGGTTTTGTGGAATCTGAACGCCATAGCATATTGTAAACTCATATGTTTCTATTAAATAACTAAGTTACCTAGGAGTAAAGGCTGCAGTATACTTCTTTAGATTTAGTAAACTTTTAGTGTAGTACGAAAAGAGAAATAGAATATATTTGCAATAAATCTTGAATTAGCTGTGGGGTGTGGTTTCTCTTGGACCGCTGAGATTTTCACATTTTGCCTCATCTAGTGTCTGCAGACCTGTGAATCTGTGCTGCTTGAATGCCCAGAGTTGCCCTCGATTTCCCCTTGTATTTCCGCTAAATGTTTAGTCCGCTGGGACCTGCTGCTCACTGTTGAGACTGTTACTTTTGCCAGGTTACTAATGCACAACACTGGGGTTACCGTGTGCACACACAACTCCCCTGCTGTGTTAAACCCACCTTCACCATTTTCGCTCCGACTTCTCCACATGCCCTTCCATCTATGTGACAAGAAGACATGTGGCTAAGCGCCAATAGTGTGTTAAGGCATGTTCATAACTGGTTTAGTGTGTTAGCCCGGTTGCTAACACAACTTACCATGGCTGGAGTCAGGTTCCCTCAATTAACCCCTGATTCTGTCTGGTCTCTCTCTCTCTCTCTCTCTCTCTCTCTCTCTCTCTCTGGGGTTCTTTCCCCTGCTTTCTCATACCCTATCAAGGTTAGATCCTGATTCAAGTATCTCTGACCTAATTGCTGCAACATAAACAGTCTGGTCATAAATTCCTATGTCCAAAGACCAGTGTTAAGCAAAATACAAAGGCTGGGAAAGTTATCTGAGTCTTCATCTAAGTGTACAAATGACCTGAAATTGTTGGCCTTGAGCTGGAACTCCTTTCTCTGATTTGTTTTCAAGTAGCTAAAACATTTTTACTATGTCCAGTGATTTTTGCCAATTAAAGTGATAAGGATTCTCCTTATGAACCTATAAAATATCCCAACCTGAAATATGTGTGTTTGGAGTGAAATGGGGCTAAAGGTCTGAAAGGCTTTTCTTTGATGAATTTGTGGATAGTTTGACCTGTGGTGATCTTCTGGGTAAATGTAGGGTTACTACCCAAGGGCACATTACCTAAACTTACAGTCACAGACACTGTAACTTTGTTAGGTACACCTATTCAACTGTTTGTTTAAGCAAATATCTAATCACCCAACTGCATTGCAGCAACTCAATGCATTTAGGCATGTAGACATGACCAGGATAATGCTGAAGTTTACCTGGATCATGAGAATGGTTGTTGTTGCCAGATGGTTCGTCTGGGTATTTACAGAACTCCTGATCTACTGGAATTTTCACACACAACCATCTCTAGGTTTACGGAGAATTGTCTGAAAAAGAGCGTCAAGTGTCCAAGGAGTGGCAGTTCCCTGGTCAAAAATGCCTTGTTGATGCCAGAGGAGAGAGGAAAATGGCGTGGCTGGTTCAAGCTCAAGTGTGGTACTGTATGCCAGTAATGCATTGCTACTACCTGGTTGTCAACCATCTGTATTTGTGGAAGGTCACTGGTAAATACCGTTCCAATGTGTCCTCCTGGCATTGTGGTGAACATTTTGATTACGATTATACTGTTCTTTATAGCACTATCAACATTCCACAGAGAACCCATTATATATAATTTTTATAAAATATTTTTAAATGGTTGTCTTTTTTCTTTCCAAAATCAGTCCATATGCTTTTTATATTAAGTTGTCTCTCTCTCTCTCTTCTAGCTTTAAAGCAACATAATCCATGGAAGCTGCCCATGTTTGTGGCTATTTCTGAGAATCTTCCTTCCAGTAGATCAGGCCGAACTGTTATTAGTCCTCATCTTTCTTGACCTTTTAGCAGGTTTTGATGCAGTTGCTCACCTATCCTTCTTATGGCAGTGGTTCTTACCAGGTGGGATGATCATATCAATATCATATCAGATCATATCAATCTACTCCATGCATACTTTCCACTGGTGTTCTAGTTTTTCATAGCTCAATACCTCTCCCGGAGTGAATTACATGGGTTTTCATACCACTGTTATGCTGATGCCTCTTAATTTTTTTGTTTAGACACAAATTTCCCAGCAAGTCTCCTCAACACAGACCAAAACCCACCTTCATTAAGTCACTTCATCATTATCCTGCACCATACTCTTTCTGAGCCTCTAGCATGGCTTGACTGGATCCACATAAGTATACATACAGTATATATAACCGTTGCCAAAAGTCAGTGGTCTTGTTAAGTGTAATGTATGAACAGTTCACTTCTATGGCCAAACTCCCTCTGAACCAAATGTTCTTTATTTATTTCTCTTGATTTGACCGGAATGTCCGTATATTAAAATACATTCTAAAAAGCCATCGGACCCAAATTACTATATCCAGACAACTGCATCATCATTGCATCATGTCTGGCTGTCCACATTTGCCCATGCAGCAAACATGTTCACTTTTTTTTGTGTGTGTGCTTTCAAATTTTCTTGCACTTTTCTATGATTGCCGCAGCAATGCAGCAAAGGTGCTTTTTCTTTTTAGGGAACTGAGCAATCATGCCTTTATTGTAAAGCTTCACACATCATTATTAGCACTCACTCACTCAGTCACTCACTCACCGTCTAGACCGTTTTATCCTGTATACAGGGTCGTGGGGGGCCTGGAGCCTATCCCAGGAGGCTTAGGGCATGAGGCGGGGTACGCCCTGGACGGGGTGCCAATCCATCGCAGATCCTTATTAACATTTTGCCACAATTAAACAATTAAGCAATCTGCTCTCAAAGTCTCAAAGATACACAAGAGACACACACGAAAACACTGGTCATGTCTGTCATTTAAAGTTATCAGGGCTTGAGATATTTTAGAGAGATGGGTTTTTATGAGGATTATGGCTTGAGGAAGGAAGCTGTGCTGGCATCAGCTGGTTGCTGTCAGAGCTCTTATTCTTGGTGAAGAGAAATGGTAGACTAGATGGTGACTGGTGTGTGACGCTTTAACAATGATTTTCGCCACCCTCTTTCTCATTGTCGATGAATACAGGTCTGTACATTGGAGGATAGTCAACAATTTTCACGGCACTTGTGAAACACAATAAGATGTAGTAGGATTTGAAGTGTGAAGTTACACAGGTGAACTAGATGGAGATGGAAGGCATGATGATCGATGCAAGAGTGGTAAGTGGACAAAAATCAAAAACTTCTTAGGCAGCTTCTTTTTTTTTTATAGTGTAGAAAAAAACAGTGTGAGCCCTTCTAAATGATTGTGTTGATATTTCTGTTGTGCTAATTGTTTCCTGACATTTTGCCATATAATGAAGCCATTGACATTAAACAATCGATGGTTAAAATTTTGCTTTTTTTGTGGCAAATTTTGAAATTTAGGTAAATTAATATTAAACGAACAAATAATAATCATAATGGTCTGAAGATTGTATTTCTCATGTAAAATATATACTGTACGTACATAACACATGTTGTACACAGTAGACCAGAGCGGTTCCTTACAGTATATTCAAAGTACTATGGACATATTAAAAACAGAACATACATAAATCTCAAACTTGAAGTGAAGTAAGAATTTAATTTTAAATCCTTATATAAAATGCATTTACAATTTAATGCATGTAATGTTACTTGTTGTGATTTTGTTTTGATTTTAGAATTGTTATATTTGTTACTTGAATGTGCTTTATTTTGTGATTGTAAATTTGTACATCATTGTTTTAAAAGTAGCATCTTTCTCCAAGTTCCTTGTAATTGCAATAAATAATTAAGTAGAACTGCAAGGCGAGGATTTTTTTAAGGGTTAAGCATAATACTTACGTTTTGTCCCAGTCACCATGTGATCAAATACACAAAAGTGTTCGGTTCAATACACTAACCAGATATTAGGTTACAAGACAAGACACACACGATGCTTGCTTTAACTAAGTTTGTATTTCAGGTAAGCTCATTTTGCCAAACACCACACACAGATCATAATGCCCAGTAGTCATTGTGGGACCACCATTTCTGCTAATACATGAATCTTGGCAAAGCTCAAAGTGATAATGAGCTACAGGAGTCTTCACCTAAACAAACAAAATCAGTCAATTTTTTTCCCTCAGTTCTCCAATACAGAAGGTCACAAAAGTGTTCGACAGAGAAAAATGGCTACAAAAAAAGTACATAAGGTAAGAGATAAGGAAAGAAATTGAGGAAGAAGAAGAAGAAAACATCTTTCAAACAAAATAAGACCAAACTGGTCGATAATGTAATCAGCCATGGAATGATTATGAGCAAACAGGACAAAGAGAGAAACCCAATTTGTACCTGGAATTATCACCTTCAGGACTGAGTGCATAAAATGTAAAAGTTTCAGGACATTTATCACTCATGGAAACAAGATGACTTAATACGTATACATTTCTGAGCACAAGCATGACTTATGGAGGCAGTGGTGGCTCAAACAGTTAAGCCCCAGGGTTACTGATTGGGAGGTTGAGGATTCAATTCCTTTTTTTTAAATACATGGCTCTTTTAACAGTGGAAGTTTGGGAAATGAGTTTGAAATGTGTGAGGAAATATGTATTATCAGATTGTCCCTGATGAGCAAGCCGAGAGCGGCGGTGGCAAGAAAAGACTCTCTGAGATGGCAGTAAGAAGAAATCTTGAGAGGAAACAGACTCAACAGGGAACCCGTCCTCATTTGGGTGATAACAGATAGCAGGGATTGATTTGCACATGTATGTGCATTGGAAGTTCAATACAAGTATTACAGAAGAGGTGTTTAAGTTAATATGCAGTTCATTTTCGTTATTGGAGGCTCAGGTAGAAAAACTGTTTGTGGGAATTTCAGGCCTGTCATAAGAAAATAGCTGTCCTCATCAGTCAAGTCCAAGACCATCTTTATGATCAAGTGGAACTGTCCCCAGTCACCACACGCATCCATAGCAGACCATATGGTCCAGCCTCAGCAGATGAAACCTCCAACCAGAAGCAGGGTTAGACCAGGATGTTTCAAACAGGTCCGAAGGGAAGAGAGGGTCTGGATCACTGGCAACTCAGGAGCACCATGTGATATGATATGAGCATATCTGCTCTGCTACAGTCTTTTATAGAATGTTGGAGTTAAAAGGGATGATTGATATTGGCCTCTAGTTCAAGAGCTGACAGGGGTCAAGAGATAAAGTCTCTTAATTAGGGGTTTAATAACTGCTAGTTTAAAAGATTTAGGAATGTAGCCATTGCTGAGCAGAAAAAAAAATCTATTTTTAAAAGGAACTAATTTATTTCTGGTTTTACCTGTTTGGAAAAGCATGTAGATATGGGATCTAGTAGATAAGTTGATGAGTTTGGAGAAAAGATTGGTGTAACAAAAAAAAAGGTGTACTGTATAAGTGATAGTGAGTGTAATGGGATTTGTAACTTTGAGGAAGCAATGAGTATTGGGTTGTTTTTTTTCATGGTAAATGGTTTGAGCTAGATGGGAAATTACTAGATGGGAAATTACTAGATGGGAGTCTTTGTGAGAATTAAAAGTTTAGAAACAAAAAATATGACATTGCAGTCTGATTTCGCATAGGCCAGCAAGATGATTTCTGCAGTTTTCAACCCAGGAAAGTTTTTTATAATTGCAGATTCCTACCATTGTGAGGACCAACACATGCTTCCTCTGTGGCACATAAAGTCAGCCACTGTAAATATGCACTGTTCACACGTCCTCATAATTGACTAGTGTCATTCTGATTGACAGAGAAGGGACCAATGCTGTCCTCCCACCTAGAAACAGTGCTAATCATGCTTTCTTGGACTCCTGGCCATGAATGACTGTTGCACTGTCAACATTCAAAATCGTTATCTCCTATTGATAGGATGAACAATATTTTATGGACTAGGGTTTAAGTGTTCTTTAAAACACAAGGGCAGTTTTAGAGTTATGCAGCTTTGCTAATGTCAATGCATTGCAGTCTTAGTTAGAATTTCTGGGTAAATTTAAAAGTGGAGCACAAGCCAAATGGTGCTTCAGTTTCAGAGAATTAAAAAAGTGCAAGCATAATCTTCTTTTCCTCTATACTCCGTAAATAAGACAATTTTGCTGACCCACATAGAAGGGAGTTTATTCCAACACAGTGGAAATGTGAAATAAAGAATATTAGGAAGAAATACACTGTTTGGCAGATAGAAGATATATAGAGATATAGTTGAAGCTGCTTTATGATGATGTCTATTTTCACCAAACAAAGCCATATATAGTATCATGAAACTATACTTGCCTGAAACCTTAAGATTGTCCACTACTGTACGTTTGGAACCCTATTTCCTGATATTTACCTAACTATGGCCAAGCTATTTTCACATGCTTTATGATAGAATATTCTATAAACAGAGCTCTTTCAGGTTTCTCAGCTGGTGCTTCAATGAGGAGAGAAAACCTGTTCTCTCTGTGGAGAGAAGGCTTTTGAAACAAAAAGGAGTGGTGCTTCCCTGGGTGAGCCTTAGCATTAGCGTTGGCTTTGCAATTATCATGGCAAATTGTCATCCTTTTACTCTGCTGTGATGGCTTCTAATGTTGGTGTTGGTGGATTACAAACTCCAAGGTATCTAGACTCCATAAAGAAACTCTGCTGCCAAAAAAAAAAGCCAAGAATAAAGAATGGTAATGGCTCCCAGGCATTCACAAACACTTTGATGGCAAAGAATGCCTTTTCCAGTATGATGGAGAACCTTGCAATAAGGCAAAAGTGAACACTAAGTGGCTCAGGGAACAAAGCATCAAAAGTTCAAAAGTTTGGGTCCATGGCCAGGAAACTCCCCAGACCTTAATCTCATTGAGGCGAGTGAACAAACAAAAACCCATAAATACTAACAAAATCCAATCATTGATTATGCAAGAATGACTGGGCTGCCATCATTCAGGATGTGGCCCAAAAGTTGGCAGACATACACAGTTCTTAGAAATATGAAAAAGTGGGAAAGTAAAAAAGAAACCAATAAAATTTAATAAGATTATTAAAGTAATCATGGAATAATAGTATAGTGTACAGATGGGGCCAAAGGTTTTGAGAATGACACAAATATTATTTTTCATCTGATGAATGAAGATCATTCTATCACAAATGCAAAGTTTATATTTGCATACTGTCATGCACACTTGTAACACGACCTGCACTAGGACCCGGAAGTAATACGGTTGCATTTCAGGAAGCATAAAAGGAAACAAGATGGCGCTTCACATCGCTTATTTCGGTCCATGCTACGCCGACTATTCTGTGAGTACTCACTGATTCGGGTTGCTTCTTTGATTGAGTGTGTGTTGCTAGAACGCGGGTTTATTTGTGTAGATCCTTGCTCTTCGTGTAAGAGATTTCTTAAACTAATCACGTGGTTATCCTGCCTACTCGCGCTGCTTCCATGTTTGGGTTTACCATCCACGCTACACGGGCTAACTGCTCAGGCTTTTCTGTTTATCCGTCTGTTGCTCGTGACAGAATGACTGATCCCAAAGCAGTAAACCCAGCGGAGTTTGCTCACCTCTGTGATGTGGTTGACCAGCATTCCGAACTGATCAATAAGCTCCGTGGTGAAGTCACGTCTCTCCGAAAGGACCTCCAAGACATCGCGGCCTTGCACCGCGAGGTGGCGGAGCTACGGCAGGAGAACGTGACCCTCCGCGGGGTGGCTGTTCAGTCGGCTGTTGCCACATCCGTCGTCAGTACAGACCACCTGGGGGGCCGCCGCCCTCTTGACAGCTTACTACGAGGGACTGGCTTCAGGTATTAAGGATGAACTCGCCGGCCCCCCGGACCCTGCCGCCCATCACGCCATCTTTCTCTCACTCCACGCCCCGACCACCAGCTTTCAACACCACCGCCATGGCACCCGTCGGATCTCCACCTCCCACCATGGTTGACACAGGAGCTGGGGAATCCATGCAATTAGGACGTGCCTCCTTGAACGCTGCAGAGCGAGAACGACGCTTCAGGGAGGGACTCTGCGCCTATTGTGGGTCGGCAACGCATCATAGAGCCATATGCCCTCTTCGCCCGGGAAACGGCCAGGCCCGGTGAACCCTAGGAACAGTTCACCGGGCTCCCTCCATCTCTCCGCCACCACACCCAGCGTCTCTCGCCTCATGGTTCAGGTACACCTCCAGTTTGGCCACACACAGGTCAGAAGTGCCGCGTTTATCGATTCTGGTGCTGCAGGTAACTTCATTGACTCTTCTTACACCAAGGAACTGGGGGTGGAAGTCGAGGCGTTATCCCAGCTGGTTCGGATCAACTCTGTAGATCGTCGGCCCCTCTCCTCCAGTCCCATCACCTCCCAGACCTAACCGATCACCGTCACAATCAACAAACATCAGGAGCAGATCCGATTCTACCTCACCTCCATTTCCTCCCCTCCCATCATCCTTGGACATCCTTGGCTCCTTCAGCACGACCCGCTCAACTCCTGGACACAGAATCGGATCCTTCAATGGGGGCCGGCTTGTACCAAACTTTGCCTACGGGCTCCGGCTGGGACATGTTCTAGGGAGTCCAAGGCCCCAGATGTCGACACCAACGCCATCCCGGCTACCTATCGGGACCTGGCTGAAGTGTTCTGTAAGCGACGCGCCACTCACCTGCCTCCTCATCGTCCCTACGACCCGGCGATCGACCTTCAGCCTGGTTCCATCCTTCCTCGCGGCCATCTCTACTCACTCTCCACTACCAAGATGCAAACGATGGAGGAATATGTCTCCAACGCCCGCCGCCAAGGTACCATCCGGCCATCCTCTTTGCCTGCTGTCACGGTGTTCTTCTTCGTGAAGAAGGGGGATGTTGATTTACGCCCATGTGTCAACTATCGGGGGCTTAACAACATCACAGTCAAAAATTGTCACCCACTGCCTCTTACCAACTCTGCCCTGGACGCCCTCTCTGGTGCCACCATTTTCACAAAGTTGGACCTCCGGAGCGCCTACAACTTGGTGCGCATCAATTCAATTCAATTCAATTCAATTTTATTTATATAGCGCTTTTAACAATTGACATTGTCGCAAAGCAACTTTACACAATAAAAAGAAGTAAGTTTTTATGCAATGTGTATGAATCAAAATGATAAGATTGTCCCTGATGAGCAAGCCGAGGGCGACGGTGGCAAGGAAAAACTCCCTGAGATGGTAATAGGAAGAAACCTTGAGAGGAACCAGACTCAACAGGGAACCCATCCTCATCTGGGTGATAACGGATAGCAGAGAATGATCAGCATAATAATGTGTACTGGAAGTTCAGTGTAACAGGAGATGTGTTAAAATTTAAATTAAAAGGAGTCCAGTTTGTTCCTGGAGGCTCAGGTAGACTGTAGGAGATTCCAGTCCTGAGCTATCGAACAACTGAAGTCACAGGTCCCCAGAGCATCAATCGATGATAGGACAGTCTTCATGGAAACCATCCCCAGCCACCAAGCGCATCCAGGCAGACCACACGGGGCATCCATGCGACGAGATCTCCAACCAGAAGCAGGACTCCAGGACGGGTTAGACGGCTCCAGAGGGCAGAGGGGTCTGGATCACTGGCAACTCAGGAGCGAACATGTATAGCTCGACAGAGAGACAGAGAGAGGGAAAGGAGAGAGGGAGAGAAAGAGAGAGCAGAAAAGGAGAAAACAGAAAATAAGGAGAGATGGCAGTTAGGTATGGTCACAAGAGGGTGATGAGTGGAAGACGGCCTTCATCACACCTACTGGACATTATGAGAGCCTGGTCAGTCCATTTGCAACGCACCTGCAGTTTTTCAACAGTTCATTAACGACTTCCTGAGAGACATGCTAGGTAGATGGGTCTTCGTCTACCTGGACGATATTCTCATCTACTCCCGCTCTGTCAACGAACACATCCAGCATTTCAGAGCGGTACTTAAGAGATTGCTCGTCCATCAATTGTACTGTAAGTTGGAGAAGTGCGCTTTTCACAAGCGCTCCACCACATTCCTGGGTTTTGTCATCTCACCCCAGGGTGTGGCCATGGACCCGCAGAAGCTAGAAGTTGTGTGTCATTGGCCCCTACAGCCAGAGAGCTGTTCATCGTCTGGACCGATCACCAAAATCTAATCACTATCCGGAGTTTGAAACAGCTTAATCCAAGATAGGCGCGGTGGGCACTGTTCTTTGAACAGTATAATTTCCATCTCTCCTGACAACATGAGCACCACTCTGTTGGGATTTGGAGACGAGGGTCCACCAGGCACAGGCCATGGAGACGAACCAGCAGGTGTGCCACCTGGATGACTCTATGTACCCCACGCCCTAAGAACCGAGGTCCTCCAATGGGGCCACTCCACTCCGTTCTCCGGCCACCCGAGCGTGGGGTGCACCCAAACATTCATACAGCGCGCCTTTTGGTGGCCCCCAATGACTAAAGACATCAAAGAGTTCGTCCAGGTGTGCCCAGTGTGCAACCAGGACGGAGAACACCAACCAACCAACAGCCGGGGAGCTCCAACCACTCCCCGTCCCCCGTCGGCCCTGGACACACATTGACTTCATCACGGGCCTGCCGGTCGCCGATGGAAAAAAAAACATTCTGACCATCGTAGATCGGTTCTCCAAACCTGTGCATCTGGTGGCCCTTCCCGGACTCCCGTCAGCTAACAGGACAGCCGAGCTGATTTTAGAACACGTAGTCTGTCTGCATGGGTTCCCCAAGGACATCGTCTCGGACAGGGACAATCCTGTCACTTACCGGCTCCAGCAGCCTGCGGCGTTCCGGCTCCATCCAGTATTCCACACCTCCCAGCTCAAACCCTTCATCACTTCACCAATGGTCACCAATTTTCCTAATTGTGTAACATACATATCCGGGCCCAAAACCAATGTGTAACGCTACATTAAACAGTAGAAATTTAGCCTATTTGCAAGCATAGTGGCTTATGTCTTTAACTTCACACTTGGCTTAACATTACTTGCACCACCTCAAAGGACAATGCTCTGCTATCTGGTGTGTGGAATTGCTCACTTCTATATCTTGTTTGCCAATCACAATGTGACATGTGGTTTTGAGTATTTATGGTGGTTGATGTAAAATACCACCAAGGTGTTATCCGTCCACACTTCTTTTTCATTTTCACAGTTTTTCACATGCCTTTTTAAAGATCTCCATACAAAAGATTAAATTCTCAGCTGTACCACCATGCTTCAAGAATATGGGCTTGTTGATGCCATGATGGGCTTAAGATTCATTAACACCCTGATCAAGATAAACCACTAACTAAAAATTAATGAAGTAATATTACAGCAACTGACATGTCTAAATGGATGATGCTTGCTTAACAATGGCTGAAGCGTCTCAGCACAATTAATTACTGAAAGACCTGCAGATATTTTCATCTTACATCCTTGATTATGGGGGAAACTACAATTTGACACAGAGTATTGACATAGGAAATCCACCACTCATCCAACTGTAACTAGTAATATTGCAGCATGAGCTGTTGAAGCTTCTGAAAGATACTATTATTGAGGAGCCTGTAGCCAGCTCCTGTGGTTCTTATAAAAAAAAGTGGGACAGGAGTCATGAATACCATCACATCAGTGCAGTCACAATTAAAAATTTACACACATTTCCTTGAACTGATGATTATTTTGCTGGCTATTGGAGTCCCCATTATCCCAGGAAATAATACCACTTACTAACGATGGGAGACAGTAACACAATACAATGCATTTTGCACTTGTTGCATTTTCTGTAAAAACAATCCCTCCACCATTCACTATCACTACAGCCAAAGTACATTACACTTGCATACATCAGATAGGATTACTAAGAGCCTATCATACTCTTCATGTTAAGAATTTTCTTATTTGGTGGTTTATTTGTATAATTTTTCCTAAAAATCGAAGTATGCTGACATCTGCATCTGGGAGTAGCCTTTTCCCCCGAGAAAATTAATATAACGGGTCATCTTGAGATGCATCGTCTGCGATTTTACACAACCATGTTGTGAGCATGCTCAGTTTAAGCATATGTGTTGCTCTGACTTTACAGTAATTTGATAACTAAATGAAAGCAGATTAGTGCTAACCATAGAGTGTTGGAATGCATTTATTTTATTTTCATGTTAATACATTATACCTGTGCAGTAAATAACCTATAGAAAAAAAGTTATATAGTCAGATCTGGATGACTGAGAATATCAGTGTAAGCCAATATTGCATCATCATACCCATCATTATAAACATGAATTCACATTTGAGAATTCACTGGTGCCATAGTCACTGGTATACAAAGAGTTGGACAAGAAAATAACATGCTCCAGGAGATTGAGGCAAGCCTGAATGCTTGAACCCTGTCCTGAGATGGAAGAGGTCTCTTCCAAGCTGACAATGCACCAATCCATAGTGCATGGGTGGCTGAATAATTGAATGAATATGAAAAAGATGCTATGGATTCCCAGTGTTAGTTAAGAAAAATAGAGTTCATATGAAATAAATAGTTGCATCTGAATACAGTACATACAGTATATAGTGGTTAGCACTGTGGCCTTACACCCCTGAATTTGAGGGTTTGTTTCCCACCTGTCGGTCTGTGTGTGTGAAGTTCTCCCTGTGCTTGGGGGAATTCCTCTGGGTACTGCAGGTTCCTTCCTCTGCCCAAAGACATGCAGATTAGGTTATTAATTGGCGTTCCCAAATTGCCCGTAGTGTGTGTGTACTGTATGTGTGTGTGCCCAGAGATGGATTGCCCCCTGTCCAGGGTGTAACAGCCTTGTGCCCTACGTCTCATGGGATGGGCTCCAGGTCCCCATGACCCTGGACCCTGTATACAGGCTAAGCAGTATAGTATATATACTATGGTAGTGGGTAATGACTCATGTGAAGGACTATGAACAACGGGAATGTTGGTTGTGTCATTTATTAGTACATGATGGATGTGGTACTATGCTGTATTTAGGAAATAATACACTCGTAAATACTCTAGGAAATATTACAATCTGCCACTGATGACCAACTACTGTGGGTTGTTGTTTTATTTTTTGCTTGCAGTCAGGGATTTGTATGTTTTGCATATGGTGGTGCAGTTGGCAGCATTGTTGACTCATAGTGCCAGGGTCCAGGGTTTGATCCTGTGTAGAGCTTTATATATTCTCCTTACGTTTACTCCACATTCTTTGTTTTAATGTCACTGTCTAAATATATCATATGGCCAAAAGTATGAACACATCGTCCTAAAAGTCACTATGTTCCACAGATGGTTGGACAGAATACAATTGACTAGAATGACTTTGTATGTGGTAATACAAGCCTGTTCCAGCATGTTAATGCCCTTATGTACAAACTGGTGCTACTAAAGACATTGGTTGCCAAGGCTGCGGGGATAGCCTTAAGTGGCCTGCACAAAGTTCTGACTTAAAACTTGAACTTGACTACAAACTGTTGTATTCACAGACCTCCTCAACCAAACACCAGTGCCTGACTTCACTAATGCTCTGGAGGCTGAATGGGAAAATCACCATATGTTCCAAAATCTAGTGGAAAGCCTTCCCAGAAGATTTGTTGTTGTTCAAAAAGCAAAGAAAGTTTAAATCTGCCCCAGGATGCCCAGCATGCACACTGTAAACCCTAATGCCCAAAGTAATTAAACATATTGAGTACTGTTAACTTAAAAAATTACAATTCGTTCAAATTAATAGAACTTGATGAGTATTTAGAACTTTTTGGTATGTATGAGTACGTAGGAATGACACTTTTCAAGTGGCTGAACAGGTTTGATATTTTAAGCCACAATAACTGTCTAATAAAAGTTCCACCAACTTAAAATCTTTCAGTTTCGCGATTTTGTGTCTGACGTCATCAATGCACATGTAAACTGCCCACATTGAATTGTTTTGCTCAAGATGGTGGATTGGTCTGTCTTCACATGATGCTGTAAGTATAATCTTTACAAATCTGGGCACCCTAAAGTACCAGAGCACTGGTGGGTCAGTGGTAGGTGTAGGTCCATGCGAAAGGGCCGGGTTCGATTCCCAGCCACTGGATTGCCCGTCCCAAGCCCAGATAATAATGGGAGGGTTGTGTTCAGAAAGGCATCTGGCGTAAAAACCTGTGACAAACTGCTGTGGCGACCCAGCCAGGAGCAGACGAAAGACCAACAACAATTTATTTAATTTGCAACAACTAAAATAATTATTTTATGAGTTAGGCTACACAGTAATGCAAGTAAATAATGATTAATATGAATGAGAACAACAAACTCAAAAACTGATAGTTCTGTTTACTTAAAATTGGAAACATCATTACTTTAAAAAAAAATTTATGTAACCGATTACCTTAACATTTTTTGAGTTTTGCCAACTTATTCCGGTTTACAGTGCACATGGAAATGATTGGTAAAGTATACATAGTGTACATGCAGGTAGGCAGCTAAATTGGCCCTAGAAGTGAATGTGTGTGGTGCCCTGCAATAGATGGGTGTCACATCCACATTTATTACCATATTTGACTCTAGATCTACTGCAAGTAAGTGGATCAGGATTTGTACAGTTTATTAAGCATGTTAGCTGTGTTTATGATGATCAATTACAATGTCAGGTGAAACCACATACAAGTAGAAATAAAATATTGTAACCATGCAAAGTCAATATAAATAACAGATAAATACTGTATAAAAATTATATGAATTCATAATGTACATTCATTCTTATAGTTCTTTCCTTATACCCAAGCACAGTAACTGCACAAACAGACAATAACACAAAATAAAATAATGATTATAAATAAAATATTATTAAATAGACTCTTGAAAGTGGTAAACATTTATAACGACCAGCTTATCTCACCGTTTATCAAGTTCTAGCTAGTCTCATTTAAGATTAGGTTTGAATTTGGGTGGTTGCACGACTATCTTTGTTTTGGTAATCATTTATGTTTGGGTTTCACATTTTGTCGTTGCCCCTTCTACTCATTTTATTATTTTATTTATTTATTTATTTTTTGCGCAGGAGCACCACCAGATTTATGCAACATCACAAACTGCATGAAACTTACAGAGAAAAATACCTGTAATTGATTTATTTTAAAATAAGAGATTTTATGGTTGATTTTGTAATCATGATTATGGAGTTTGTTACTGTGTTTGGATTAATGAATTTCTTATAGTATACTGGTCACTTCCAAAAAAGAAAAAAGTGAAACTTTCACCAAGTTTGAATCTGCTGTGCTAGAGGATTTACTCTGTGGATTGAATTGAGAAAACATAAATTCTGATGCAGATGAAAGCCAAAAAAGAACCAGAGATAGGTGAACAAATGCTACTCAGCAGATTTTGGGGATGAGCCTAACTATTCATTGATTATGTGATTTTTTTTCTAAGTGTGTGTATAATTTAGCAAATGTGCTATTTTGTAATGCTATAGCTCTTAAAGCTGCCATGCATACTCTTACTCTCAAAGTTCCTGAAATGGCCTGTAGGAGTGTTACACCGTCTATCTATTGTTGAACTAGGTTTTTAATTTATGCAGCACTGCTACTGGTATTTGTCTAGTGTTCGGGTAATGTCCACTGGAGGACATGTGAAATTTTTTTTTATTTTATTTTTTTTTTTTATAAAAAGGCACATTTTCAGTTTAATCCTTAATGGGGTAAAAGCATAATTTGGTGATTTAAAAGTGCCAGTATCAGTATCTCAAGAAAAACATGTATTTATAGAAAATACATGTTTGGTATTTTTGGATATTAAATATAATAACTTTAAAAAATTTTACCCTAGATGGGTGAGGACCAATATACAGGTATAGTAATTTCACTGACCTTGATTTGCAAAATAAATATGACAACAGTAGAAAAGTATAGAAATTTCCAAGTATTTCAATAAATGCCTTATTGTTTAAACTGCAATTTAGTTCTATAGATATGTTGCTCTAAATCTCTATGCATTGTTTTGGTGTATACATTTCCCTGTTCCTGTGTTGTCTCAAATTATAAACCCTTTTCTATGTTTCACTCTTTTTAAACTGTGGCTAGGTAATTGCACAAAAACATGATGACTGATGACCAGATGAGCCTTGATGAAGCTATAGATGCTGGTATATCAAATGGTACAAAAAAGCAAAGCAATCAAAACATAAATAGATAGATTGCAGGACTGATGAATTGATAGATCTTTGAAAGAAGGTCAAACTTCTTTTCTCACAGTCTCCAACCATTGTGAAAAGAAAAGAAATTGATTACCACTCACAAAAGGACTGAAATGACCAAGAAATTATTTTTTCTGGGCAACGAACATTGTGTGAGTGAGAGAGTGCAAAAGTGTGAGGGGGAAAATGAACCACCAAACCTGTCTTTGTACAAAGTGTCTCGAAACTAACCACTGTCATCTTCTGGTGTTGCTGGTGTTCTTGTAAAATAGCCACTCTACTAAGACTGAAACGATCAAAGAAGAGAAGTTGCATGCCAGACCAACATTCTCATTTCCTGTTTGTTCCTGAGCACTACACGCAACCTGTACATTCTGCCAGAGGAAATACATGATGTTGCTGTGAAGTCGTGAATTCACCTTTCAAAATAATTTTAATTGCAGATTTGCCACACTGGGTGCCAATAGATAAAGCCACAATGTAGTTTTCTGCTAATGACATCTTGTTTCCTTTGACAATACACATCTCAAAGCCACACTTCTCCCTCTCTCTCGCAACACATTAGAACTAAAGATGTCTCAGAAAAAAATGAAGGCTTCTCTAATCACATGACGTCTGTGCGCAGTAAGCTGTTTAAATGAACCGCCACTAATGCCTTGGTGATGAATGGATAGACAAAACAACCATCTACAACGACCAGAACAAATAGGCCTCAGACGCAAATGGAGATGGGCGCTATCGTCACTTGCTCAGGGCCGGATATGTAGATGGAGTTTGAGATGATCGCACTACAGAGACAGAGACGAATTGAGGAGAACAAATGAGTAAACACGTTGGGTCTGATTGGGAATGCACCGAAGCCTGCGCTAATCATAATTAATCACTTACTTATTAAGCGTTAATTACGCTTTGCAAATATATCCTCACTATGTAGGCCCGGTGATTGAAGTTGTTGGGGATAGATGAGACAGTATTAATCTATTCTTACTTATTAATTTTACTAATTAAAACAACAAGACACAGATAGAAAGTAGTTTTGGTGAAAAGATAGAGAGGTTACTGTGGATGAATGAATGAGTAAGATAGATATAAGTGGTTTTGGTGAATTAATGAATGAACAACAAGACAGATAAAAGTCGTTTTGGTGAAAAAATAGAGAAGTTACTGAATATGAATTAATGAATTAATGAATGAGTTAACATATAGAAAATGTTATGAAAATGAAAGAGAGAATACTTTAGATGGATGAATGAATGAATGAATGTATGAATTAATGAATGAACAAGAAGACATATACGTGATTTTAGTGAAAGTATAGAGAGTTTACTGTAGATGAATGAATGAATGAATGAATGAATGAACAGGCAAATTAATTAATTAATGAACAACAAGACAGATAAAAGTCATTTTGGTTAAATAATAGAGGTTACTAAAAAGGAATGAATGAATGAATTAACACATAGAAAATGTTATGAAAATGATAGAGAGGATACTGTAGATGAATGAATGAATGAATGAATGATTGAATGAACAAGACCGATAAATGTGGTTTTGATGAAAGGATAGAAAGTTTACTGTAGATAAATGAATGAATAAATTAACAATAAGAAACAAATAAAAGTGGTTTTGGTGGAAAAAATAGAGATGTTAATATATAGATGAATGAATGAATGAATGAATGAATTAAATATTTTGGTGAAAAGATAGAAAAGGTACTGTATATGAATGAATTAATGAATTAATGAATGACAAGACAGATCGACGTGATTTTGGTGAAAGGATATCGAGGTTAATTTTGGATGAATAAATGTATGAATGAATGAACAACAAGACACAGTTAGAAGTGGTTTTGGTGAATGGATACAGAGGTTATTGTAAATTAATTAAGTGATGAATGATTGAACGGATGAATTAATGAATAATTTTAAAATGGTATCAACAAGCCAGGTGTGTAGGTGTGAAGCCAGTAAATCATTTGAACTCTTGGGGGGATGGGGTTGCCTGTTTCTACAAGATTCAGCTTGACCAGATAACACTCCAAGTCCTTATAATTAGACACATCCTTTACAATAAGATCTTGTTCTCTGAAGCTTAATCATCCGTCTAACCAGCATGACCAACACAACTGCTGTTTTTTTTGTTTGCTTTATAGATCATTTATTTAAGTAAAGTTTTCTAGCTGCATAACAATTTGTTTATGAATCTTGATATGAATTCAGAAAGCGTCCAGGAACGTTTTTGATTGTGTTACTAATTGCTTCAAGGGTGTGTGATTCCTGTAATCGTTTTGTACCCACGGTTTACCCAATTGGCCTTATTCTCATGTAGTCTAGACCCGGCTAAAAACATGCTATTAGGTTCCCCATTTATTTCTCTCCCCTCTTTGGAAATGGCCCACCTGAGCGGCCTGATGGAGGGCGGGGCTCCGTAAAGACGCTAATCCCCAGTAATACGGGCCAGATATTATAATCTAAGCGCTGTCACAACGCGTTAGCTCACTCAGACTGACGTTTCAATGTGAGCACGCACAGGTGACGCGACGGGCCAGGAATCGTCAAAAGCAGACAAGTCTATTATATCATTCTCGCTCTCTTTCTCTCTCCCTCTCAGACACACACGCGCGCGCGCGCGCACGCGAGCGCACGCGCACAATTTAGGTGTCTATCAGAGGCTAACGATCCGTGCGCGCTCCTGTGGTCACGGTGCCGCGCGCTCCTCGTTGGTGATTTATGCGCAGGTGTAATTGAGTGTTAATAAAAGTGTGTCCGGAGCGCGTGTAATTGTGTGCTCTAGCCTTTCTGTGCGCAAGGGCGAGCATAATCGTGTGTAATCGATGATGTGAGTGTTTGGGCGTCTCGGAGAAGGTTGGATTTTCACAGAAGCGCATCTAGGCTGTATAGTGGCCGTGAAGATTGTCTAGGACGCAAAGGAGGTCGTGAGCAGAAGAAATGAACTGTTGTAAATAATAATAATAATTTTTTTTTTTTTAACTAAAAAACATTGTGAGCCTGATAAAATGTTAAGGAAAACAGAGTTGAACTTTAAAAAGTTTTTGCTCAAATGCTCAGTACTAGAGTATATAAATATATAGTTGCTGTTTTTCATCTGCATGTATGATAGATACTTTTACTATTTGTAAGGTACATTGCAAAAATAACAGCATGTATTTTACTTGGTGTGTGTGTGTGTGTGTGTTAGACATGGTATATATGCAGGCACTTGGTAGATAGGCCCTGTTTAATTGATGCAGGCTGAGAATCGATCCCCCCGCCTGGCCTAATGAAGGCCTGATTGGTTTGTGAGAGCTGGCTGGTTCTGCTCAACTGCCCAACTACTCAACTAATCCACAGTGCAGCGCATTAACAAACACACACACACACACACACACACACACACACACACACACACACAAACTCAATTTACCATCTCTCTTTCACTTGCGCTCTAACATTCTCTACTCACGAGCACTAGCTCTCCTTTGTAGCTTTTATCTCTTTTGTCCAACATCTCTGTACCCACTTCTCAAGCATTCTATTCAGCTATCTTCCATAAGTCTCTGAGTATATCTAATAACATTAACTTTTACTTGATTAGTGGTACCTGCAAATGGCCTATTCAGCAGCAGCCGCTATCACTACATACAGTGTCATCAGGGATATTTGACAGAAGATGAGACATGAAATAAAACAATAATGATTTTGGAATATGTAAATATTTGGAAATGTGATTAAAAGCCATAACTCAATACCTTATGTTACAAGGGTAGCAACTTAAATGTTGTTTATTTTGTGCATGGAAGTTGTATTGTGTTGTTCTTCCCTCATCATGTAACAATTTATTTTCTAGCGTATTACTATTTGTCAGGCAAACATCTGCTCTCATTAATCTCATTCTGTGTTGAAAATGTAACATGATGTGACAGGCTTGCCACAAAAAGGAGGAAGTTTTGTAGCTTTAATATTGTTTCTAGGCATATTATATTTACCTAGGGAATTATATATTGGGGCACTTGTAACAAGCTATGGTCTAAAGTTAACAGTTAAAACATGGATACTGTCTCTGTGCAAATGTAATAGATCACTTCCAATTTAAGAGTTAAGGCATTTAAACAAAACAATGTTTTAAATAAAAATTTAGATAACGTAACAGTAAATGCAAAGGCCTAGCCTATGTACATTGCCCAGTCATAAAAAGTCATATAATTTGATTTAACTGCCTTTACCTTAGATTATGGTGCACATTATGGTCACTAATTCATGCTCCCAGAACCACTCATTCACAGTTTGAAACCAGAAATATGCCTGTGCCATCAGAAGGGGTGAAATAACTAGGATAATCTGGTCATTCAGGACATTCAAGTAGTCAGCTAACTTCATTTTATTGCCAACTTTATTTGAATGAAGGTCTAAGCCTAGACCTATCCAACAAATGAAGCGACCCCAGATCATATCACTGCTTTCAGTGACATTAACAATGGGCACTGTGCATGATGGGTGCATCGCTTCATGCACTTCCATTCTTACTCTGACCTGCCCTTGCTCTAAAATAGGGTCAGTCCGGACTCATCAGACCGCATGACCTTTTTCCATTGCTCCTTTCCAAATTAAAAACCTTTTCCCAATCAGCCTTACAAACAGGTGGTTTTCTTCAAGCATTCTTTATTGTCATACCAGCACACTTCCATGTTATGGTACGAAATTAGGACCCAGGTCCCGTCTAAACCACACAGCTGTTTAATTCCAATCCTGTGAGGAAATGTTCCTGTTTTGACTATTAAACATAGCTGTGGGTTCTAGTGGACATTTTTATGACGCAACTTCACCAACTGTTTAAATCATTGATCTTGGTAATTTCTCTAACCACATCTCTTACATGAAGATGATGGTTCAGCACTATCCTTCAAGATTTTAATAATGCATTGGATGAATTCACATAATCTTGTTGTTTTTCTTGTTTGATGAAGAACCTTCTGAAAAAGGCAACTTTGGCTTATCAGTGGCTTATTTATTTTTGCCTTTTTGGACATCCAATCCCATATGTAGGTCCTCATTAACTGTAAAAAAATAAAATAAAACACTCTGCTGGGAAGGTGTGTTTTGGTGCCTGGGCCACATGTTTTAGCCCCTCCAGTCAAGTGAAATTAATGCTACAGTACACAAAGACATTCTTTACAATAGTGTTTGGGGAAGGCCCACAGTTTTTATCGTCAGGTTTCCAAGTGATTTGGCCCTATAATATATGTAAATGTCTTTTTATTTCTTGTAGTTATCACTACTTTAGCATATGAGAAAGTTTTTGCCTTTTTTGATGTAAATAGTTATTTCATTTCTTTGACTTACATTCAGTAAAGTGCAAACAGCTTTAGATTTTTTTTTTCAGTCAGCTTTTGAACAGCTACTTTATCTTGACCAATGTTGTAGTATCCATAGATTATCATATGTAAAAGAATTTAGTCCAAAGCTCTACCCACTCGACTCTAAAACACTAACTACAAAGCATAGGGTTGGGGGAGAATTCTGTATGGGTCCAAATAAATCAGTTAAACTTACACAACTACAAACATTATAGCTAACTCATTCAAATTTAAATATGGTGTCATAAAAACATTGTGACATCTAAAAGCACTGAAAATTGAAAATTCACAAGAAACCTGTTTATTAACTTGGAGGTAAGAATTATTGCTTTTAATGGGTGTCTTGTACTTACTATAATCCCTACAAATGTTATGTTGCTTATAGAAAACCTTTACAAGGCAAAAAAAAAAATCCATGGAATCAGCTGAACAAAAAGTGAAATAAAATGTTCATTCCATTTATTACACATTTTTGCTTTTTACTCAATGTATGCCCATTAATAAAGACTACTTTGAGTATCTGGTCAATGTAGTTTATAGGTCATTTTAAGACCTGATGTTTAAGTATTTTGCAGTGATTTTCTTAACATAACAAATATATAAAGAAATAGACATTCCCTGACTTTACCCTCAATGGTGTATGTGGCATCTGTCAGCCATTAATTGCTTATGTGCTGCTGTAACTGAATGGCAGCTTACAAGACTGACACGCCACCCATGTAACTGTTCTAGTCGACATTGTGTCCAAGCAGTGCAATAGCCACCTCTGCTGTTATCTGTCACTCTGTCACTCAGTGCTTGGGTAGTAGTTCTTTAGATGTAGGCCTCACATCTGTTTGGTCTTTTAGTTCATGACAGTTAAGATGAGCACTGTCCAGATACAAATTAACATATTAGAACATTCAGAAAATTTCTTGATAAACATGATAAACATGAAAATTGATTAGCCTAGGCAGAGGTAACAGTGTGAAGCAAAGTTCTCTGAGAGAGCATGAAAAAATCTTGAGAGGAACCAGGCTTTAAAGATTTTTAAAAATCTCTTCCTTCTTACATATTAGCATATTACATCCTTTTAAACTGTACATATAATACACATATATAGTACATATATTGTACTAAACTATGCAGATTTTAAACAGAACCCCTGCCATTAGCACAGGAAAATATTTATGATTATAGCGGCAGCGCTTCATGCATATGTGACCTGCATCCAGACAAGATTATCCACTCAAGCAAGAGTGAGGGTTGGACACAAACTTTTGTGCAATACTTTATGGTTTCCATGCCGTCACTGAATCAAGATGATTCAGGCAAGTGCTCAGGATGAGAGGAGCTACAAAAATGAAAGTGTGCCAGCAGCTGGCACCAGCATCTCGTCAGGTAGCAAGAGTATGAAGGCAACTCAACAGTGATTCAATGGGGGTATATATTATACCCACATTTCTGTGACAGCAGCCAAAGGGAAACTTAGAAGGTTATACAGGCATATAGGAGTAGCCTGGGATGACCTTTACCTAAGAGAAAATCTATCAGGTACTGTGGGCTGAGACCAGTCACTGCTTTATCAAGCATCAATAGTATTTTTAATCAATATGTAATTTTACTGGGATATAATCAAACATTGTGGTTACAGCAAGTTATTTTAGATTAACTGGAGCCTATTTATGCATCTAATAAAGCATCCAGGAATAGGAATAATCCAACCTAATGGTAACAAAAGCATTTGCTAGTTTTCTACATTATGCAGTAACATTATGTTTCTTAGCTTAGCAAGGTGTCTGACATAAAATGCTGTCTTATGAATATTATCTAGCTCCAGATGAGGGACTTAACCCAACAATCATATACTGCTGCAAATAATGTAACTGATTATATTTCATCAAGAGTTACTACGTAATCAGAAACGTATTTCTAGCTGCCTGTGGCCTCAGCAAAAGTACTTCTGTCTTGTCATAATTCATTAGGTAAAAGTTACTCAGCATCCAGTGCCTAATGCCCTTTACACATTGTACTCAGCTTTGCTGAACCACATCGCTGTGTATCATTAACATAGCAAAGGAAAAAAAAATAAGACAGTTTTAATAAGTACATGTAATGTATATTAAATAATTGGTTATAAGAACTGAGCCTTATGTAATTATTAGTCAAATATACTTTAAGGCTAATTAAGCAAGTGTATATAAATGACCTTTATGTTGATAGAAAACGCTCAGAAGCAATACTATTTATATTTAATGACTACAAAAAAATATGAAAATTTTTCTGGCTGAAGAAAAGATTTGAATGAGAGAATCTTACTGTATGTTACAAATTTCTAATAATGGCCTTCACAAGTAAAGAAAAGTGCGAGCTATTAAACCGGTGTCTCAACACATGTTCTGGTAACCTGGTGCAGAGTTCTCCACTGCCTACCTTGGGCACACACACACACACACACACACACACACACACACACAACACAGTTAAGTGGTGTGTGTTTACAGCTTGTTCATTTCCACTCTGCAACTCTTGGCTAAGGCAAGACGAGGGAGTAAGGGCAAGAGAGGGAGAGAAAAAGAGGGCAATCGGAAGAGAGAGGGGGGCAGTGTTTTTGTCCAGGAAAGAAATAGCCCTCTAGGTTGTAATTGGAGGCAGAGAAAGAGAGAAAGTGGGAGGGAGCGACAGCAGAAATTGCTTGGCTGTGGCTGTGTGGGATGATAGTGTTTTTGACAGGTAAATAAGCCTGTGATTGTCGACAGTTACACTGCACCTTTCTGACCCCAACACACACTGGCCTCCTCCATCTATATTTCACTCTGACACACGTGCTGACTCTCTCTATCCTTCTTTCTTTCTCAAATTCTGGCCTTATCCATCTCTTCTTTCTCCCTCCACTTAATTCTTCTATCCCTTCCTATTCCTCTGATCCTTCTGAATGCCAAACACATCACAGTATGCATAGAAGTGTATGATCACATGCTCTCATTCTAATAAAAGTATCAAGGATAAGGAATTTTAGTATCGAGACACATAGATAGATAGATAGATAGATAGATAGATAGATAGATAGATAGATAGATAGATACCACACTCTAGGCGTATCTCTCCTTCTTCCTTCCTCTTTTCCCTTCCTTCTATCTTCCTATCCTCTTTTATCAAGTCAACAACCGTCTCTCTCCCCCTCCCCTCCTGTTCCCCACTTGCCTCCTTCCCTCCCTCTCTCTGCCTCTCTCACTTCAATCTCAAGTGTTTTCAATTTTATTCTAGAGTGGAATTAACTACCCCCGATGTCAAATTGCCGACGAAATCGATAATAATATCTTTACAAAAGAGGATATTCCAGTCTCTCGCGTCGGCTTTTGAAAAATGGAAAATTTAGCCGAGATTGATTCATTAGTTGACACGTTATAGGACGGTATAAGTATTGATCGCGGCCTGTCATGTCCCATCTCGGCTAATCGAAGCTGAGGCGCTCTGTCGATGGGCGCATTTTTCATAATTCCAACGCCGGGGAGAGAGACTAGCCGATGGAGGCGACTGCAAGGCACTGAGAAAAAAGGAGAGAGTGTATAAGGGGAAGAAAGATAGACGGGGGAGAGATAACTGGGGGGAAAACAGGCAGGGGGCAAAGAGTGGAAGACCAAGAAATAGAGTGAAAAGAGGTATGGGGTAAAAGGGAAACAGGGGAGGGTGGGATGACGGGGACTTTCGTATCCACAGAAGTCTCCGGTGTCGAGTGGAGGCCGGTTAGGGGGTAAGGTATGTTTATAGTGCAGGTATCGCCAGTGGGGCGTAAATAATTAATGCATTATCTAATTAAATACAAACGATGAATAAACGAGATGGATGGGGAGAAGAGCATAGGAAAGAGACCTGGGTGGCGAGGCTGAGGGGGGGAGTAAGGGCACCAGGGCAGGAGGGAAGAAGAATAGGGCTTAATAGCGTGCGTTGAGGGCGGGAGGCTGTGAAAATGGGGAGATCGGATGAAGAGAGTGAGTGAACGGTGGGGCGGGTGGGGAGGGCAGTAAATAGAAATCGAATGGCTCTGGTGCAAGAAGGGAAGAAGCTCCGATGGTTAAAAAAAATCAACTGAAGAGGCAATGACGGTGATGGAGAAACTTTTGATAGTTGTGTTGTTCGCTTGAAAAGTTATCTTTTGGCTTAAGTGTAAGGCCTTCAATCTCCTCCAACCTTTCATGCCCGCGCATCACCCCGGACCTACTCCCCTTTCAGGTTACTGTGATCCATTCAGTGGCAAGATGTGTACAGATTTCTCGTTGGAAGCCCATATGTCTAATGTGTTTTCATACTAAACCAGCATTATAAGCAATGATACAGTCTAACAGATGAATGGACGGCATAAAACAAGGATGTATGGTGATCCCCACACACACACACACACAAAATTCTTTAAACTGAACAAACACAAATCTTACCAAAGCATAAATATATTCATTTTATGTAATTATACGCCTACCATTTCATTCATTATTCAGTTGCGATCTATAGACAAACACTGGACTGGATTCTTTGCTGAATATGGATTGAACTCATTTCAAACATGCACAGAATAATATGCTCTCTAATGAAGATGCGCGCTTATTAAAAAAATTTTTTTTTTTTAAAGCTTAGTCTATATTGGGGGTGTGGACTTGTTGGGGACAAAAGTATACAGGTAGTTACAAACAGCAAATTGTAAATATAGTAGGCCTTCAAAGTTCATTACTTTCTCTATGAACAAAACGCAGGGACACAGATGGGCATCAGATATTTATTATTATGATGCATCACAATTAGGCTTACAGCGGAATAAATTAGACCAGGTATCAAGTGGAGCTGATGAATACACGGAATTAGATGGATTCAGATTACATGTGAACAGGGGAAAGAGGGATGGAAAAGAAGGAAACGTGGATGTGTAGGCTATGTGAGATGGAGAAATACGGGGAGGGGTGAGAGGGGGGTATCAGTACTTGGCAGTCTCTGAGTATCTCAGGTTCTCTCCGGCCTGGAAAAGCGGTCGATATTTAATTGTTATTGCTAGCATGGAACGCACGGAAGCGGTGTCTGTACGAAAATTTCTCATTTATTTGGTATTCTTGTGTTCTCTCCTTCTCTCTGCTCCCCCCCCTCACCGTTTTAGAAGAGCACTAGAAATGTTGGTTGGGGGGTATTTAGACACTTTGAGGTGGAAAGAATGAGGGGGTATAGTTGATAGGGACAGCAGGGGGAAAAAAGACAAGTTTTCGTCCTTAGACACATTGTGTCCCCCTTAAGCACTCGCCACCACCCGTCCTCGTCCCCAACAGCCCTCCCTCGCTCACCCCAACCTGTATATACCCCCACCTGTCCAAAATGAAAAATCCGTCATTTTCCATCAAACGTCCAAGCAAATATTATCTACACTCCATTTCTAGAGATCGAACCTTATTTAGTTCGAAGGGATTCGCCATCTGTTTTCAAATTTCATTCCTGCGCGAACTTTATTTTCTCTGACTTTGGACAAAATTATAACCCGATCGATCCGCAATCTGCCGACCGTCTACATATATTTTCCGCGGCGGATTCCCTTTTTGCTGTCAGTCGCTGGTCAATTTGTTTCTGCCGCTGGCACCAGATCAGCGCACTTGGCACAGCAGCTTCGTACAAGAGACTCAAAGTTGCGCGCCAGCAGTTTGATACAGAGGGGGTCGCACCCCACACCGAGTGCTACTCCACTCTCTGCTTCCTCTCCAACTCCCCCTTTCACACTTTTCCTCTCCTCGGCTCTCGCTGACATGCTTCCTATTCTCCTCCTCCGCTCCGGTTGCTCTGTGCGCTCTAGCGCGTGACTCGCCACGTGCGCTTTCAGTGCGCGCGTCCCGAGATTAAAACACCGCGGTCAGACTTCGCAAACCAGTGGGGTAGGCGACCTGTCATTTTACTCTCAAAGTTATGCTCTTAAAAGGTCACGTTGTCATTGCTTACATCTGTTTGTTTGTTTTTTTTTTAGTCTGCATTTTATGCTATGTCTTATCTCCATCTTCAAAATTACCACCTATTTCTGTGCGTAGCATGAGATATACTGACAGCGGACAAGTCGAGTTGTGCGTCAGATGATTTTTTTTTTTTTTTTGTGGTTTCTAGTTGGTTTTGGGACTGCAGACCTCGGGACCACCAGGAAATCCGAGTGCAAAAAAGACAGAGCCAATGTGAGGACGCAGCGTCAGGTGAGCGTTTCCTCTACTACTTCCCAAGGGACCCCGAAATCCCGAGTTGGTTTGTGTTGGTTCAGATGGTCAAGACACACCACCGTAGTCTAAATCTAAGTGTGCTTTCTTGCGCAACGCATTTGGCTTGATAGTTAAAACACTGCGAGAATTTGTGTGGAGTTGTAAACTGGGCAGTTTTTCAAATTCACCTCGCCTCGGGATGAGTCTGAAAACATTGTGCCATTCTGTAGCTGGAGGGCGCGCAAAGGGCGCGCGGGAGTGAAGTAAACGGAACTGGAGATGTTGGATGATAGATATATGGTGCACTTGTCTACGCATTGATTGTTTTGTTTATACCTACTGTAATTGTTGCGGCGGATTAATAGTCTATCCATAGATCTCTGGCATTAAAAATATGTTTGGGCATATTTGAAATTTTGAGAGTAATAGTCATTGCTTGTGTAGTCTGAAGTTGGTTGGTTAATGCACAGTCAAAAAAAGTTCATTGAAATAGGGTGACTTGGACTTTTTTATTCAAGCATTCGCATTTACTTGTCACTTAAGCTACACATGGTCTCATATAGCAATCAGTGATGCATGTCCTTCAGTTAAGTTAAATCTGTTTTCCTATTTTTTAAAGACAGAAATTAGCAATCACTAGGGGCTTTTGTATATACAGTCACTAGCAATCACTAGGGGTAATTGTAAATACTGATGTATTTCTACATTATGACATTTAAAGCATGCGTTACAAGTTATATGCATTATAGTTTAGTGTGTAACCTAATTGAACCAGGCACGTAAAAAACTTATTATTGTACAATGTCATGCCCCACAGAGAATTAAATACATAAGCATCATTTTATGCCATTTACATCTTCTGCTAAAATGATGCTGCACTCTAGTCAATCATCTTTAAATCACTGTTCTCTTACAGCCCTTTTTGGACTATGTAAATTTCTAAGTCAATAGAACTAATACTACCGAAAAGCACACAGTAGCCTTGTGTGTGTAATGATTTAGAGTCTTCCTTAAAATCCTGTTGTTTGATTTAAATGGACTGAGTGTGTCCAGTGCTTTGGGACTCATAAACTATGTCTTGCTGTATGAGGCTCAAGCACTAAGCACTGCTCAGCACCTAGTCTGTAGTAAGATTCATATTGTAATAGTCGAAATGAGCCCTCATTAATTTGGAACATTCAAAAGTTTTCAATTCTATTGCAAGTGCAAATGAAAAGTATTTAGCACACTAAACATGTAGATAGTAATGAAAATGATCATCTGCTACATTTTAGTGAATGGAATATGTTACTGATTCGGATGAATATGAATTAAACCACTATGTTGGTTTTTACTTGCTTTGTCCGTATGCTATGCTCTTGTGGCAACGCTTATTAACCCTGTATCCCACAACCAAACTTATTTAGCTTAATTTAGCCACGTTAAACCATACACTGCTCCTCAAAGTGCAAAAGTATGCCTAATTACCCACAATTAAACGCCTGTGCTAACATGAAAGCTACTCAGATATGGAATAAACTGACATGGGCAAGTGGAGCAGATTCATATGAAATAAGTTCTAAGTAAGGTCGGTAATGTTGGTTGCATCAATGACGGATTACTGTGTCAGAACTAAAGCATGTAGGTTAAACTCTATGACCCTTTTGAAAGCATAGAATGCCTTGTCAATTTTCCCTAAATTCCCAAGGCTGTATTGTTTTAGTACATATACCACTTGCAAATAAAGATATGAAAGCAGAAATGTTTTATTCTTACACATTTGCTTGACGCCTTACTAGAAAAAAATAATAAAAATCAGCTGTAGCTGTAGTGAATGTTGTACCAAATATAGATCTTTTAGATGTTCCCTTTGCAGTCAGTGAATATTTTGTATGTCTTTGGTTTGATAGCCATAGATGGTAAAATAGATAGAGTTATGTATGACAGTGATCATGTGAAACAAATTCCTTATTTCGCTGTGTAGGACTATTGAATATTATCGCCAGATTCCAGGCCTCTTGTGTGAAAGAAGTGATTTCAGTAGCCCGCCATAATAAAGGAAGGCTTTCCTGTAATTTAACCATTGATTAATGTTTGTTTTATTTGAATACACCATCAATGCAAAGCAAATATTTTATAGGTTGAATTATTAGCCGAAATCATCAGTCTCATGTAGCATTGAAAATTTATTACTGAACATTTATTTGTCATAAAAAAAGAAAACTATAGCTCACACTGCAAAACATAAAACATGCTTGGTAATTTTAGTTCTAATAGTAAGCATACTTTATGCTGTATCTCTGGAAAAACAGTCCAACTTGGACATGACTAGTCAGTTAGAGGTAATTGTAAACAGTAGTAGTAATAACACCAGGCCCAACAGTGATAACAATTAGATTTGATTTCATTTGAGGATGCCTCCACAGCTGCTACCCCTGCCCCCTTTAGTGCCCCTAACCTCTCTTAGAGACCACGCTACCCCCCACCCCAAGGGGCCCGTCTCCCCCTCAGATTAAAGTGGGTGTGTTAATTCGGTGGTGTAGCGATCGAAGAGCTCTGGCAACAATGGGAAATGGGCTATTGATCAGACCTGCTCAGATTAAGACCGGGGAGTGGAGCTCTTTCTCGCTCCCTTTACCTCTCCTTTCCTCTCCATTTCCCACTTCTTTCTTGGGTCCCTTGCCTCTCACTGCTCATTCTTCCCCTCTCTGTGTCCTTCTATCTATATATCCATCTTTCTTCCTTACTCTCTTCTTTAGTTGAAGCTCAGTTTCTCTGTTCCGTGTTTATCTCTCCCTTGCTTCCCCAAGTTTATATGCTCCATCTGATTCAGTGCTCCTCTACATCTAATTTTTGTTTAGCTTTCTTCCACCTCAGAGTTTCTTATTTTTGCTTTCTTGGCTTATATAATTGTCATCATAAAATAGCATGTCTCATTTTATAGTTTAGTCTAAGGAGATGATTTGAGTATTTGAACCGGAATGAAATAGCTGCTAAATTGAAAAGATTAACCGTTATCACGCCACTGAATATATAGCAAGGGTATTTGTAGGTTGCCGAGGATTTTTCTGCTATGTGAATATCTCTGTCCTTCTGTCCTGAGATTTGATAATTTTTTATTCTTCCTGAAAATCTTTATCGCCTGTCCTGAATCCCACTCCTCCTATGAATCCAAAGAACTATAAACACAAGTGAATTCCATGGGTTTTGCTAATAGATTATTAAGTAGCTGATTGCAGATCAATTAAGTACTTAAAGTTTGTTAGGCAGAGTCGATGTCTGTGAAAGCATGCTGAGGTGAAGTTGTTCTCATCTCCGAGGTTTAAAACCGCACAGGTTTACTGCCCTTGGGGGTGCATATGGCAAAACCCTAGGACTGAATGAACATATATAT